>OY482675.1:24149338-24644704 GCA_960531455.1 Urophora cardui | reverse complement strand
ACAATAACAATAACAATAACAATAACAATAACAATAACAATAACAATAACAATAACAATAACAATAACAATAAGAATAACAATAACAATAACAATAAGAATAACAATAACAATAACAATAACAATAACAATAACAATAACAATAACAATAACAATAACAATACAATAACAATAACAATAACAATAACAATAACAATAACAATAACAATAACAATAACAATAACAATAACAATAAAAATAACAATAACAATAACAATAACAATACCAATAACAATACCAATAACAATACCAATACCAATACCAATAACAATAACAATCAATAACAATACCAATAACAATAACAATAACAATAACAATAACAATAACAATAACAATAACAATAACAATAACAATAACAATAACAATAACAATAACAATAACAATAACAATAACAATAACAATACATAACAATAACAATAACAATAACAATAACAATAACAATAACAATAACAATAACAATAACAATAACAATAACAATAACAATAACAATAACAATAACAATAACAATAACAATAACAATAACAATAACAATAACAATAACAATAACAATAACAATAACAATAACAATAACAATAACAATAACAATAACAATAACAATAACAATAACAATAACAATAACAATAACAATAACAATAACAATAACAATAACAATAACAATAACAATAACAATAACAATAACAATAACAATAACAATAACAATAACAATAACAATAACAATAACAATAACAATAACAATAACAATAACAATAACAATAACAATAACAATAACAATAACAATAACAATAACAATAACAATAACAATAACAATAACAATAACAATAACAATAACAATAACAATAACAATAACAATAACAATAACAATAACAATAACAATAACAATAACAATAACAATAACAATAACAATAACAATAACAATAACAATAACAATAACAATAACAATAACAATAACAATAACAATAACAATAACAATAACAATAACAATAACAATAACAATAACAATAACAATAACAATAACAATAACAATAACAATAACAATACAAACAATAACAATAACAATAACAATACCAATAACAATAACAATAACAATAACAATACAATAACAATAACAATAACAATAACAATAACAATAACAATAACAATAACAATAACAATAACAATAACAATAACAATAACAATAACAATAACAATAACAATAACAATAACAATAACAATAACAATAACAATAACAATAACAATAACAATAACAATAACAATAACAATAACAATAACAATAACAATAACAATAACAATAACAATAACAATAACAATAACAATAACAATAACAATAACAATAACAATAACAATAACAATAACAATACAATAACAATAACAATAACAATAACAATAACAATAACAATAACAATAACAATAACAATAACAATAACAATAACAATAACAATAACAATAACAATAACAATAACAATAACAATAACAATAACAATAACAATAACAATAACAATAACAATAACAATAACAATAACAATAACAATAACAATAACAATAACAATAACAATAACAATAACAATAACAATAACAATAACAATAACAATAACAATAACAATAACAATAACAATAACAATAACAATAACAATACAATAACAATAACAATAACAATAACAATAACAATAACAATAACAATAACAATAACAATAACAATAACAATAACAATAACAATAACAATAACAATAACAATAACAATAACAATAACAATAACAATAACAATAACAATAACAATAACAATAACAATAACAATAACAATAACAATAACAATAACAATAACAATAACAATAACAATAACAATAACAATAACAATAACAATAACAATAACAATAACAATAACAATAACAATAACAATAACAATAACAATAACATAACAATAACAATAACAATAACAATAACAATAACAATAACAATAACAATAACAATAACAATAACAATAACAATAACAATAACAATAACAATAACAATAACAATAACAATAACAATAACAATAACAATAACAATAACAATAACAATAACAATAACAATAACAATAACAATAACAATAACAATAACAATAACAATAACAATAACAATAACAATAACAATAACAATAACAATAACAATAACAATAACAATAACAATAACAATAACAATAACAATAACAATAACAATAACAATAACAATAACAATAACAATAACAATAACAATAACAATAACAATAACAATAACAATAACAATAACAATAACAATAACAATAACAATAACAATAACAATAACAATAACAATAACAATAACAATAACAATAACAATAACAATAACAATAACAATAACAATAACAATAACAATAACAATAACAATAACAATAACAATAACAATAACAATAACAATAACAATAACAATAACAATAACAATAACAATAACAATAACAATAACAATAACAATAACAATAACAATAACAATAACAATAACAATAACAATAACAATAACAATAACAATAACAATAACAATAACAATAACAATAACAATAACAATAACAATAACAATAACAATAACAATAACAATAACAATAACAATAACAATAACAATAACAATAACAATAACAATAACAATAACAATAACAATAACAATAACAATAACAATAACAATAACAATAACAATAACAATAACAATAACAATAACAATAACAATAACAATAACAATAACAATAACAATAACAATAACAATAACAATAACAATAACAATAACAATAACAATAACAATAACAATAACAATAACAATAACAATAACAATAACAATAACAATAACAATAACAATAACAATAACAATAACAATAACAATAACAATAACAATAACAATAACAATAACAATAACAATAACAATAACAATAACAATAACAATAACAATAACAATAACAATAACAATAACAATAACAATAACAATAACAATAACAATAACAATAACAATAACAATAACAATAACAATAACAATAACAATAACAATAACAATAACAATAACAATAACAATAACAATAACAATAACAATAACAATAACAATAACAATAACAATAACAATAACAATAACAATAACAATAACAATAACAATAACAATAACAATAACAATAACAATAACAATAACAATAACAATAACAATAACAATAACAATAACAATAACAATAACAATAACAATAACAATAACAATAACAATAACAATAACAATAACAATAACAATAACAATAACAATAACAATAACAATAACAATAACAATAACAATAACAATAACAATAACAATAACAATAACAATAACAATAACAATAACAATAACAATAACAATAACAATAACAATAACAATAACAATAACAATAACAATAACAATAACAATAACAATAACAATAACAATAACAATAACAATAACAATAACAATAACAATAACAATAACAATAACAATAACAATAACAATAACAATAACAATAACAATAACAATAACAATAACAATAACAATAACAATAACAATAACAATAACAATAACAATAACAATAACAATAACAATAACAATAACAATAACAATAACAATAACAATAACAATAACAATAACAATAACAATAACAATAACAATAACAATAACAATAACAATAACAATAACAATAACAATAACAATAACAATAACAATAACAATAACAATAACAATAACAATAACAATAACAATAACAATAACAATAACAATAACAATAACAATAACAATAACAATAACAATAACAATAACAATAACAATAACAATAACAATAACAATAACAATAACAATAACAATAACAATAACAATAACAATAACAATAACAATAACAATAACAATAACAATAACAATAACAATAACAATAACAATAACAATAACAATAACAATAACAATAACAATAACAATAACAATAACAATAACAATAACAATAACAATAACAATAACAATAACAATAACAATAACAATAACAATAACAATAACAATAACAATAACAATAACAATAACAATAACAATAACAATAACAATAACAATAACAATAACAATAACAATAACAATAACAATAACAATAACAATAACAATAACAATAACAATAACAATAACAATAACAATAACAATAACAATAACAATAACAATAACAATAACAATAACAATAACAATAACAATAACAATAACAATAACAATAACAATAACAATAACAATAACAATAACAATAACAATAACAATAACAATAACAATAACAATAACAATAACAATAACAATAACAATAACAATAACAATAACAATAACAATAACAATAACAATAACAATAACAATAACAATAACAATAACAATAACAATAACAATAACAATAACAATAACAATAACAATAACAATAACAATAACAATAACAATAACAATAATAACAATAACAATAACAATAACAATAACAATAACAATAACAATAACAATAACAATAACAATAACAATAACAATAACAATAACAATAACAATAACAATAACAATAACAATAACAATAACAATAACAATAACAATAACAATAACAATAACAATAACAATAACAATAACAATAACAATAACAATAACAATAACAATAACAATAACAATAACAATAACAATAACAATAACAATAACAATAACAATAACAATAACAATAACAATAACAATAACAATAACAATAACAATAACAATAACAATAACAATAACAATAACAATAACAATAACAATAACAATAACAATAACAATAACAATAACAATAACAATAACAATAACAATAACAATAACAATAACAATAACAATAACAATAACAATAACAATAACAATAACAATAACAATAACAATAACAATAACAATAACAATAACAATAACAATAACAATAACAATAACAATAACAATAACAATAACAATAACAATAACAATAACAATAACAATAACAATAACAATAACAATAACAATAACAATAACAATAACAATAACAATAACAATAACAATAACAATAACAATAACAATAACAATAACAATAACAATAACAATAACAATAACAATAACAATAACAATAACAATAACAATAACAATAACAATAACAATAACAATAACAATAACAATAACAATAACAATAACAATAACAATAACAATAACAATAACAATAACAATAACAATAACAATAACAATAACAATAACAATAACAATAACAATAACAATAACAATAACAATAACAATAACAATAACAATAACAATAACAATAACAATAACAATAACAATAACAATAACAATAACAATAACAATAACAATAACAATAACAATAACAATAACAATAACAATAACAATAACAATAACAATAACAATAACAATAACAATAACAATAACAATAACAATAACAATAACAATAACAATAACAATAACAATAACAATAACAATAACAATAACAATAACAATAACAATAACAATAACAATAACAATAACAATAACAATAACAATAACAATAACAATAACAATAACAATAACAATAACAATAACAATAACAATAACAATAACAATAACAATAACAATAACAATAACAATAACAATAACAATAACAATAACAATAACAATAACAATAACAATAACAATAACAATAACAATAACAATAACAATAACAATAACAATAACAATAACAATAACAATAACAATAACAATAACAATAACAATAACAATAACAATAACAATAACAATAACAATAACAATAACAATAACAATAACAATAACAATAACAATAACAATAACAATAACAATAACAATAACAATAACAATAACAATAACAATAACAATAACAATAACAATAACAATAACAATAACAATAACAATAACAATAACAATAACAATAACAATAACAATAACAATAACAATAACAATAACAATAACAATAACAATAACAATAACAATAACAATAACAATAACAATAACAATAACAATAACAATAACAATAACAATAACAATAACAATAACAATAACAATAACAATAACAATAACAATAACAATAACAATAACAATAACAATAACAATAACAATAACAATAACAATAACAATAACAATAACAATAACAATAACAATAACAATAACAATAACAATAACAATAACAATAACAATAACAATAACAATAACAATAACAATAACAATAACAATAACAATAACAATAACAATAACAATAACAATAACAATAACAATAACAATAACAATAACAATAACAATAACAATAACAATAACAATAACAATAACAATAACAATAACAATAACAATAACAATAACAATAACAATAACAATAACAATAACAATAACAATAACAATAACAATAACAATAACAATAACAATAACAATAACAATAACAATAACAATAACAATAACAATAACAATAACAATAACAATAACAATAACAATAACAATAACAATAACAATAACAATAACAATAACAATAACAATAACAATAACAATAACAATAACAATAACAATAACAATAACAATAACAATAACAATAACAATAACAATAACAATAACAATAACAATAACAATAACAATAACAATAACAATAACAATAACAATAACAATAACAATAACAATAACAATAACAATAACAATAACAATAACAATAACAATAACAATAACAATAACAATAACAATAACAATAACAATAACAATAACAATAACAATAACAATAACAATAACAATAACAATAACAATAACAATAACAATAACAATAACAATAACAATAACAATAACAATAACAATAACAATAACAATAACAATAACAATAACAATAACAATAACAATAACAATAACAATAACAATAACAATAACAATAACAATAACAATAACAATAACAATAACAATAACAATAACAATAACAATAACAATAACAATAACAATAACAATAACAATAACAATAACAATAACAATAACAATAACAATAACAATAACAATAACAATAACAATAACAATAACAATAACAATAACAATAACAATAACAATAACAATAACAATAACAATAACAATAACAATAACAATAACAATAACAATAACAATAACAATAACAATAACAATAACAATAACAATAACAATAACAATAACAATAACAATAACAATAACAATAACAATAACAATAACAATAACAATAACAATAACAATAACAATAACAATAACAATAACAATAACAATAACAATAACAATAACAATAACAATAACAATAACAATAACAATAACAATAACAATAACAATAACAATAACAATAACAATAACAATAACAATAACAATAACAATAACAATAACAATAACAATAACAATAACAATAACAATAACAATAACAATAACAATAACAATAACAATAACAATAACAATAACAATAACAATAACAATAACAATAACAATAACAATAACAATAACAATAACAATAACAATAACAATAACAATAACAATAACAATAACAATAACAATAACAATAACAATAACAATAACAATAACAATAACAATAACAATAACAATAACAATAACAATAACAATAACAATAACAATAACAATAACAATAACAATAACAATAACAATAACAATAACAATAACAATAACAATAACAATAACAATAACAATAACAATAACAATAACAATAACAATAACAATAACAATAACAATAACAATAACAATAACAATAACAATAACAATAACAATAACAATAACAATAACAATAACAATAACAATAACAATAACAATAACAATAACAATAACAATAACAATAACAATAACAATAACAATAACAATAACAATAACAATAACAATAACAATAACAATAACAATAACAATAACAATAACAATAACAATAACAATAACAATAACAATAACAATAACAATAACAATAACAATAACAATAACAATAACAATAACAATAACAATAACAATAACAATAACAATAACAATAACAATAACAATAACAATAACAATAACAATAACAATAACAATAACAATAACAATAACAATAACAATAACAATAACAATAACAATAACAATAACAATAACAATAACAATAACAATAACAATAACAATAACAATAACAATAACAATAACAATAACAATAACAATAACAATAACAATAACAATAACAATAACAATAACAATAACAATAACAATAACAATAACAATAACAATAACAATAACAATAACAATAACAATAACAATAACAATAACAATAACAATAACAATAACAATAACAATAACAATAACAATAACAATAACAATAACAATAACAATAACAATAACAATAACAATAACAATAACAATAACAATAACAATAACAATAACAATAACAATAACAATAACAATAACAATAACAATAACAATAACAATAACAATAACAATAAACAATAACAATAACAATAACAATAACAATACAATAACAATAACAATAACAATAACAATAACAATAACAATAACAATAACAATAACAATAACAATAACAATAACAATAACAATAACAATAACAATAACAATAACAATAACAATAACAATAACAATAACAATAACAATAACAATAACAATAACAATAACAATAACAATAACAATAACAATAACAATAACAATAAACAATAACAATAACAATAACAATAACAATAACAATAACCATAACCATAACCATAACCATAACCATAACCATAACCATAACCATAACCATAACCATAACCATAACCATAACCATAACCATAACCATAACCATAACCATAACCATAACCATAACCATAACCATAACCATAACCATAACCATAACCATAACATAACAATAACAATAACAATAACAATAACAATAACAATAACAATAACAATAACAATAACAATAACAATAACAATAACAATAACAATAACAATAACAATAACAATAACAATAACAATAACAATAACAATAACAATAACAATAACAATAACAATAACAATAACAATAACAATAACAATAACAATAACAATAACAATAACAATAACAATAACAATAACAATAACAATAACAATAACAATAACAATAACAATAACAATAACAATAACAATAACAATAACAATAACAATAACAATAACAATAACAATAACAATAACAATAACAATAACAATAACAATAACAATAACAATAACAATAACAATAACAATAAAAATAAAAATTTCAATTACCAATTAATGTAATTGTAATTAAAAACAAAATGTAATTGAGGATGCCTAGGTCTGTAGAAAAGCCAATAAATAAAATAAAAAGTAAGTTCGAGTGGAATCGAACATTAGATACTCAGCTATATGCTTTCATAGTTTGTTTGCGTTTGATAAAAACACGGTATATTTTATATAAAGCGAGTGCCGCATAAAGTGGGCGTAGCCACAACCATTTTCAAAATTTGTATCAGTCATCCAACTAAGCATATAAATATTATTGTTAGTGCGAAATTTCATTCCCTTATGACTTCCAGTTACAAAGATGTCACGTTACAAATTCCCAAAGGGTGTTCCAGAAATATCTTTGTTACAAAGTAGACGTGGTCATAAACCGATTTCGCTAAATTTTTTAAAATATATTACCACAGGTGGTAAAAGTTTATACAAAAAGTTTCGTCATAATGTCGCAATTATTTGTTGAGTTATGGGCTCTGAAATCTCGTAGATTCCTTTTGTCTAAAAAGGGGCGGTGCCACACCCATTTTTCAAAATTTTTTGCTTTTTGTTTTCGCGTCTACTGTGGGACTCATGCCACAAAATTTCAATGAATTATCTTTATATTTGACAAAGATATCGCTTAAAATATTTTTATTAGGCCACTTTATAACTCCCATATATAAAATTAGGCGTGGTCATCAACCGATTTCGCTAAAATTTTGAGCACGTATTACCACAAGTTATAAAAGCGTATACACCAAGTTTCGTCATAATATATCAGTCATTTTTCGAGTTATAGGCTCAGAAATCTCTTATTCTAAAAAGAGGCGGTGCCACACCCATTTTCTAAATTTTTATGTTTTTTGTTTTATGTCCGTAGTAGGATTCCTGCCATAAAATTTCAATGATATATCTTTATATTTGACAGAAATATCACTTAAAATGTTTTTATTAGGTCATTTTATAATTCCCATATATAAAAGTCGCAACCGATTTTGGAAATTTTTCATCCAAACATTTGCCTAAGCAATTATACCACAATAACAATAACAATAACAATAACAATAACAATAACAATAACAATAACAATAACAATAACAATAACAATAACAATAACAATAACAATAACAATAACAATAACAATAACAATAACAATAACAATAACAATAACAATAACAATAACAATAACAATAACAATAACAATAACAATAACAATAACAATAACAATAACAATAACAATAACAATAACAATAACAATAACAATAACAATAACAATAACAATAACAATAACAATAACAATAACAATAACAATAACAATAACAATAACAATAACAATAACAATAACAATAACAATAACAATAACAATAACAATAACAATAACAATAACAATAACAATAACAATAACAATAACAATAACAATAACAATAACAATAACAATAACAATAACAATAACAATAACAATAACAATAACAATAACAATAACAATAACAATAACAATAACAATAACATAACAATAACAATAACAATAACAATAACAATAACAATAACAATAACAATAACAATAACAATAACAATAACAATAACAATAACAATAACAATAACAATAACAATAACAATAACAATAACAATAACAATAACAATAACAATAACAATAACAATAACAATAACAATAACAATAACAATAACAATAACAATAACAATAACAATAACAATAACAATAACAATAACAATAACAATAACAATAACAATAACAATAACAATAACAATAACAATAACAATAACAATAACAATAACAATAACAATAACAATAACAATAACAATAACAATAACAATAACAATAACAATAACAATAACAATAACAATAACAATAACAATAACAATAACAATAACAATAACAATAACAATAACAATAACAATAACAATAACAATAACAATAACAATAACAATAACAATAACAATAACAATAACAATAACAATAACAATAACAATAACAATAACAATAACAATAACAATAACAATAACAATAACAATAACAATAACAATAACAATAACAATAACAATAACAATAACAATAACAATAACAATAACAATAACAATAACAATAACAATAACAATAACAATAACAATAACAATAACAATAACAATAACAAACAATAACAATAACAATAACAATAACAATAACAATAACAATAACAATACAATAACAATAACAATAACAATAACAATAACAATAACAATAACAATAACAATAACAATAACAATAACAATAACAATAACAATAACAATAACAATAACAATAACAATAACAATAACAATAACAATAACAATAACAATAACAATAACAATAACAATAACAATAACAATAACAATAACAATAACAATAACAATAACAATAACAATAACAATAACAATAACAATAACAATAACAATAACAATAACAATAACAATAACAATAACAATAACAA
Organism: Urophora cardui; assembly: GCA_960531455.1. Classification (NCBI taxonomy): domain Eukaryota; kingdom Metazoa; phylum Arthropoda; class Insecta; order Diptera; family Tephritidae; genus Urophora; species Urophora cardui. Next base: position 24,633,033 of record OY482675.1, on the reverse strand, counting down.
TAACAATAACAATAACAATAACAATAACAATAACAATAACAATAACAATAACAATAACAATAACAATAACAATAACAATAACAATAACAATAACAATAACAATAACAATAACAATAACAATAACAATAACAATAACAATAACAATAACAATAACAATAACAATAACAATAAACAATAACAATAACAATAACAATAACAATAACAATAACAATAACAATAACAATAACAATAACAATAACAATAACAATAACAATAACAATAACAATAACAATAACAATAACAATAACATAACAATAACAATAACAATAACAATAACAATAACAATAACAATAACAATAACAATAACAATAACAATAACAATAACAATAACAATAACAATAACAATAACAATAACAATAACAATAACAATAACAATAACAATAACAATAACAATAACAATAACAATAACAATAACAATAACAATAACAATAACAATAACAATAACAATAACAATAACAATAACAATAACAATAACAATAACAATAACAATAACAATAACAATAACAATAACAATAACAAATAACAATAACAATAACAATAACAATAACAATAACAATAACAATAACAATAACAATAACAATAACAATAACAATAACAATAACAATAACAATAACAATAACAATAACAATAACAATAACAATAACAATAACAATAACAATAACAATAACAATAACAATAACAATAACAATAACAATAACAATAACAATAACAATAACAATAACAATAACAATAACAATAACAATAACAATAACAATAACAATAACAATAACAATAACAATAACAATAACAATAACAATAACAATAACAATAACAATAACAATAACAATAACAATAACAATAACAATAACAATAACAATAACAATAACAATAACAATAACAATAACAATAACAATAACAATAACAATAACAATAACAATAACAATAACAATAACAATAACAATAACAATAACAATAACAATAACAATAACAATAACAATAACAATAACAATAACAATAACAATAACAATAACAATAACAATAACAATAACAATAACAATAACAATAACAATAACAATAACAATAACAATTACAATAACAATAACAATAACAATAACAATAACAATTACAATAACAATAACAATAACAATAACAATAACAATAACAATAACAATAACAATAACAATAACAATAACAATAACAATAACAATAACAATAACAATAACAATAACAATAACAATAACAATAACAATAACAATAACAATAACAATAACAATAACAATAACAATAACAATAACAATAACAATAACAATAACAATAACAATAACAATAACAATAACAATAACAATAACAATAACAATAACAATAACAATAACAATAACAATAACAATAACAATAACAATTACAATTACAATAACAATAACAATAACAATAACAATAACAATAACAATAACAATAACAATAACAATAACAATAACAATAACAATAACAATAACAACAATAACAATAACAATAACAATAACAATAACAATAACAATAACAATAACAATAACAATAACAATAACAATAACAATAACAATAACAATAACAATAACAATAACAATAACAATAACAATAACAATAACAATAACAATAACAATAACAATAACAATAACAATAACAATAACAATAACAATAACAATAACAATAACAATAACAATAACAATAACAATAACAATAACAATAACAATAACAATAACAATAACAATAACAATAACAATAACAATAACAATAACAATAACAATAACAATAACAATAACAATAACAATAACAATAACAATAACAATAACAATAACAATAACAATAACAATAACAATAACAATAACAATAACAATAACAATAACAATAACAATAACAATAACAATAACAATAACAATAACAATAACAATAACAATAACAATAACAATAACAATAACAATAACAATAACAATAACAATAACAATAACAATAACAATAACAATAACAATAACAATAACAATAACAATAACAATAACATAACAATAACAATAACAATAACAATAACAATAACAATAACAATAACAATAACAATAACAATAACAATAACAATAACAATAACAATAACAATAACAATAACAATAACAATAACAATAACAATAACAATAACAATAACAATAACAATAACAATAACAATAACAATAACAATAACAATAACAATAACAATAACAATAACAATAACAATAACAATAACAATAACAATAACAATAACAATAACAATAACAATAACAATAACAATAACAATAACAATAACAATAACAATAACAATAACAATAACAATAACAATAACAATAACAATAACAATAACAATAACAATAACAATAACAATAACAATAACAATAACAATAACAATAACAATAACAATAACAATAACAATAACAATAACAATAACAATAACAATAACAATAACAATAACAATAACAATAACAATAACAATAACAATAACAATAACAATAACAATAACAATAACAATAACAATAACAATAACATAACAATAACAATAACAATAACAATAACAATAACAATAACAATAACAATAACAATAACAATAACAATAACAATAACAATAACAATAACAATAACAATAACAATAACAATAACAATAACAATAACAATACAATAACAATAACAATAACAATAACAATAACAATAACAATAACAATAACAATAACAATAACAATAACAATAACAATAACAATAACAATAACAATAACAATAACCATAACCATAACCATAACCATAACCATAACCATAACCATAACCATAACCATAACCATAACCATAACCATAACCATAACCATAACCATAACCATAACCATAACCATAACCATAACCATAACCATAACCATAACCATAACCATAACCATAACCATAACCATAACCATAACCATAACCATAACCATAACCATAACAATAACAATAACAATAACAATAACAATAACAATAACAATAACAATAACAATAACAATAACAATAACAATAACAATAACAATAACAATAACAATAACAATAACAATAACAATAACAATAACAATAACAATAACAATAACAATAACAATAACAATAACAATAACAATAACAATAACAATAACAATAACAATAACAATAACAATAACAATAACAATAACAATAACAATAACAATAACAATAACAATAACAATAACAATAACAATAACAATAACAATAACAATAACAATAACAATAACAATAACAATAACAATAACAATAACAATAACAATAACAATAACAATAACAATAACAATAACAATAACAATAACAATAACAATAACAATAACAATAACAATAACAATAACAATAACAATAACAATAACAATAACAATAACAATAACAATAACAATAACAATAACAATAACAATAACAATAACAATAACAATAAAATAACAATAACAATAACAATAACAATAACAATAACAATAACAATAACAATAACAATAACAATAACAATAACAATAACAATAACAATAACAATAACAATAACAATAACAATAACAATAACAATAACAATAACAATAACAATAACAATAACAATAACAATAACAATAACAATAACAATAACAATAACAATAACAATAACAATAACAATAACAATAACAATAACAATAACAATAACAATAACAATAACAATAACAATAACAATAACAATAACAATAACAATAACAATAACAATAACAATAACAATAACAATAACAATAACAATAACAATAACAATAACAATAACAATAACAATAACAATAACAATAACAATAACAATAACAATAACAATAACAATAACAATAACAATAACAATAACAATAACAATAACAATAACAATAACAATAACAATAACAATAACAATAACAATAACAATAACAATAACAATAACAATAACAATAACAATAACAATAACAATAACAATAACAATAACAATAACAATAACAATAACAATAACAATAACAATAACAATAACAATAACAATAACAATAACAATAACAATAACAATAACAATAACAATAACAATAACAATAACAATAACAATAACAATAACAATAACAATAACAATAACAATAACAATAACAATAACAATAACAATAACAATAACAATAACAATAACAATAACAATAACAATAACAATAACAATAACAATAACAATAACAATAACAATAACAATAACAATAACAATAACAATAACAATAACAATAACAATAACAATAACAATAACAATAACAATAACAATAACAATAACAATAACAATAACAATAACAATAACAATAACAATAACAATAACAATAACAATAACAATAACAATAACAATAACAATAACAATAACAATAACAATAACAATAACAATAACAATAACAATAACAATAACAATAACAATAACAATAACAATAACAATAACAATAACAATAACAATAACAATAACAATAACAATAACAATAACAATAACAATAACAATAACAATAACAATAACAATAACAATAACAATAACAATAACAATAACAATAACAATAACAATAACAATAACAATAACAATAACAATAACAATAACAATAACAATAACAATAACAATAACAATAACAATAACAATAACAATAACAATAACAATAACAATAACAATAACAATAACAATAACAATAACAATAACAATAACAATAACAATAACAATAACAATAACAATAACAATAACAATAACAATAACAATAACAATAACAATAACAATAACAATAACAATAACAATAACAATAACAATAACAATAACAATAACAATAACAATAACAATAACAATAACAATAACAATAACAATAACAATAACAATAACAATAACAATAACAATAACAATAACAATAACAATAACAATAACAATAACAATAACAATAACAATAACAATAACAATAACAATAACAATAACAATAACAATAACAATAACAATAACAATAACAATAACAATAACAATAACAATAACAATAACAATAACAATAACAATAACAATAACAATAACAATAACAATAACAATAACAATAACAATAACAATAACAATAACAATAACAGTAACAGTAACAGTAACAGTAACAGTAACAGTAACAATAACAATAACAATAACAATAACAATAACAATAACAATAACAATAACAATAACAATAACAATAACAATAACAGTAACAGTAACAATAACAATAACAATAACAATAACAATAACAATAACAATAACAATAACAATAACAATAACAATAACAATAACAATAACAATAACAATAACAATAACAATAACAATAACAATAACAATAACAATAACAATAACAATAACAATAACAATAACAATAACAATAACAATAACAATAACAATAACAATAACAATAACAATAACAATAACAATAACAATAACAATAACAATAACAATAACAATAACAATAACAATAACAATAACAATAACAATAACAATAACAATAACAATAACAATAACAATAACAATAACAATAACAATAACAATAACAATAACAATAACAATAACAATAACAATAACAATAACAATAACAATAACAATAACAATAACAATAACAATAACAATAACAATAACAATAACAATAACAATAACAATAACAATAACAATAACAATAACAATAACAATAACAATAACAATAACAATAACAATAACAATAACAATAACAATAACAATAACAATAACAATAACAATAACAATAACAATAACAATAACAATAACAATAACAATAACAATAACAATAACAATAACAATAACAATAACAATAACAATAACAATAACAATAACAATAACAATAACAATAACAATAACAATAACAATAACAATAACAATAACAATAACAATAACAATAACAATAACAATAACAATAACAATAACAATAACAATAACAATAACAATAACAATAACAATAACAATAACAATAACAATAACAATAACAATAACAATAACAATAACAATAACAATAACAATAACAATAACAATAACAATAACAATAACAATAACAATAACAATAACAATAACAATAACAATAACAATAATAATAATAATAACAATAACAATAACAATAACAATAACAATAACAATAACAATAACAATAACAATAACAATAACAATAACAATAACAATAACAATAACAATAACAATAACAATAACAATAACAATAACAATAACAATAACAATAACAATAACAATAACTGTTTCAACGGGGATTGGATCGAGTTGAAATAAAAGAAATTTGGTTTGAAACGTTATAAAGCGTATATATTTAATTCAGAGTTATGGCTTATAATGTAAATGTAAATATGTGGTATATGTTTATGTTAAATGTAGCGAATTTACTTACGTATATCAGATGACGATGTAGCTGGTACGGACTGGTAGATCAGGATCTCAAAACGGAAGTGGTTAGGAAAAATATGTATATTAAAAAAGGATTTTTTATAACTGTTTTCTAAAAATGTTATTCCGAAAAATTATTAGTGCAGGGTTGCAACTTGCAGGGTTGCAACTTGCGGTGTTGCCACAGGGGGGTGTGTTCAGTGCACACTAGGGTGTGCTGAAATTGGGTTTGGGCTACTGGCCCAAACATACCGGCCCCCTTGCGGCAAGCAACCTGAATGACGCCGAAACTCCATCATCATCCGACATACGAGAAAAAATGTATAAATTTTATACTTAGATACAAATTCAAATTTAAAATTCAAAATTCAAAACTTAAATCTATGTGAGTAGATACATATGTGTACATACGTAAAGGAAATATGTAGATACATATGTATAACAAAATGAATTATGTATGTCTAAAATATGTATATGTTTAGGTATGTATGGGGTAATTCACCACGGCTGCTGACGACAATCTCTAGAAGGAGAAAAGAATATTAGCAAACATACGTGGCTATCCTGCTGAATTTTCTTTTACCCTATTCACATGCCCCAGAAAGCATCCATCCGAAGATGGTTTCCTGGGCTGTGAGTGGACCTAATGTCGTCGGAGGAAGGGTTGACCGCAAAAGTATTTTTGAATATACCTCCGATCCCAAGACCAAGTGTATTTGGGAGGCTTGTCCAAACTTGGGGTCTGCGAGCCGTATGCTCCCGTAGCGTGCCGTCGTTGTTGTTTGGAGATTTCGTACTGGCGTCGTTATCCAAAATTGCTCCACCAGCGCATAGGTGGAGAACGTGGCTGCGTTGGCGGGTCCGCCACGCACCACCAGGAAACAACCACACTGCCAATTAATAATGTTTGTTTGTAGATTTAGTTTGCGCGCCATGTAGGTGGTGATCCTGGAGGTGACAGCGCAAGCGTCCACCATAGCGCGGACTGGATGTAGCCGCCCCCTTGCCTCCACCCTGACAAGCACCGTTGGCGCTACCGGGACCAGGCATTGTAGAGGCAGAGGACCGGTAGTGAAAGCAGAGCCAGTACGAAAGTTGGCTGGGAGTTGATGACGAAGTTGGAAGCGCTGAAGCTCCCGACTTGATTGCTGTTGATTACCCTTGTGTCGGTAGCGCTGAAGCTCCCGACCTGGTTTATGTTGATTGTCCCGGTGTCGGTAGCGCTGAAGCTCCCGGCCCGTTCGATGTTGCTTGTGCCGGTTTGTTTGATGCAGGGGTCGGAAGCGCTTAAGCTCCCGATCCGTTTGCCTTTCATGTCGTAAGAGTGGGCGGAAGCGCCTAGGCTCCCGTCTACTCGCCATATCCGATGCCGAAAGCTCCGACTCCTGCACCGAATTGGACCCGGCGAGATTTACGTCTGCGTCCCGGGTTTGTAGAGAGTCAGAAGCCGCTAAAGAGATGGCATCATCGTTTGATGGACGATGTCTTGGTGGGATGCGTCGGGGCCGTGAATCACTCGCATCCACATGCTACGAAGTGTGATGACGGTCCCCACATCGCCGACACGAAAACTTGCTAGTGCAGCTCTGAGACTTGTGAGTCGGCATCAGGCAATTTTGACAAATATTTTTGATGAGGATTTCTCGCAATCGTTCAGTTATCGACACTGATCGAAAGACCGGACACAGCTGAATCGGATGCTGTTTGTTGCAAAATCGACACGCTAGGGGGAATTTATGTTACTTGGCTTCAGCTCGTTTTTTGAAGACTGCGCGGCCCATCTGTGGAGGAATTGGGCTTAGAATTTCGATTCTATTATATTTGGTTGGGTGGCTAATAGTGGCTAAAATAAGAGAGGGGTGGCATTTTGGTTTATTTGTGAGTTTGTATCTCATTTGCAGAGATGTTGGTGACAGTTTGGCACTTAGTTGGTTGTTTTGGAACCAAATTTTTAAGACATATGTAACTATATTTAATTTTGCTCATTGGGTATTTTTTTACGTTTGTGTGTGTAAATATGTAAGTATTTTTGCGTAGGATACGCAGATTCTCCGACCTCCAACGAAAAAACAATGATTTTTCAATTTATCACACTGCATTGGTATAGTTAGCGATAATTGTCGTCAATACGCCATGTGTTCAGGCCTTTAGTGTTTGCATTTGACATTTGACAGCAACAGCTGATTGATAGTTTGCAAAAAGTTTCCCTTCCGAAGAATGTGTTCCCTAAATGCGAACCTAAGGCCATATTCACACTCGAAATTATGGTGACGTAATTTAACCGGTTCGGTCGTTTGACGTGTACTCATAGTCGATTGACTCAATGTGATAAATATTGCAAATTATCCACCATTAATTGCATAATTTAATTGTTGAAATATGGCGAAAATGTATTCTGAATCTATTTGATTGCAAAAGTATAACTTCCGAAGAATTTTCGTTTTATTTTCTCAATTTCAAAAAATCTATATGAATAGATTGTGACCGAAATTTTCTTAGAGTTTTACCGTGCGGTGTTAATTTTAGTGAGAAAATGGATTAAAATTGTTTTTAAACGCATGGATAGTGAAAATTTGGAGATTTGCATTGGTTTATAAGTCGTTGTGAACACCCTTATTAGTTTGACAATATTGTTTGATTGGGGGAATTTTGCGTACCATTTTTCCCTCTGGCGAAAAGTGTAGGCAACACTGCTGCCCATTTCTTGTCAATGGAAAATGATAGGTTCTATCATTTTCATTGTTTTGATTTTGTAGGTGGAAAAATAGAGGTAAGTATTGTAAATATAGTATTTTAATAGTTTATTAATAAAATTGGCATAAGTGCAGAATAGCTACATTTTGCAAATCGACAAAGTTTATATTGGGATCGATAAAGCTTCTCAAGGTGAGTTTAAAAATATAATTTTTTTTGGTGCAAATATATAGGTTGGGAGTTTGAGGGGGGTAAAGTTTCAAAATTAAATATCTTTAAATGCTTATATTTCAGAAAGTATTGGGTCTATTTTCAAAAATTTTACGTCGTTAAAAAGGTAATTTAATTGCCTTTCAGGCGATGTACATACTTCACCAAAAAATTTATATTTTTGTAAAAAAAAAAGCAAAAAACGTAATTATAAACATTTAATTTAGGAAAATGTGAGTTTTCTTAAAAAAATTCTTTATAAAGAAACTACTAAAATTATCTTAAAATAAAGCGACAAAATTACCTTCATTTTGGTGTATAACATTGTTAGGTAATATTTAAGTGTTATGTAAAATAGTGCGATTAAGTAACCACTTTCTCACGAATTAATATAAAAAGGAGAAATTGGGTCGGGGTTACACCTCTCCACCACGCCTAGAAAAAAACGGTTTTTTAGGGGGGTAAGGGAGGGCCCCCTGATCACAAAACTGAAGACCCCACCTGCCGGAGGCTTATAGTTCTCGAACATTCCGCTACTGTGTATCGGTCCACTATTCCAGAAAGTGAATTCTGACGGCTGAGGGTTATTTTTATAGAGCGCGGCCGAAGGCCGCTAGCGCAGAAAGGTGTTCCACCCAAAAGTACTGTGGATCGGTCCTTAGATACTATTCCAGAAAGAGAATTCTGCCGGCTGAGGGTTATTTTTGTAGAGCGCGGCCGAAGGCCGCCAACGCAGAAAGGTGTTCCACCCAAAAGTACTGTGGATCGGTCCTTAGATACTATTCCAGAAAGAGAATTCTGCCGGCTGAGGGTTATTTTTGTAGAGTGCGGCCGAAGGCCGCCAACGCAGAAAGGTGTTCCACCCAAAGGTACTGTGGATCGGTCCTTAACTACTATTCCAGAAAGAGAATTCTGCCGGCTGAGGGTTATTTTTGTAGAGCGCGGCCGAAGGCCGCCAACGCAGAAAGGTGTTCCACCCAAAAGTACTGTGGATCGGTCCTTAGATACTATTCCAGAAAGAGAATTCTGCCGGCTGAGGGTTATTTTTGTAGAGCGCGGCCGAAGGCCGCCAACGCAGAAAGGTGTTCCACCCAAAAGTACTGTGGATCGGTCCTTAGATACTATTCCAGAAAGAGAATTCTGCCGGCTGAGGGTTATTTTTGTAGAGCGCGGCCGAAGGCAGAAAGGTGTTCCACGCAAAAGTACTGTGGATCGGTCCATATATTCTACTCTAGAAGGAGAACTCTGTGGTATTTTCCAACAAGTTATACACCAAATTAAAGGTATTTTAAAGCTCTTTCTGACAATGATACATTTACATATAGTTAGTTAGGCATTTTTACGAAAAAAGCATGTGTTTTATAAAAAAAATATGAAAATTATGTTTTTTAAGTGTTTTTTTCAAAATTTGTATAAAACTTTATATAAATATGGGCACCAAATGAAAGACCTATTAATTACCTATTCACCGGTATAAAGTTTTTTAAGATTGGATTAGTACTTTTCAAGATATACGCCTTTGAAAAAATTTAGACTTCCATCTTTACCCCTCCCTAACACCCTCCCCTTTGGTTTGCACCAAAAAAAAATAGACCACTAAAATCAGAAAAAAAGGCGGACCACGCCCACTTTTTTATTTTTTTCTAGCTAAAATGTAGCTATTCTGCACTTGTTCCATAAAATTATTAACGACTTTGTTGTTTTCTTATCTTTGCAGGAGGGCATGAATGGATGACTATATGGCAAAAGGGACGAGCAGAACAAAAAACAAGGTAAGTAAAATTCCAATGGAAATATGTGTATTTATATGTTTTACATGTTCCTTTTTCGTTTTCTTTTCTTTCCAGATCGTTCTTGTATGTACGTTTTACTTCCGGGAGAAGAAAAACCTCGTGGGATGATCTTGTTTTAATTTATTGTTACACCGTATGAATCATCATTGCCCGTGGATAAATAATTGTGTGGGTGAACGTAATCAGAAATTTTTCCTACAATTCCTATTCTATGTGGGCATGCTATCGCTATATTCAACATCATTGGTGGCTTACAGTTTTATTTATCCATGTACAGACTGTAATGTATCCACGCTGGAAACACAAACCAGAATGCTTCATAGTGTCATACTACTATTGGAATCCGCATTATTTGGCCTCTTCGTTTTGGCCATTATGATCGATCAAGTGAATGCGATATTATTATACGATGAAACGGCTGTGGAGGCTGTGCAATTAAAAGGAAAAGGCGCGCAACGTCCCAGTCGTAAAAGATTTCATTTATTTTCCGAAGTGTTTGGACGTGGTCATCCTGTGTGTTGGCTATTGCCATGCACAAATTTTAACTTCACCGCGTTACTATGATACACCGCTCTTATCGAGTTATGAAGTTTAAGCAATTTTTAGTGACTGTAACGGGCCGGCTTTACCTTAGGGTACCACGGTCCGCGAAAAATGACTTCTTCAGGTGGGTAGAGAGTCTCTCAAAGATCTCACGGCTGAAATCGAAACCTGCCGGAGGCTTATAGTTCGCGAGATATTTGGTGGTAAATTTTTTGATGTGGATGTAAATGAGTGTGTTTGATGTGGTAGTGTATGTGTTATAACCCCCATGAGTTTTTAATTGTTTCCTTTTGTTTTTCCATTTTTACAAATTTTAATTTTACAGGTTTTTAATTTGGTTGCTATAATTTTGGATTTATGTCACTTCGTTTTGAAGCAACAAAATTTGGTATTTTGAATTGGATGGAAAAACTCTTAACGTGCATTTGGTATGTGGTTTAACATGTGTGTGTTTACGTATTTATGAATTTCTCTAAGTATTTACAGAGTATGTATTAGGGCTCTGTGGGATTGTGGGGGGTGGCGAAAGCCTAAATTTCTGTTGGCTTCTTAGAGAAGCGCTAGGAAAATCTGGGGCTCTTTGGAGCGTAAGTCTAAATTTCTGTTGGCTTCTTAGAGAAGCGCTAGGAAAATCTGGGGCTCTTTGGAGCAAAATACCTTTTGTGGCTTCTTCGGAGAAGAGCAATTTTTATTTGTATGGGCCTCGGGGGACTGGTTTGAGGTGAGTTGGTACACGGTTGTGCCAACTGCTAAATCTGTTGGGTATTTTTGTACATTTGCTCTGCACATTGACCTACTTTTTGTATTGATTGTTGACATAGGTCAGTGTTGAAGATTTTGAATGGATTAGGGAAATAGTATGGAAACTTAATGTGAACCGGTTGGGAGATTTTTTTCCCGTAGATGCGTGATAAATCCTATTTTGTTATTGGATTTTTCACGTTCTCTTTGACATCGTGGATTTTTTAGCGTCCTATTTTTTACACATTGTATGCAAATGTGTGGATTTTTGCTCCTTTTAGTTACATCCTTTTTGTTGGGTTGTATTATTCCATCATGCTGACGAATTGGTTTTGTCGACACTGTTTTTTCGATAATTTTAATTTTTTCAAATTGTGGTTTCTGTTTGAAGCCATGATTGATTCGTGCTTTAGGGTGATTGTTTTGTCTCCTATGGGTTTCTTGGGGTTTATATCTGACTGTATTATGAGAGGAAACCTTATCGCTGGATGGATTTGTTGTCTCGGCGTGGCCGGTTAATATCCATCCGAACACTGTTTCCTGTGCAAGAAGGGTGTATTGTGCATTCTTTTGAATGCCACTTAAAATAATTTTCGCATAAATATCCCCACCTAAAATGATATCAACAGGTTCATTATCGAAAAATCTTTTATCTGCCAAAACTAAGTTAGGAAAGGCTTGCCGAGTCGATGCGCTTACTTGGCAAGTCGGCAGGTTTCCAGTCAGTTGTGGCAAAATTAAAACAGTCGTCTTTATGTTAATTGACGAATCTACTGGAGATCGCAATTGAATTTCACACGACTGCCTTACCTGAGCTGAACGAGTGTTATTTATGCCCGAAACCTGGACATCTAGCCGTTTCGACGGCAAGTTGATTTTACGTCTGAGCCGCTCAGTCATAAAGGAGCATTCCGATCCGGAATCAATTAGTGCCCTAGCAACATAGTTGGTGCCATTGTGATGCACATTTACCCTTGCTGTACCTAGCAAAACCCCTTTACATGTATTTGTATGGAGGGAAGTGACATTATTTGAATTTAAATTCGCTTTTTCCTGCGCTTGCTGAGAGGTTGAAGGTTCGTCGTCAGAGGGTTTAGATTTATGGGTTTGGAGGTGGAGCATTGTGTGGTGGCGAGAGTGACATAAGCTGCAGTTACATGAGCTGGTGCACCTCGACACTGTGTGAAGCCGAAAGGCAATTTAGACAACAGCTGTTATTTTTGATATAGGAGATCTTGTCAGGCGTAAATAGTTTGCGAAATTGTTGGCAATCCCGTACTTGGTGCTCTTTACTCTTGCACATTTTGCACGCATTCTTGGGGACGCTAGCTTGGTAAGCTCCAAATTTAGACGTATTTTCATTAGGCGGTTTAATAGCCTTCGCGGTTTTATTTTCTTTAAGACCGGAAACTGTTTCTAGCGTCTGGAATTTATTGGATAAGAATTTATCCATATCCTCCCATTTTGGTATCTCGGTTTTATTCTCTATCGTTTGCTCCCATAACGCTAGAGTATATTCGGGAAGTCTTGTGGAACATAAATAAGTTATAATTGCGTCCCAATTTGAGATGTCAATTTGATGACTCTGTAGGGACGATATGCAATTATTGATTTCCCGCTGCAGCTTCTTTATGGCTACCCCACACTCAGACTCCACCGTTTTTAAATTAAATAATATCTTTAATTGCGTGTTGATCAAAACTCGCTTATTTTCATAGCGATCAGATAAATTTTTCCACGCTGTTGCAAACCCTTCGTTGGTTAATGGGCACCTTTTAACTATCTCTTTTGCCTCGCCAGAGGTTTTCGTATTTAGGTGGAGGCGTGAGGCGTTTATTTAGTATGTATATGGCCGTGAACATGTCCCTAAAGGACGGCCATGATACATAGTCACCCTTGAACACCTCGGTGTCACAAGGAGGAAGCCGTATGTTATGCTCAAGAGTTTCATTGGCAGGTGGTTGAGCTGGTGGTATGACTGGGGTATTAAAGCTATCTGCAATAGCCGAGATAGCACCCACCGCTCTGACATATGCTGCGTAAGCAGTTTTATTTTTCTTCTTGATTGCTGCCAACTCTTTGGAATCCCCTTTTTCCGTTGGTATTGCATCATAAGCGGTTTTTGTTTTTCGCCATAATGCTTTAATTTCCTCTTGATGAGGAACAATGGTATACTTGTTGTGTTCCGCAGCAGGTATTGCGTTGAATTCTTGTTCGAATTCTATCACGGCTTCCGCTGCCTTTATAAAATCATTCATTTTGACTTGGAAATGGGAATCGGTAGATATGACTGACAATTGAGGAGGTAATAGATCGGACAGTGAGCCAAATATATACTGACACAGATAGAAATCTCGTATTAGATTTAATGTGCGAGGTCTGATAGAAAAACTGAAGGATATATGCCTATAACCAAAAATGCCACACCGGCCCGTAACGTGAAATAATAATATTTAAGAAATTTTTATTTAATTTCTTTTTATTTATTTATTTTGCCAAATACTCTAACTATATACGTACGGAAATATGTATGTGTTAAAAAACCACAAAGGCTGCAAACAAGTGATATATATATGTACGTGTGTGTGTGTGCAAAAGTATGCACACAATATAACCTCACTTTTGAGATGACTATATAAATTTATAGTGAAAAAAATTAAAGTGGTTGAAAAATCGCTAAAATGCCACAATGCCACCCAACAGTGTTTAATAAAAATATTTTTATAAATTTTTTCATTTGGTGCAAGTGATTTTTTACTGGAAAAATTATGAAATGACCGAGTCAAAGATCAGTGTTGTTGTTGTTGTTGTGTGACCAACGAAAAGTGCACCTTTTGCAGGTTATGCTAGCACAGCAAAAAGAAATTGGTGTTAATGAGCAAATTAAAGAAAATTTAAATTATGCACTTGCACCGTGATTTATTGAAAAATTAATATTGACTTTAATAATTTTTTTTTTTTTGTCATATATATTCAATATCACTTGAAAACAAAAATCGCTATTTCACTACCTAGCAGCAGGATCCGCCACTTACCTTTTTAAAATAAATCGGGTTTATAATATGTGTGCTGTACGGTTGTGCTTGTTGGATTTGGTGTTTTTATGTTTGCGCCAAATGTTTGGTGGTACCTTAGTGAATGAATGTATGTCTGTCTATGCAGGACTTGATGCGCCAATTTGCTGTGTTTTTGATATACGCTTTTATGTCGGTGATTACGCCAAATGAATTAAAGGTTATACGCCAGAATTTCAATTTTTTGTGGACTGTATGATGAGGTCGCTCGTAGTATTTTGTGCACTCAGGCGTAGGAGGACCAATGTTTCAACGGGGATCGGACCAGGTTGAAATAAAAAGAAAGTATACACTCGTTAGACGTTATAAATCATATATTTATTGCACATGCATATAAGGCATTTGATATATGTTCATATAGATGAATGTGGTATTTGATATAGGCTAATTAGGTATTTTTACTTACGGAAGTTGATGGAGGATCGCGAAGATGACACTTTTCAGCTCGGATTGAAAATTGCAATGAAAAAAAATATAAAAGAAGAAACGGATTTTAGTCCACAGTTATGCGCGCTATTTCGAAAGCTTTCGCACTTGCAGTGTTGCATTTGCAGGGTTGCCACAAGGGGGGGCATGTTCAATGCACATTAGGGTGTATCGGAATTGGGTTTGGGCTGCTCGCCCAAACAATAACAATAACAATAACAATAACAATAACAATAACAATAACAATAACAATAACAATAACAATAACAATAACAATAACAATAACAATAACAATAACAATAACAATAACAATAACAATAACAATAACAATAACAATAACAATAACAATAACAATAACAATAACAATAACAATAACAATAACAATAACAATAACAATAACAATAACAATAACAATAACAATAACAATAACAATAACAATAACAATAACAATAACAATAACAATAACAATAACAATAACAATAACAATAACAATAACAATAACAATAACAATAACAATAACAATAACAATAACAATAACAATAACAATAACAATAACAATAACAATAACAATAACAATAACAATAACAATAACAATAACAATAACAATAACAATAACAATAACAATAACAATAACAATAACAATAACAATAACAATAACAATAACAATAACAATAACAATAACAATAACAATAACAATAACAATAACAATAACAATAACAATAACAATAACAATAACAATAACAATAACAATAACAATAACAATAACAATAACAATAACAATAACAATAACAATAACAATAACAATAACAATAACAATAACAATAACAATAACAATAACAATAACAATAACAATAACAATAACAATAACAATAACAATAACAATAACAATAACAATAACAATAACAATAACAATAACAATAACAATAACAATAACAATAACAATAACAATAACAATAACAATAACAATAACAATAACAATAACAATAACAATAACAATAACAATAACAATAACAATAACAATAACAATAACAATAACAATAACAATAACAATAACAATAACAATAACAATAACAATAACAATAACAATAACAATAACAATAACAATAACAATAACAATAACAATAACAATAACAATAACAATAACAATAACAATAACAATAACAATAACAATAACAATAACAATAACAATAACAATAACAATAACAATAACAATAACAATAACAATAACAATAACAATAACAATAACAATAACAATAACAATAACAATAACAATAACAATAACAATAACAATAACAATAACAATAACAATAACAATAACAATAACAATAACAATAACAATAACAATAACAATAACAATAACAATAACAATAACAATAACAATAACAATAACAATAACAATAACAATAACAATAACAATAACAATAACAATAACAATAACAATAACAATAACAATAACAATAACAATAACAATAACAATAACAATAACAATAACAATAACAATAACAATAACAATAACAATAACAATAACAATAACAATAACAATAACAATAACAATAACAATAACAATAACAATAACAATAACAATAACAATAACAATAACAATAACAATAACAATAACAATAACAATAACAATAACAATAACAATAACAATAACAATAACAATAACAATAACAATAACAATAACAATAACAATAACAATAACAATAACAATAACAATAACAATAACAATAACAATAACAATAACAATAACAATAACAATAACAATAACAATAACAATAACAATAACAATAACAATAACAATAACAATAACAATAACAATAACAATAACAATAACAATAACAATAACAATAACAATAACAATAACAATAACAATAACAATAACAATAACAATAACAATAACAATAACAATAACAATAACAATAACAATAACAATAACAATAACAATAACAATAACAATAACAATAACAATAACAATAACAATAACAATAACAATAACAATAACAATAACAATAACAATAACAATAACAATAACAATAACAATAACAATAACAATAACAATAACAATAACAATAACAATAACAATAACAATAACAATAACAATAACAATAACAATAACAATAACAATAACAATAACAATAACAATAACAATAACAATAACAATAACAATAACAATAACAATAACAATAACAATAACAATAACAATAACAATAACAATAACAATAACAATAACAATAACAATAACAATAACAATAACAATAACAATAACAATAACAATAACAATAACAATAACAATAACAATAACAATAACAATAACAATAACAATAACAATAACAATAACAATAACAATAACAATAACAATAACAATAACAATAACAATAACAATAACAATAACAATAACAATAACAATAACAATAACAATAACAATAACAATAACAATAACAATAACAATAACAATAACAATAACAATAACAATAACAATAACAATAACAATAACAATAACAATAACAATAACAATAACAATAACAATAACAATAACAATAACAATAACAATAACAATAACAATAACAATAACAATAACAATAACAATAACAATAACAATAACAATAACAATAACAATAACAATAACAATAACAATAACAATAACAATAACAATAACAATAACAATAACAATAACAATAACAATAACAATAACAATAACAATAACAATAACAATAACAATAACAATAACAATAACAATAACAATAACAATAACAATAACAATAACAATAACAATAACAATAACAATAACAATAACAATAACAATAACAATAACAATAACAATAACAATAACAATAACAATAACAATAACAATAACAATAACAATAACAATAACAATAACAATAACAATAACAATAACAATAACAATAACAATAACAATAACAATAACAATAACAATAACAATAACAATAACAATAACAATAACAATAACAATAACAATAACAATAACAATAACAATAACAATAACAATAACAATAACAATAACAATAACAATAACAATAACAATAACAATAACAATAACAATAACAATAACAATAACAATAACAATAACAATAACAATAACAATAACAATAACAATAACAATAACAATAACAATAACAATAACAATAACAATAACAATAACAATAACAATAACAATAACAATAACAATAACAATAACAATAACAATAACAATAACAATAACAATAACAATAACAATAACAATAACAATAACAATAACAATAACAATAACAATAACAATAACAATAACAATAACAATAACAATAACAATAACAATAACAATAACAATAACAATAACAATAACAATAACAATAACAATAACAATAACAATAACAATAACAATAACAATAACAATAACAATAACAATAACAATAACAATAACAATAACAATAACAATAACAATAACAATAACAATAACAATAACAATAACAATAACAATAACAATAACAATAACAATAACAATAACAATAACAATAACAATAACAATAACAATAACAATAACAATAACAATAACAATAACAATAACAATAACAATAACAATAACAATAACAATAACAATAACAATAACAATAACAATAACAATAACAATAACAATAACAATAACAATAACAATAACAATAACAATAACAATAACAATAACAATAACAATAACAATAACAATAACAATAACAATAACAATAACAATAACAATAACAATAACAATAACAATAACAATAACAATAACAATAACAATAACAATAACAATAACAATAACAATAACAATAACAATAACAATAACAATAACAATAACAATAACAATAACAATAACAATAACAATAACAATAACAATAACAATAACAATAACAATAACAATAACAATAACAATAACAATAACAATAACAATAACAATAACAATAACAATAACAATAACAATAACAATAACAATAACAATAACAATAACAATAACAATAACAATAACAATAACAATAACAATAACAATAACAATAACAATAACAATAACAATAACAATAACAATAACAATAACAATAACAATAACAATAACAATAACAATAACAATAACAATAACAATAACAATAACAATAACAATAACAATAACAATAACAATAACAATAACAATAACAATAACAATAACAATAACAATAACAATAACAATAACAATAACAATAACAATAACAATAACAATAACAATAACAATAACAATAACAATAACAATAACAATAACAATAACAATAACAATAACAATAACAATAACAATAACAATAACAATAACAATAACAATAACAATAACAATAACAATAACAATAACAATAACAATAACAATAACAATAACAATAACAATAACAATAACAATAACAATAACAATAACAATAACAATAACAATAACAATAACAATAACAATAACAATAACAATAACAATAACAATAACAATAACAATAACAATAACAATAACAATAACAATAACAATAACAATAACAATAACAATAACAATAACAATAACAATAACAATAACAATAACAATAACAATAACAATAACAATAACAATAACAATAACAATAACAATAACAATAACAATAACAATAACAATAACAATAACAATAACAATAACAATAACAATAACAATAACAATAACAATAACAATAACAATAACAATAACAATAACAATAACAATAACAATAACAATAACAATAACAATAACAATAACAATAACAATAACAATAACAATAACAATAACAATAACAATAACAATAACAATAAAAATAAAAATTTCAATTACCAATTAATGTAATTGTAATTAAAAACAAAATGTAATTGAGGACGCCTAGGTCTGTAGAAAAGCCAATAAATAAAATAAAAAGTAAGGAAGACCAAGTTCGAGTGGAATCGAACATTAGATACTCAGCTATATGCTTTCATAGTTTGTTTGCGTTTGATAAAAACACGGTATATTTTATATAAAGCGAGTGCCGCATAAAGTGGGCGTAGCCACGACCATTTTCAAAATTTGTATCAGTCATCCAACTAAGCATATAAATATTATTGTTAGTGCGAAATTTCATTCCCTTATGACTTCCAGTTACAAAGATGTCACGTTACAAATTCCCAAAGGGTGTTCCAGAAATATCTTTGTTACAAAGTAGACGTGGTCATAAACCGATTTCGCTAAATTTTTAAAAATATATTACCACAGGTGGTAAAAGTTTATACACAAAGTTTCGTCATAATGTCGCAATTATTTGTTGAGTTATGGGCTCTGAAATCTCGTAGATTCCTTTTGTCTAAAAAGGGGCGGTGCCACACCCATTTTTCAAAATTTTTTGCTTTTTGTTTCGCGTCTACTGTGGGACTGATGCCACAAAATTTCAATGAATTATCTTTATATTTGACAAAGATATCGCTTAAAATATTTTTATTAGGCCGCTTTATAACTCCCATATATAAGATTAGGCGTGGTCATCAACCGATTTCGCTAAAATTTTGAGCACGTATTACCACAAGTTATAAAAGCGTATACACCAAGTTTCGTCATAATATATCAGTCATTTTTCGAGTTATAGGCTCAGAAATCTCTTATTCTAAAAAGAGGCGGTGCCACGCCCATTTTCTAAAATTTTTATGTTTTTTGTTTTATGTCCGTAGTAGGATTCCTGCCATAAAATTTCAATGATATATCTTTATATTTGACAGAAATATCACTTAAAATGTTTTTATTAGGTCATTTTATAATTCCCATATATAAAAGTCGCAACCGATTTTGGAAATTTTTCATCCAAACATTTGCCTAAGCAATTATACCACGATCGCGCGATTTTTTACCTTTTCATCTAAATTAAATTCTGTATTTACAAATAAATTTTGCATATAACCATGCCATCGACCGCACTTTTTCGGTCGCAAATTCATAAATCGTGCCAATATTCATAATTTCTAAACCACTGAAATTTTTCAATGAAATGCACAGGAGGTGCAGTGGGAATGTAGTATGTATGTACTATATTCCACAAACTTGCCGCAACTTATTTTAAGAATAAATCTTATTTTTTATATAATTATTTTTGATCTGATGTTATGAAGAATTTAACACGTAAATGTGCGTATTTATATATATATATATATATAACAATATTTAAATTTAAAAAATTCGTTTTGTTGCAATCGATACCATGATTACCATGGAAATAAAAAATAACATAAATGGAGGATTTTTAGCACTGAATATGGCAGCACGAAATGTCATAATCCATATAATTGTCAGGTGGTTAATATGGCGATAAAAATTTGACGTTTACACTACCTTCTTTATTTTATCATGCATTTTACATTTAAACAGCTACATATCTTCCAAGTCAACATTAAATAACTCATTTTCTACTCTCCTAGTAGACACAGGAGCAAATACAGAATGATGTTTCAATTGATAATTCACAAAAAACAGACTTAAAAGGCATTGGTCAGGGTATAACAAGCACCCTTGGAACAGTTAAAACAGATTTAAAGGGTGACGATCTTTTGATTCGACATACATTTCACATAGTAGAAGATGACTTCCCAATTCCGTGCGACGGAATTTCGGGACTTGATTTCATTAAAAAGTATAATTGTATTTTAGATTACCAAAATAATGAAGATAGACTTATATTACGACCATACGATTATCCAGAAAATATACTAATTCAAATGACAAATGAACCAACTATTAATTGCATATCAATACCAGCTAGATCAGAAGTAGTTCGACAAATTTACATTAAAAATAATAATACTGAATTATTTATACCACATCAACAATTAGCAGAAGGAATTTTTATTGCCAATTCAATAGTAAACCCAAATCAAACATTTGTTAGAATTATTAATACAACAGATAAAAATGCAACTATTCAAAATTATAAAATCAATACAGAAAATTTAAACGACTACATAATTGTAAATAATAAACAGAAAAATGAAGCAAATAATAAAGAAAAACTAGAAAGATTAAATACAAATTTTCCATCATTTGCTATATCTCAACTTAATACTTTATGTTCAGAATTTATTGATATATTTGCATTAGAATCAGAACCTATAACCACTGATAATTTTTACAAACAAAAACTTTATATGAAACACGACAATCCAGTTTATGTAAAAAACTATAGAATGCCAGAAGCTCACAAACAGGAAATTGCTAAACAAGTAAATAAGCTAATACAAGACAACATAATAGAACCATCAATGTCATAGTACAATAGTCCTATTCTACTAGTACCGGAAAAATCAAACCCAGGTAATAATGATAAAAGATGGATACTAGTTATTGACTATAGACAGGTAAATAAAAAGTTAACTGCAGATAAATTTCCATTACCAAGAATCGATGATATTCTAGATCAATTAGGTAGAGCAAAATATTTTTCTTGCTTAGATTTAATTTCAGGTTTTCACCAAATAGAATTAAGCCCAGAATTCCGAGATATAACATCGTTTACAGCAGACAATGGTACTTACCGTTTCAAAAGATTATCTTACGGTCTTAAAGTAGCCCCAAATTCATTTCAAAGAATGATGACTTTAGAATTCGCCGGTCTAAAACCATCACAAGCATTTTTGTATATGGACGACTTAGTACACTGTTATAAATATTGGAATATTTTTTAAACTTTGATTTCGTTTGAAAGAAATTTAAAACTTTTTTGGGTTAAATTTTGAACATTCGAAAGTTTAAAAGTTTCTTATTCCTTTTTGGTTTAAAAATCAAACTTACAAAAGTTCCAATATTTCAAAGTATTTTTTGGAATAAATTTCATACTTTTTTGGTTTAAATCTTACACTTTTTCTTATTTAAACTTTTAAGGTTTAAATTTTAAACTCTCATTGGTCGTAAAATTTGGTTTCAACAAAAAAATTTTAATTTTTGATTTGAAATTCCAACTTGCTTTTTCGAGAAATGAACAATATAAAAGGCTCATTTATAGTTATTAGACAATTTGAATGAATGAATGGAGAAACAAACAAACACAAAATAATTATGGAAACAGATAAAATGAAGAAGAAAGAAAAGGAGAAGAAGAGGATAGGAAAAAGATACAATATGGAAAAGGATTAAAGGGATGTTGGGGGGAGAACAATATGGGAAGAAAAGGAGAAAAAAGGATAGGAAATAAGATACAATAGGGAAAAGCATGAAGAGGATTTGGGAGCAGACATTTTTTTTAATTTAAACCAAAAAAAGGTTTAAATTTTAAACTTTTGGAAGTCTTAAAATAAATTTTAATTTGTAATGAAATCGAAACCTTACAAGTTTAAAAATCTTGTAAACTTTTCAAAGTTTAAATTTTAATAATTTTTCGGTCGTGTCCTATATATCGACCAAAAAAGTTTAAAATTTATAACAAAATTTATTTGAGTGTAGTATTAGGATGCTCCGAAAAGCATATGATTAAAAATTTAAAAGATGTATTCGCAACTTGCAGAAAATATAATTTAAAATTGCATCCAGACAAATGTCTATTTTTCAACCAAGAAGTTACTTATCTTGGACACAAATGCACAAGTAAAGGAATTTTACCTGATCACAGTAAATACAAAATAGTTCAAAATTATCCAACTCCCAAGAATGCCGACGAAGCTAAAAGATTCGTTGCATTCTGCAATTACTATAGAAGATTTATACCAAATTTCGCGGAATACTCTAGAATATTAACAAGACTTTGTAGAAAGAAAGTAGTATTTAATTGGACAGAAGAATGTGAGAAATCATTCAACTATCTAAAAAATGCATTAATTAGCCCAAACATTTTACAATATCCCAAATTCAATAAAGAATTTTACATAACAACAGATGCAAGCTGATACGTCTGCGGAGCAGTACTAAGTCAAGAATATGAAGGAAAACAATTACTAGTTGCTTATGCCTCTAGATCTTTCACAAAAGGCGAAATAAATAAAGCAACGATTGAAAAAAATTAGCAGCCATTCATTGGGCCATCACTTATTTCAGATCGTACGTCTACGGTAGAAAATTCACAATTAAAACAGACCATCGACCCTTAACTTACCTTTTTTCGATGAAAAACCCATCATCAAAATTAACTAGAATTCGACTTGATTTGGAAGAATATGACCTTGGGTTGGAGTACATAGCAGGAAAAGAGAATTATGTAGCAGACGCACTATCGCGTATATATATACAAGATTTAAAATAAATGTCAATCGAAGCATGTAAAATAATGAAAGTTACGACTAGATCGGAAACTAAGAAAAATTCCAGTAATAATATAAAAAAATGAAGAAAAACGTCACAATGAGAACTCTATAATATATGAAGCGCTATATAAATGAAATTATATTTCAAAAAAGGAAAGAAAATTTGTAGCGAAATAAATATTGATAATTTAATTGTTGAGGCGAAGATTGATTTAGATCAATTCTTTTCCAGGCTTATGAAAGAAGCCGGCAATTTGAAAATAAATAAAATACAGTTGTCCTTAGGAGACAAATTGTTTAAGAATAATTATACTCGAGTAGACACATTTAAAGAAATAGGTACCAAAATTTAATCATTGCAATAACTCCGGAGGTTATGCATGTGACAGATAATGAAAAAATTAAAAATATTCTTCATAAATATCACGATGATCCTGTTAATGGTGGCCACCCAGGAATCAATCGTACAACAAATAAAATAAAACAAAAATTCTACTGGAAAAATATGAAAAATGACATAAAACAATATATTAAAAAATGCGATCATTTTAATAAAAATAAAAAAAGAATACATTTGAAAGAACCAATTACTATAACCGAAACACCAACTAAGGTAGTTCAAATTGACACAATTGGACCATTCCCAAAATCAATAAATGGAAATGAGTATGCAGTCACCATAATATGTGACTTAACCAAATATCTAGTAGCAATTCCAATTGAAAGTAAACACGCAAAAACAGTAGCCAAAGCTATATTCGAACATTTTATTCTCATTTATGGATGTATGAAAACAATACTAACAGACATGGGAACCGAATATAAAAATAACGTTTTTCAAGAACTAAGTAAATTGTTGAAAATAGAACACAAAACTTCAACACCTTACCATCATCAAACGTTAGGCACTGTTGAACGTAGCCATAGAACATTCAATGAATATGTACGTTCATACATATCCATTGACAAAGACGATTGGGATGAGTAACTCAAGTACTTTACTTATCGTTAAAATACAACACCTTCAACTGTTCATGGTTACTGTCCTTTTGAACTAATATTTGGAAAACCGGCACCGACATACGAATTTTTAAAAGAAGATACAATCAGCCCACTGTACAATTACGAGGCTTATGACAAAGAAGTTAAATATAGACTTCAAATAGCACAGGAAAGAGCTAATAGATTAGTAAGACTAAGAAGAAAAACAGAAAATTTACTACGATAGGAAAATTCAGCATAAGGAAATAAATATAGGAGATTTAGTCTTAGTAAAAGATGAAACAGGACATAAATTAGACAGTAGATATAAGGGGCCCTATAGAGTAATAGATATTGATAAGCATAATAATTATAGTTTAACTCCCTATAGAGTAACAAATATCGCTAATCACAATAATTATACACTAAGCTACTTGAATAAGAAAATCATAGTACATAAAAATAGACTTAAACCTATAGAATAAGAAATTTTCATTTTTTCCAATAAATGTAAGTATGTAAGCACAAAACAAAAACTGAAATGTTAATTTTACCGAAAATAAATAAACACAAGCAAGTAAGATAAGCAATCCATTAAATGTAATATAATGCTCATACATTGACCCTACAAATGTATAAGCATTCTTTTTAGGAAAGGAGGGGTAGCATATCAGAAATATTTGAGCACATTCAACTTGTAATTTAAAACACGAAATTGTGGAATGCACTAAAAGTGCATTCAACTCATTTCATTTATTAAAATTTATAACGTAAACAAACAACAGCCAAATATTATGCTGACGCCGTATTTCTGATTTGTCGCATTTGCCTTTAAGCTAAGTCGTATGTATGTGCATGGGCACTTGACTACACATTAAATGCATAAGCCGTACATATGTATATACATATCTACATAGCTAGTAAGAATTAGTGTAAATATGTATTATAGTAACTAAGTAGTACATAAGAAATTTTGTGTATAAAAGGAATTGATTTTGTTCAATAAAGAATCAATTATTGACTCGCTGTCAAAAGAGCGAGAACAACAAGAAATTGTTTTCTTTCTTAATAAAGTCGCCGATGAATGGGCGACAAAACAACACATATGAACTTTCTGCATTTATTGCGACCATAGGATGTAGTACTGCAGTGTGCGAATCAACCTTTTCAACACTAACTGTAATCAATAGGTCTCAAAGGCTGTCAATGGGTCACGAGAGAATGGCTGGTATGGTATTTCTCGCCTTTGAGAAAAAGAGAACAAAATCGGTTGATCTGAACGAAGTTCTTCGCATTTTTAATAACATGGCGAACCGCAGAATTCAGCGTATTTGAATGCTTTTACTATTTTTATACTCAGCTGTACTAGTACACAGAGTATTATAATTTTGATTTCCTAACGGTGGATTGTAACAGAACGAAATAATCGAGATAGATATAGACATATATATCAAAATGATCAGGGTGAAAAGAGAAATCGATTGAGCCATGTCCGTCCGTCTGTCCGTCTGTGCGCACGATAACTCGCGCAAAAACTGAGATATTTTGATGAAATTTGAAATGTAAGTTGGTATCAAGACTGGAACGGATGGTATTGAAAATGGGCTAAATCGGAAAATAACCACGCCCACTTTCCCTATATAGTAAAAATCGGAAATTTGGTATCTCAATCACTAATAGAGCTGGGGTGATAAAATTTCACCCACGTGTAGAGCTTGGGTCCTTACGAAGAAATTTGGTGAAATTTTGAAAAATGGGCGGTGCCACGCCCACTTATTAAGGGCCAAACATTGAAAGTTGTATAAGCCATAACTCAGAAACCGTAGCAGGTATATCGATGAAATTTGGTATGCGTGATTCACTTACTTAGACAAATGTTTGGACGAAAAATTTTCGAAATCGGTTGACGACCACGCCCACTTTTATATATGGGTATTATAAAGTGGCCTAATAAAAACATTTTAAGCGATATCTCTGTCAAATATAAAGATAGTTCATTGCAGTTTTGTGGCGAGAGTCCAGCTACAGACATAAAACAATAAACACAAAAATTTTGGAAAATGAGCGTGGCACCGCCTCTTTTTAGAAAAAGCAATCTACGAGATTTCAGAGCCCCTAACTCGACAAATAATTGAGATATTATGACGAAACTTGGTTTATACACTTTTATTACTTGTGATACATGTTCAAAATTTTAGCGAAATCGGTTGACGACCACGCCCAATTTTATATATGGGAACTAATAAAAATATTATTAAAATAAATAAAATTAAAGATAATTCATTGAAATTTTGTAGCATGAGTTCTACAATAGACCGGAAACCAAAAATATAAAATTTTTGGAAAATGGGCGTGGCACCGCCTCTTTTTAGACAAAGGAATCTACGAGATTTCAGAGCCCATAACTCGACAAATAATTGAGATATTATGACAAAACTTGATTATACACTTGTGTTAATAGACACGCAAAAATTTATTGAAATCGGTGTATGACATTTTAAAAAAGATATTTCTGGAACACTCTTTGGGAATTTGTAACGTGACATCTTTGTAACTAGAAGTCATAAAGGAATGAAATTTTGCACAAAGAATAATATTCATACGGATGACTGATAAAAATTTTTAAAATGGGCGTGGCTACGCCCACTTTATGCAGCACTCGCTTTATATAAAGTACCTACACCGTGTTTCCATCAACCGCAAACAAACAATGAAAGCATACAGCTGAGTATCTAATGTTCAATTCCACTCGAACTTAGGCTTCCTTACTTGTTATTATTAGAATAAGTTTGCAGAAACAATAAACTTAAATGGTACTGTCAACCTAAAATGACCACACTGCAACATTGACGATTTGAAACAAGAGCAAAGAGAGTTGACGAGAGAGAGACAAACGAGTAGTCAAGGAGAAACAGCGAACAACGCCGGACATCAAATTGAACGATTCTAATTCATATTCATTTCTTTTAAATAAACTTTATATTTTCTTCTATTAAATAAACATTAAATTATTCGCAACAATTTCAGAAAGTGGATAAGAAATCCATTGCGCCTATAAAAGATTAATTGCAGACGAAAAAGTAAGTAAAACGAAAACGCGGCAGCAGTGTGTGGTACATACACATATCACATACATATACACGGCCAACGATAGTATTCAACGAGCAAAGACAGCGCAAACGGCACGTTTTGCAAACGGCGCAACTCTTTGGACGAATAAATATCAATGTCGCAGTCAAGTCAAGTGCTGCTGAGCAAAACCACGGCAAAGCGTCAAAGTCAACGCCTTGGCGCACAACGCACGAAATTTTTACAACGAACGTAAATATTGTACAAACGGAACACGAATAAATATCAACGTCGCAGCCAAGTCAAGTGCTGCTCAACAACAAACAACACCACAGTAAAGCGTCAAAGTCAACGTCTTGGCAAACCACATACGAAATATTTACAACGAACGTAAATATAAGCACAAACGGAACACGAGTTCACATATATGCGTACACAGCAAACAGCTAGCAGAGCAACGTAGAGACGAGCAGCAGAATTCGGTATTGGGGGAAAAAAAAAAAAAACCAACTGAGTTCATTGCAACAGCGAATACAGCAAAAGCAACAAACAAAATCGGGAAAAAGCATTAGACCACCACTAAAATAAACGGAGAAATGAATTATTAGCTCAAAACAAAGGACGGTACATACAATAAATATACAGACATGATCAAGCTAAATACACTAAAGGTCAGCCAGTTGAATACACTTCTGCGGGCAAACGATTTACCATTGACGGGTACCAAAGCACATAAAGTAACGAAGCTGCAAGAGGTTTTGGGTGTTGATGAAGTGGACCCAATCGACTTCGAAGAGGAAAATTCGGCATCTACAAGCGATCGGGAACTACGTATGCAATTAAACAGTTTAAGAGAATCAATGGCAAGTTTAGCATCAGCGGTGGCAACATTTACGCAAAATTCATCACAGGCACGCAATAACGATCAAGGTCAACAAGCTGCTATTGACAACGATGAGGATGCAACCGAATCAAGTGTATCATCTTGGGAATCAGCTCAAGATCTAAGAACGTCAACACGCTCAACACGTCGGCAGATGTCAATTCAGGATATGACGGGAGTTATGCCTGATTTCGACCCGTTAAAAGGTTCTACATCAGCAATACAATTTATAACACGAACTGAACAATTACAACAATGTTACGGCTGGAAAGAAGATAGGGTTCTGATCGCGATTCAGCATAAAATGAAGGGCATGGCAAAACGTTGGCTGGATGCACAACCCGTTTTCCGAACATGGTCACAATTTGTTGACGCATTTAAGGCGGATTTTCCAACAACACACAACGCAGCCGAAACGCACAAATCGCTTATGAAGCGCAAACGCAAAAACGGTGAAGACTACCTGGAATACTATTATTCTATGTTAACGATAGGGCGACAGGGTAGAGTGGATGATGTATCTATCAATACACACATCATCGGTGGTCTCAACGACAACGCATTAACCAAGACATTAGCAACAATGAATTTTGAAACGTGTAGTGAGCTATTGGTTGCATTGAAGAATTTATCAGCAGTCGGTAGTGCATCGATGACATTAGTTGCACCAACTCAACCAGCAGTCAAAACCGAAAATAAATCCAACGTGAAGCCTACGCAAACGAAGTGCTTCAATTGTAATGAGTTGGGACATATTGCAGCCAAATGTCCACAACCTCAACGAAAACCAAGGTGCACGATATGTACAAAAGCGGGTCACGAAGCCAATAATTGCAACAAGAAAACATCAGTGGCAAAGATTGGCGATCAAAACGAACATGTCGAGGCTCCTCCGGTTACGAAGATAGTGGAGCTTAATGGGAACAAACTAGAAGCATTCATTGATACAGGCAGCGTATGTTCGTTGATAAGAGTATCAGCAGCAAAGGGTATGCAAATGCAAAAAGCTTCCAGATGCTTCACAGGCTTTGGTGGATCCGAGGTGAACGTGACACAACAAGTCAACGTTATTGCAACGATCGATGACATTCAACGGGAAATTAAATTGTACATTGTTGAAGATCAGTTATTGCCCTACGACATATTATTGGGCCGAGACATTCTACAAAACAGTGGCTATCAGATGGTGTTAGACAATGGGGTGCTACAGCTACACGAAGCTGACGGCATGAACTTTAACATATCCAAAGACTTATCTGAGCAGGATCGACGCAAGGCAATGAAGCTTTTATTGAGTCATGGAAACTGCTTCGCAGAGTGTATCAACCAAATTGGGAGATGCAAAAACGCTGAGATGACCGTCGAAATTACGACATCAAAACCTATTCTGGGCAAACGCTATCAAGTCCCATTTGCACAACGACCAATGTTATCGAATATTTTGAAAGAGCTCTTGGACAACGATATTATCCGTCCGAGTAATTCGCCACACGCAGCATCGGTGCTTTTAGTAAAGAAGTCCAATGGCGAGAGTCGAATGTGTATCGACTATCGCGCACTCAACGAGGTCACGGTTAAAAAGAATTATGTAATGCCGGTAGTAGAAGAGCAACTTTCACGTTTATCAGGCAATAGATTTTATACGACATTAGACATGACTTCTGGTTATTACCAGATACCACTGAATGAAGAATCGAAGAAATTCACCGCATTTCTAACGCACGAAGGGCTGTTCGAGCATAATGTTATGCCGTTCGGTTTAGTCAACGCTCCAATGGTTTTTCAGGAGATTATTGTTAATCTGATAAAGACACTTAAGCATCGCGACAAAGTGATCAACTATGTGGATGAGGTCGTCATAGCCACGAAAACTGTCGACGAAGGTATTTCGGTACTTAAAGAATTTCTTGAGGCAATAAATGCATCGGGTCTTACGCTCAGACCATCCAAAAGTACATTTTTAGCTGAGCAGGTTCAGTTTCTGGGTCATCACATTGACAAAGATGGCATACGTCCAGGCGAAAACAAAACGAAGGTAATTGACGAGTTTCCGACGCCATCAACGACAAAAGAAGTACGGCAATTTCTGGGGGTGACTGGTTACTTTCGGAAATTTGTCAAAGACTACAGCACTTTGGCACGTCCGTTAACGATGTTACTAAAAAAGAACGTAGAGTTTGTCTGGAACGATGAACAAGACGACGCATTTCAAAAGCTTAAAACCATGATAACGACTAAGCCAGTATTGACAATATACGATGCTACAAAGCCACACGAGGTGCACACGGACGCCAGTTCTGTAGGGCTATCCGGGGTGCTGATGCAAAACGACACTGGGTTTGAATGGAAACCAGTATTTTTCTTCAGCCGGCAATGCAATGATGCCGAACGCAATTATGCTAGTCATGAGCTTGAGGTTCTGGCCATAGTCGAGACTTTGCTACGCTACCGTATGTATTTGATTGGACATAAATTCACAGTGGTAACGGACTGTAACGCCGTAGCAGTCACTAAAGCAACAACTCCAGTCTTGCCGCGAGTGGCAAGATGGTGGTTAAAGTTGGCAGAGTTTGACTTCCAATGTGTTCACCGTGCAGGTGCAAAGAATACCTTAGCGGATGGGTTAAGCAGATGTCCTACTCTTCCACCAGAAGAACCGACAACGGTTGCTGAATCGATTTATCCTGTGGTAGATATAGACAACGACTGGGTGGCAGCAATGCAAAGGCAGGATGAAACATTGAGAGAAATTATCGAAGTACTCAACGGCAAAGAAACACATAATGCACGTCAGCTTAAAGATGATTATATTTTACAAGGCCAACGGCTATACCGCAAAATAGATGGGAATAGAAAACTGGTAGTTCCACGAGGCGTAAGATGGCGATTGGTGAGAGCGTTTCATGATGAAGCAGGACATTTCGGTGTGGAGAAGACATGCGAACGTTTATCCAAGGACTTTTGGTTTGCTCGTATGCGACCATACGTTAAATCCTATATTGCATCTTGTCCAGAATGTTGCATGAATAAAGTATCAGGTGGTAAAAGGGAAGCGCAACTCCACGTTAGCGATGTTGTACCAATTCCATTCAGATCTATACATATCGACCATCTTGGGCCATTTGTACGCAGTAAACACGGCAATGTTTATATACTGGTCATTGTCTGTGCTTTTACAAAATATGTAATACTACGAGCAGTACGCAATACGAAGACGACGCCAGTAGTAAATACACTACGCGATTACATTATGATCTACGGGTGTCCAGCGCAAATAATTTCCGACAGGGGAACGGCATTCACGTCGAAAGAATTTCAGAACTTTACCGATAGATACAATATCCGACATATAAAAGTGGCAGTGCGTACACCTCGTGCCAACGGTCAGGCCGAGCGTGTCAACAAGACCGTTTTGGCATCGCTCAAATGCAGTATCAAAAACGAAAGGGATTGGGATGAAACACTACCACGACTCCAATGGTGCTTAAACTCCCAAAACAACGCAACAACAAAACAAAGCCCTAATAGCTTAGTTTTCAACTATAAACTACGTGATGTTACAACAAATCGATTAATTCAAGCTATCACCGATGACAACGACAATGATTATGAACAACACGAAGACGTCAGACTGAATTTAGTCGCCGAACGTATCAACGCTGAAAGGGCTAAATGGAAGAGACGCTTTGATGCAAAACATCGGTCACCTAAACAATACGAAGAAGGAGATCTAGTAGTGGTTGACTATGTACCTCCGCCAACTGGTACCTCCCATAAGCTTGATCCGGCATACAAAGGTCCGTACATAATAACCAAGGTCTTACCCAATGATCGTTATGTGGTAGAAGATTTACCAGATATACCACATCAAAGAAAACGCTATGCAGGGGTTTTTACAAACGACAACATGAAACCATGGTGTGCCTTCAGTGTAGTAGATGACGACTACGATGACGAAAGTCCTGTCCACGACGCAAATATAGGGGTTAAAGACGACGACACCGTGAAATCGTCCCGGGGAGACGATCTATCAGGAGTGGCCGAGCTGTCAACCTAAAATGGCCACACTGCAACATTGACGATTTGAAACAAGAGCAAAGAGAGTTGACGAGAGAGAGACAAACGAGTAGTCAAGGAGAAACAGCGAACAACGCCGGACATCAAATTGAACGATTCTAATTCATATTCATTTCTTTTAAATAAACTTTATATTTTCTTCTATTAAATAAACATTAAATTATTCGCAACAATTTCAGAAAGTGGATAAGAAATCCATTGCGCCTATAAAAGATTAATTGCAGACGAAAAAGTAAGTAAAACGAAAACGCGGCAGCAGTGTGTGGTACATACACATATCACATACATATACACGGCCAACGATAGTATTCAACGAGCAAAGACAGCGCAAACGGCACGTTTTGCAAACGGCGCAACTCTTTGGACGAATAAATATCAACGTCGCAGTCAAGTCAAGTGCTGCTGAGCAAAACCACGGCAAAGCGTCAAAGTCAACGCCTTGGCGCACAACGCACGAAATTTTTACAACGAACGTAAATATTGTACAAACGGAACACGAATAAATATCAACGTCGCAGCCAAGTCAAGTGCTGCTCAACAACAAACAACACCACAGTAAAGCGTCAAAGTCAACGTCTTGGCAAACCACATACGAAATATTTACAACGAACGTAAATATAAGCACAAACGGAACACGAGTTCACATATATGCGTACACAGCAAACAGCTAGCAGAGCAACGTAGAGACGAGCAGCAGAATTCGGTATTGGGAAAAAAAAAAAAAAAAAACCAACTGAGTTCATTGCAACAGCGAATACAGCAAAAGCAACAAACAAAATCGGGAAAAAGCATTAGACCACCACTAAAATAAACGGAGAAATGAATTATTAGCTCAAAACAAAGGACGGTACATACAATAAATATACAGACATGATCAAGCTAAATACACTAAAGGTCAGCCAGTTGAATACACTTCTGCGGGCAAACGATTTACCATTGACGGGTACCAAAGCACATAAAGTAACGAAGCTGCAAGAGGTTTTGGGTGTTGATGAAGTGGACCCAATCGACTTCGAAGAGGAAAATTCGGCATCTACAAGCGATCGGGAACTACGTATGCAATTAAACAGTTTAAGAGAATCAATGGCAAGTTTAGCATCAGCGGTGGCAACATTTACGCAAAATTCATCACAGGCACGCAATAACGATCAAGGTCAACAAGCTGCTATTGACAACGATGAGGATGCAACCGAATCAAGTGTATCATCTTGGGAATCAGCTCATGATCTAAGAACGTCAACACGCTCAACACGTCGGCAGATGTCAATTCAGGATATGACGGGAGTTATGCCTGATTTCGACCCGTTAAAAGGTTCTACATCAGCAATACAATTTATAACACGAACTGAACAATTACAACAATGTTACGGCTGGAAAGAAGATAGGGTTCTGATCGCGATTCAGCATAAAATGAGGGGCATGGCAAAACGTTGGCTGGATGCACAACCCGTTTTCCGAACATGGTCACAATTTGTTGACGCATTTAAGGCGGATTTTCCAACAACACACAACGCAGCCGAAACGCACAAATCGCTTATGAAGCGCAAACGCAAAAACGGTGAAGACTACCTGGAATACTATTATTCTATGTTAACGATAGGGCGACAGGGTAGAGTGGATGATGTATCTATCAATACACACATCATCGGTGGTCTCAACGACAACGCATTAACCAAGACATTAGCAACAATGAATTTTGAAACGTGTAGTGAGCTATTGGTTGCATTGAAGAATTTATCAGCAGTCGGTAGTGCATCGATGACATTAGTTGCACCAACTCAACCAGCAGTCAAAACCGAAAATAAATCCAACGTGAAGTCTACGCAAACGAAGTGCTTCAATTGTAATGAGTTGGGACATATTGCAGCCAAATGTCCACAACCTCAACGAAAACCAAGGTGCACGATATGTACAAAAGCGGGTCACGAAGCCAATAATTGCAACAAGAAAACATCAGTGGCAAAGATTGGCGATCAAAACGAACATGTCGAGGCTCCTCCGGTTACGAAGATAGTGGAGCTTAATGGGAACAAACTAGAAGCATTCATTGATACAGGCAGCGTATGTTCGTTGGTAAGAGTATCAGCAGCAAAGGGTATGCAAATGCAAAAAGCTTCCAGATGCTTCACAGGCTTTGGTGGATCCGAGGTGAACGTGACACAACAAGTCAACGTTATTGCAACGATCGATGACATTCAACGGGAAATTAAATTGTACATTGTTGAAGATCAGTTATTGCCCTACGACATATTATTGGGCCGAGACATTCTACAAAACAGTGGCTATCAGATGGTGTTAGACAATGGGGTGCTACAGCTACACGAAGCTGACGGCATGAACTTTAACATATCCAAAGACTTATCTGAGCAGGATCGACGCAAGGCAATGAAGCTTTTATTGAGTCATGGAAACTGCTTCGCAGAGTGTATCAACCAAATTGGGAGATGCAAAAACGCTGAGATGACCGTCGAAATTACGACATCAAAACCTATTCTGGGCAAACGCTATCAAGTCCCATTTGCACAACGACCAATGTTATCGAATATTTTGAAAGAGCTCTTGGACAACGATATTATCCGTCCGAGTAATTCGCCACACGCAGCATCGGTGCTTTTAGTAAAGAAGTCCAATGGCGAGAGTCGAAACCGCCTAAAAGTACTCAACAAGTTTGTGTTATCTCATGAAAATCATGTGTACATAAAAATACAATAACAATGTTGAGCGAGCAAAAGGTGGCAAAAGAAAAGCGACAAAAAGTTCAACTGCGTACCAGGCCGTGTTTGGGTGAGTGGGTTAGCGCGTCGCTAACATTTACACCTTCTCACGGTGGGTCTAAGTTCGATTCCCGGCTTGATCCCGAAAAGAAATCTGATGATGAAGAATTGGTTTTCTTCGAAATAGCTATCATTTCTACCATCGCTGGTAATACGTAGCTTTGAACTTGTTCGCTTTTCGCCAAATAGAATTTTTATGATAGAATCGCAAAAATCGCTAAAAGTTGCTAAAATCAATTTGGCGAATTTTGGCGATGGAGTTTTGGCGATAGCGAAAACTAGAATCCGGCCACAGATCTCTGTTATCATATTTTTTAATTACATCTCTGTTGTGTCGTTCATTTATACGAGATAATTTTTGCGAAGAAGATATTAATGTACATATGTATGTTTTTAGATGTATGCATTACTTATATCGCGAAAATTATTATTTTAATAATTTTAGTTAAATTTTTACCTCGCTTGCTGTACTCGCTTAACTATAGTCCTGAAATTACTTTACTTGCCCATATAGTGCAACGATAAATTTCGAGAAAACTCTATGGGCCGTTTAAGCTGGCTACAGACGACGAACATGCTCGCAAACATGCTCGTGCTTAGGTGCATTTTTCTCGTTAGTGACGTGGTTCGCCAACATGTTGGGAAAAATCAAAATTTTTTGATTTTTGGCCAACTGCTCGCGCACATGTTCGTCGTTAGTGGCGTGGTTCGCCAACATTGCATTGAAAGCAACAACAACAACCTCATCTCGTGTTGACGCTTGAGCAGTAAACATCGCGGATGAAGTGAGTATCACACTGGAAATTACTGAATTGCATTGAATGCAAAAGAAATATATGCATGTTTGAGGATTTTATACGTATTTAATTAGTTTTTCATACAATTTTCTTCCAAATAATGCCCAAAAAATGTTTCAATAGTTTTCACACAATTGCTTTGTAGGAACATTTTATGATAAATGCTTATACATAATATCCTTAAACGTGCATATAATTTTTCTGTTTAAAAACTGTATAAAAATTTTTCTATGTATCTTGAAATCAAGAGCTAAGCGGACTTTCTAAAAACGTAATCGTATTTAGTTGGGGTATTTCAGCGTTTTTCTGTGATATTTTTGCCTCCCTACAGTGTAATTAAAAAAACATAACATAATCATAAATATATATGCAAATCTAACTCATAGCAAGAGCATCATCCGCGCATTCATTGCCATCTTCCCACTTGAAGTACGCATTTACGAATGAGATGTTCGGTCGTTAGTGGGCAAAGGCGCCGAGCATGCTGGCGCGCATGTTCGTCGTGTGTGGCCAGCTTTACTCAACCTCTGATTAACGCTAACCGGAGGATAAAGGTCCGGTTAAGTTATGTACTGCATTATGGACCACATGATAAATGTATGGTTTGAAGAAGTCGATAATGATGTTTAACCGGACTTTCACCGTGGTTAGCGTTATAGTCCAGTTAGTCGAGAACGTAAACCCGTGTACCGTGTCAGCTGATCCAACCTATTCAATGGGATTTGTATGTAACCGATTAATCAACGACGGACGACGCAGATGCCCGTACCGCAGAAATCAAAACCATTTTGATTTTTTACGTAAAAACGTGTCAGCTGATCGCTCGCATGGTTGCAAGGTAGAAGGGTTGCCGGTTGAACATTTTTAGTTATTAAATATCTAAACAGTAATTTTCACAGCATTATACAACTCAACAAGATTGTAAAATGTTATATATATATATATATATGGTACATTTTCTGGCTGCTAACGTTACATTCGCATGGCGTTTTTATTTAGTTTATACGAAATAATAACAAAAATGTTAGAAACGTCCAAGGTTCTGCTACTTATGCTATCAGGTAGACCTATACCTTCATTTTAAGAGTAAAATTAGTCTCATGGCTACCATACCGTAAAAGTTATAAGCGCGTGAAACGCACTGCTAACGTTACAACATTTGGAAGTGAGATCAAGATACAGATCATGTTTTGTTTAATTTCTACGAATTTTCTGAGACAATCATGCCAATTTTACTTCACGTTATATTGCAAGGATGCCACAAGGTCATGGCATACCGCTTTACCAAAATCTTTAGGATTTTTTAATGTAATTTAACATTAAATAAGGCACTGCCTACGTTACATAAAGCACTGCTAACGTCACACGTGCGAAAACTGAGTATCTCTACATATAATAAAATTGTAACCGTTGATCTCTGTACATTGCAGATATACAGAAAATAAAAAAAGGAGCCAGAGGAATCCAAATGAACTGTTTTTAAAATTTCTGTCGGTCTGATTGTCTGTCTGTCCTTATGTTTGTGCGCGGGTCACTAAAAATTGGAATGATGGAATTGAATGAAACTAGTCAGAGTTATAATAGCGCCATTGTATTATTATTATTATTATAGATGTCTACTTTAAGATTTGAGATATCCCTTATTTCTATAGCTCAACCAGTTTTGGAGTTATCGACCAATATGTGGACCAAGGGTGATCCAAAATGTGTTAGTACAATATGGGTATCAAATAAAAGGTGCTGATGAGTGCTGCAATAAGTAATTCTATTAAATTCAATATCTCGATTGGTTTCGGAGATATCTCCCTATCCCTATCCCTACAAGTTTTGATTTCCTACGGAAAACACTTCCAGAGATATTCAGCATGAAAGATTAAGTTTGTATGGGTTGTGCCACGCCCCTTTTCCAATAGTTCTTATTTTTTCATCCAGAAAATAATTATTGAAAGTTTCATTCATTTCTATGCATTCGTTTTTGTGTGACGCGGGCGTTATGGTAAAAAACACACTTTGGTCACATTTTTCCCACATTTTGGTCAATAACTCGGGAACTGGATGAGATATCCAAATCAAATTTGTCCTGAATTTTAAGTTAGGCGTTAAGTGATAGAATGGTGGAAGTTTCATGCAATTATATTCAGTAGTTTTTGCGTGATGCGCGCACAATCATACAGACGGACAGACAGACAGATAGACTTCTAAAAATTGTAGATTTGGGTTCCGCTGGTCCAATAACGACCTCTACCATCAGTTTTTCTTGAATATCTTCAATGTACAGACATCGATATCTTACAATTTTATTATATGTATTATATAGATAAAAAATCACTGCTAACGTTACATATTATTTAAGCTAACAATGTCTTCAAGTCTTTGGAAGTTTAATTTTTTTAATTGGAACGTGAGATATACGTATAGTATTAAGAAAATATATAAACAAATTAAATTAAAACGCATTTTAACACGTCTTAAAAAAACTTTTTTGGTTTTGCACTGCTAACGTTACATAAGATTTTTGCGGCACATTTACTTTTCACATAACTGCTAGTTGGAACATAACTTTTTTTAAAAACTTTACGTGTTATGATATTATAGCTAATTTTCTAATAGATAAAACATGAACGGCTAAATTTAGTCGCAACAAACATGTTATATTTACCTTTTTGTTTACTGAACTACTTCCGACCATATTTTTTTTTAATCAAAACGTTTTATAAAAAGAGCGATAAGTTTAATTTAAAACGACTAAAATTGAATGCCACTGTTTTCAACAGCTACTATAATATGTCATGAACCCCCCAAGACTCCAGTGCTTCCAATATTTGACAAAAAAAGAAATTACTTGGTTTACTTTCCCAGAAAATCGGCCATATGTGTTCACGTGGAAAAAATAGTATGTCAACTTAAACGAACCATTTGTTATTACTTTAATTTTTAAAAAGAAAGGAAAGAAAACGTTTATAAATTTCTTTTTAAATCCCAAACAAAATGTAAATATATATGTATATAAATTAATAACAAGATAATTTGTTTAACAACTTTACTTGCAAGTCAATGTCAAATTAAGAGTAAAAACGAGAAAAAGAGAAAATTATCAACCAAAGTAATTGAACGCAAAATCGTAAACATTCGCAAGAAAACAGCTGATACGCTGTTTTGACAATTTGATTTTTAGGTTAGGTTGTAATTGAATTTTTTGAAATTGGAAATGAATGGAAATAACTGAATTAGGAAAACAAAAATCTACTTTGGCTATTCCACAACATCATCAAGATTCCTTTTTGCGCTAATGTATTTAGTACACAATTAGAAATTTGCGTTTAAAATGTTTGTATATTTCCAATTGAAATTTTTGTGATCATATATTTTTGACGCTTCTATTTTTTTTAAAGTTTGCAAGTAAAATTTTTACTAGCAACTACTTCTCAACTCTCTCGAGGTCTTGGTCTCTCAATTTGGCCCTCTTTTGAGAATTTTCTGGGTAATTGAACATAAATTTGTAACTATTCGTAAAGATATGTAAAAATTTTGAGATATTGAACACTCCTAATAAATGAAGATATTACTGAAAATTAAAGCAAAAATTGTATTTAACCACATATGGTGGCTGTATTTTCTTAATTGATCAATCTTGGTGGTCTTCTTGTGCAACTTTTCTACATTAAAAAATTATAAATTGCCACAATAGATTTGAGTTTCTGTAACAAAACCGGGGAAAGTGTCAATTAAAGTGATGTCACATTAATACGATCCACACTTTGTCACCACCTATTTATACTAGAAAAGATATGAGTACAGATTTCTTAATTAAACACACATTTTTGTGAGAATCTTGTTACTTCCCAATATAATTTTTTTATGGATTTTCAATTTTGTAAATTTAATGTTATGACTGTGTTTTTGTTATTTTATGTTTTAATAAAATACTATC
This sequence comes from Urophora cardui, assembly GCA_960531455.1. Taxonomy (NCBI): domain Eukaryota; kingdom Metazoa; phylum Arthropoda; class Insecta; order Diptera; family Tephritidae; genus Urophora; species Urophora cardui. The sequence continues at coordinate 24,591,412 of OY482675.1, read as the reverse complement.
ACCAAGGTGTGATGGAAATATATTGGGCAGCAACAAAATTACAAGAAAAATGTGTTTTAATTACCAACTAAGCCGTAAAAAAAGTAACTAAATTAATAAAAAAAAGTCGTCAACGACAACTTTAAAAACGATTAAATTAATATTTTCTTGTCATTTGGCAAATAATGCACAGTTGTGTATTGAGTAATCCGGATGACACTTTGAAGATTAGTAAAAATCTTGTTTGTTCAGAAATGACTAAATGGCAAGCCTGCCAAAATGTAAACAAACTATATATGTATGTAAATATGTGTGAGTAAAACAGCTGATTGCTCCGTTGCCCCACGGGCTCAAAAAATCCTAAAAATTGCATACGGGCATTTGCGTCAGCGGGCGGACCACACGTTCTTGACTAACTGGACTATTAAGTTGAAGGTACATACTTTTTATTGCTGCGTTGACGGCGTTCATGTGTATATGCGTTGACGGCGTTGAATAATTTGCTGTTACACTGTGACCAGGGTTGGGCACAGTGCATTCAATTTTGATTGCATTCAGCCTTGCATTCTCCAATCAATGATGAGTGGTAGTGAAAATTTGATTTGCATTACCATTCACTATTGAATGGTAATGCAAATGTGGCTTGCACTACCATTCAGTAGTGAATGCAAATGTGGTTTGCACTACCATTCAGTAGCAGGGATGGAAAATGGGTTTTCTGATTTTGTACTAATTGAGCAAGTAAAATGTACCAAATCAAAGGAGAATGTACCATCATTTTTGGTAGCATATTTTTTCTAAGGACTTATACTAATCCCAAATTATATGACAAGGGATGACGGAAGATCGTTCCACTATACATCATATTTCTATCCTGTCGGAAAAACAAGCAACCAAAAAGTATTTACCCAAATTATATCTTCTTCTTTAGCCATTCAAAATATTATTGCTTTTCCAAGCAAAATATTTCCTCTAAAAATAACATTATAAAAGCTTAAATTCATATACATTTTTTATTAAATAAAAAGTTACTTAAACTAAAATTATTTTAAATACACAGCCCCATTCAATGCAAAAATATTTCACAAAACAAAAACGTTTTTGGTATATACTCAAATTTCTAAATTTTTTAAGGCTCTCATGTTCTGCTAAAGCTCTAAACTCAGCATTTACTATGTTTATACGTTTATTATTTTCGCTGCATAAACGAATTTTCATGAATTTAATTGTTCACGAAAATTATTCATGAATTTCGCCATCATTTCATGAAATTATGAAGTACAAGTCCGGCAACGCCAAACCAACAGCTGCTCAACAGCTGTTGTTTAGATTTTGACATTACACAATACCTTTGTAAATAAAAAAAAGTAGTTTCAGAATTCGTCACCGAGTCTAACTGGTAAATCTGCCTTGACAGCTGATGTCGTTAGAACGTTTTGTTTTGTTTGTAAACAAAAAACAGCTGTTCAGCATTATCAGAGCATCTTTCATTTGGATTTTTGAGAAATATAAATTAAAATTATTTTGTTTTCGCCTGTTGCAGCTAGGTTTTTCACACTTTTCGTTGTAAATTTAAAGTGACAGCCGTTCGTAACGCAAAAACGCCGGAAAAAAGTAGCGAGTTGGGCTACTTTCGACGGCGACTGCGCTAACGCATTCGTAACGCCGTCGTCTGTCGTTGTGAATGCACATGGTCAATATTTTATGACAGCCACGGCGTTACACATTTAACGCCGAACGCGAGTTATGTATCTTCGCTTTTAAGCAGAGGTTGAGTAAACGGCCCTCTGAGGCATGGTATAAAAATTCAGAAGGTAATTTCACTTAAAAATTTTTGACGGCTATTGAATTTTTCTGAAGTATCTTTTTTGTAAACATTATGAGTGAGGGTGCCATATTGGACAAATATAAAAATGGAGATTTTTTTAAGAAAATTTTGGTAATTTTAGTTTTAGTGTAAGAAAGCTCAGAAATTATCAAAGAAAGTCATATATTATTAAAAGGGATGTGAAAAGTGGGAAGTATTTGGCTCGAATATTTAATACAAAGCCTTACGCAATACAGTAGACAGAGCATTTAACAAAGAAGTAAGGCTGGAGTCATCGTTATGTCCGAACAAATTTTTTGGTTTACATTTTGCTCGTTCTTTTTCACTTCTATCTTACAGCAAGGGAAGAGAAGGAGTACAATACAAGCAAAAATTTGCTGGAACAGAAATGCAGAATTCAGATTAAATGAAACAAGAAGGTATATTTTAAAGTTCTTTATTAAACTCATTTAAGTTGTAATTTTTTTAATTTTTTTGTTTTTGTAATCTTGTTTTTTTTTCTTTTATTCTCCTATTTAAGTGCCGTATACGGAAAAATGTTCTGCTTTCCACTAATTTCACTCTAAAAAATACATACATATGTTATTAAGATTTTTTTTGCACATTAATGCGTCCATACTTTGTTTTCGCATTATAACTCGGCACTGCACATTTCGATAATAATGTTTTGTTGTTTGTGCTACTAATATCGCTAGCACCGAAATGCACTGAGCACATCAACGGGTTCTTTGGAAGGTTAACTTCCTCTATTTGGCACGCTTGAAGCCATTGAACCTTAAAAAAACTTCACCGCTGAGCCTTTGCAAAAGTGCACGGTATTTTCGCAGCTCATTTTTCAAATCTTTTTTCACAAATTCTTCTCTTCTTCTTGATTGGCGCTTAACCGTCTAGACGATTCTGGCCGAGTCCAACAGAGCGCGCCAATTGCTTCTGTTTCGTGCAGCATGGCGCCACTTGGGAACACCTAGGGAGGCAGCATCGCTGTCCACCTGATTTTCCCAACGCAGTGGTGGTCTCCCTTTTCTTTTGCGTTCAGCGGGTTTCACAAATTACGCGTATGAAAGTAGATTTATTTATTTATTTCGAACAAATTACACAGCTTTCGCAGCAATTGCTTTTTTTAAAATAAATTAATTTTTTTTCACAAACTTCAGATTTTGGCCCAAAAAACATTTGCTGCTGTTTAATCTGGTAGCATGATTTCAATGAAATGTCATAAATTCAATAAAAGTCAAATGGCTAAGATGGCTGCCTACGTCAATAAGTGATTTTACCTTCTATTTTTCTACCATGCTCTGAGGTGAAGAAATAACCAATTTTTTTTAAGGAACGCCATTTGCTTGATAGTGCCGAGCCAATGGACTATGGTGTTATGGGAAATATTTCCTAAGCAAGCATTTTTACTTGATTGATATTCCACTAAAATTGAAATAACGTTTTCATTCAAAAAAATGGGGTTTGACCAGGGTTTGAATTGCTGACTAGCAAGTAGTCAAAGCAACATAAATACGACTGTGCATTCTAGTCGCATGGTCGTTTAACAGAAATAACAACTAGCTCATTCGGTTGCTAGTCGTTTTTTTTTTGGCAACTTGACTAGACTACGACTATGAAAAGTAAACAAAACGACTAGAAAATGAGATAGTCGTTGCCCAACAAACAGCTTGTAACTGTGGCAGCAAATGCGACGGCGCGCAACTTGTAGTTTTTAGTCGCAGTTATTTTCTCAATAAACAACTATGAAAATGTGTAAACATATACCCGGATACCGGTCAAAATGTGATTGCCCAAAAACATTAAAATTACACTACAATATGGGTATCAAACGAAAGGGGGAGGCCCCAGGTTTCATTTGGACGTCGATATATTTCGATAAATTTATCGATAACTGAGTTATCGGTCAAAATATGATTGGCCAAAAAATTAAAATTACCCTACAATATGGGTATCAAACGAAAGGGACTGGCCCCAGGATTCATTTGAACTTCGATATATTTCGATAAATTTATCGATAACTGAGTTATCGGTCAAAATGCGATTGCGCAAAAACCTTAATATTACCCTTCAATATGGGCATCAAACGAAAGGGGATGGCCCCAGGTATCATTTGGACTTCGATATATTTCGATAAATTTATCGGTAACTGAGTTATCGGTCAAAATGCGATTGCACAAAAACCTTAATATTACCTTACAATATGGGTATCAAACGAAAGGGGATGGCCCCAGGTTTCATTTGAACTTCGATATATTTCGATAAATTTATCGATAACTGAGTTATCGGTCAAAATGCGATTGCACAAAAACCTTAATATTACCTTACAATATGGGTATCAAACGAAAGGAGATGACCCCAGGTTTCATTTGAACTTCTATATATTTCGATAAATTTATCGATAACTGAGTTATCGGTCAAAATGCGATTGCACAAAAACTTTAATATTACCTTACAATATGGGTATCAAACGAAAGGGGATGGCCCCAGGTTTCATTTGAACTTCGATATATTTCGATAAATTTATCGATAACTGAGTTATCGGTCAAAATGCGATTGCACAAAAACCTTAATATTACCTTACAATATGGATATCAAATAAAACCTGGGGTCATCTCCTTTCGTTTGATACCCATATTGTAAGGTAATATTAAGGTTTTTGTGCAATCGCATTTTGACCGATAACTCAGTTATCGATAAATTTATCGAAATATATCGAAGTTCAAATGAAACCTGGGGCCATCCCCTTTCGTTTGATACCCATATTGTAAGGTAATATTAAGGTTTTTGTGCAATCGCATTTTGACCGATAACTCAGTTATCGATAAATTTATCGAAATATATCGAAGTTCAAATGAAACCTGGGGCCATCCCCTTTCGTTTGATACCCATATTGTAAGGTAATATTAAGGTTTTTGTGCAATCGCATTTTGACCGATAAATCAGTTATCGATAAATTTATCGAAATATATCGAAGTTCAAATGAATCCTGGGGCCATTCCCTTTCGTTTGATACCCATATTGTAGGGTAATTTTAATGTTTTTGGGCAATCATATTTTGAACGATAACTCAGTTATCGATAAATTTATCGAAATATATCGACGTCCAAATGAAACCTGGGGCCTCCCCCTTTCGGTTGATACCCATATTGTAGTGTAATTTTAATGTTTTTGGGCAATCACATTTTGACCGATAACTCAGTTATCGATAAATTTATCGAAATATATCGAAGTTCAAATGAATCCTGGGGCCATTCCCTTTCGTTTGATACCCATATTGTAGGGTAATTTTAATGTTTTTGGGCAATCATATTTTGAACGATAACTCAGTTATCGATAAATTTATCGAAATATATCGACGTCCAAATGAAACCTGGGGCCTGCCCCTTTCGGTTGATGCCCATATTGTAGTGTAATTTTAATGTTTTTGGGCAATCACATTTTGACCGATAACTCAGTTATCGATAAATTTATCGAAATATATCGAAGTCCAAATGAATCCTGGGGCCATTCCCTTTCGTTTGATACCCATATTGTAGGGTAGTTTTAATGTTTTTGGGCAATCATATTTTGAACGATAACTCAGTTATCGATAAATTTATCGAAATATATCGACGTCCAAATGAAACCTGGGGCCTCCCCCTTTCGTTTGATACCCATATTGTAGTGTAATTTTAATGTTTTTGGGCAATCACATTTTGACCGGTATCCGGGTATATGTATACTAGACTGGCCGCAGCATGTATGGATTTTTTTTTTTTGTTGAAATTTGTATATTAACAGTTCTTAAAATATGAGGTTTAGGGTTAAAAAGACGGCCTTAATTTTTTGGCCCGATCCGTTGTTGTCTAGTTGGCCCTCATTGAGCCCAATGTATGGAAAATTTTATTTTTTAACCTTGAACATGATTTTTTTTAATATGTCTGTTTTGAGAGATAAAAATTCTCTTGCTGAGCCCTTCTTGCGTTTTCTACACCTAAAACAAAGTATCAGTACCGTTGCTTTGAGTTGCTAAGTGAATATAACGGTACTTAACGAGCAAAAACAATCAAATTCCAAGACATTGCTGCTGTTTTTCACCCTGCTCTTAACGTGCTGATACAAATGTTGAAATGAGTCTAACTATTCCAGCAGGGAAGTAAATTTCCAAACAGCTGATCGTTTGACAGTTTTACCAGAAATAGTCAGCAGTAGTCAGTAGACTGTTGCATGAGTACATTCATATGTCCAAACGAGTTAAGGCCCTGTTATACTTGCATAGCATTGCAAAGCAGGGCAGCGCAAAACATATAGCGCATAGAGCTGATTATACTTCGCATAGACGTGCAACCATGGTTAATTAATAAAAGTTTTCGCATCCCGACATTCGTACATACATACATACACACTCCATGTAAATTGTTTGTGTATTCTGTGGTGCTTCTGTCAAAATCATAGTTCGCCTTTGTAGAAATCATATTGCACCATGCTCAAAATTGATCCCAGTTTGATATAAGCACCATTATTAAAGTAAAACAGTAGAAAAAAGTGAAAAATCAGCTGTTTAGTAAGTTAACCTGTATAAATTAGCCTTGCGTGCAACCCTTCGCACACTCAGCACACACACATTCGTGTTGCCAAATGTCAAATCGCATAGCACATAACACAGAAATCAAAATTCAACAGACTTCTATGCTGTGCCCTGTGCCGCTATGCGTTGAGTAATCGATTACACGGAAATCCCATTAAACAGATTTCGTATGTGACAGTTCTTATGTTGTGCGCTGCTGTGCTATGCAAGTATAACCGGACCTTACTCGTTTGGTTTTCTTGTAGTGAAGTACAACAACTCGCTTTATTATGAGAACTATGTTACTCGTACATGAACCACAATGAATAGTGTGCGTACACTATCCGATCGTCATGATGCCAGCCACACACCTTGCAATTTTTTATACAACATGAGCATGTTGCGCTGGAAATCGCAATGTTTTTGGGGCTGTTGTATGAAGTTGTGTATCGGTTGTACGAAAAATCAAAAAGTTCAAGGTCCGATTATTAGGAGCTTCTCCAACTGTCATTGCTTTTTATTGGAGAAAATGTTCCAAACTTTACTAAAGTACGCCAACCCGGAGCAACATCGCATGCTAGGTTCATGTCGAAATGCATATATTGCTATAAAATATTTTTGTTTCGCGATCAGTTCAAATTGACTTCATCGGAATTGAAAAACCTTCGCAGTATTTGTATCTTCTTGACAAACATTTACGTTCCATATTGGTTTACATGCATTAATGCAATAGATGCACCAGCACAAGATCTCAAATTAATAAAAGATGCCATTTTATATTTTGATAAAGAAGTTTCTAATGCCTTGTTGCATAAGATTAAAAACCATTTGTGGTACTTGAGTGAGGAAATTGTTGGGTTATCATTTTTTGATGAAAGCATTTCTTTGAATATTAATACATCATTTATAAATTCGGATCCTTCTACGTGGCAAACCAAAGATGATTATCGCAAAGCGAAATCGGCATGTCAAACTTTGGCAGTGGTGAACGATGCAGCCGAAAGGGCAGTTAAGTTGATAACAGACTTTAACCGTACCTTAACGTATGACGAAGAGGATAAACAATTCCTACTGCAAGTAGTTGAACATTATCGTAAGACATTTCCGTCTCACAAAAAGTCCATTTTATTGAATTGATATTGTTTTTATTATTCTTAATTTCTTGAAATTTCATAAAATAAAAAAATAAAAAATTAATTAAAGAAAAATTTTTTTAACCTTTTAAGCTTGATGAGGGTCAACAAAGCTTGGTGCGATCTGAATAAAAAAATAGGACGTTATTTCTTATACCATACCTCACCTTTTAGGCAGTGTTTATTAATAGAATTCGAGAAAAAAAAATTTGCGGCCAGTCTAATGTATACACATTTTCATAGTTGTTTATTGAGAAAATAACTGCGACTAAAAACTACAAGTTGCGCGCCGTCTCATTTGCTGCCACAGTTACAAGCTGTTTGTTGGGCAACGACTATCTCATTTTCTAGTCAAGTTGTTTACTTTTCCTAGTCGTAGTCTAGTCAAGTTGCCAAAAAAAAACGACTAGCAACCGAATGAGCTAGTTGTTATTTCTGTTAAACGACTATGCGACTAGACTGAGCTAGTCGCAGCAAAGTCAGCAATTCAAACCCTGGGTTTGACACCTTGTTAAATATATGTATGTATGTACAAATTATGTGTCGATATTTAATAATAGGAGAAGGTAATGAATGCTACCCACATATGAGAGAAGAATTTTATCAGTACAGAAATTTATGTTTTAGCCATGGGTAATGGCGCAATTTTTTTGGCGCTGATACAATAACGCCAGCGCCAACTGTGGCGCCAACTCACGGTACTGGCGCAATAACACCTTTAGAGCCTATACACACTTGCGACTCAATCGATTTGGTCGAATTGGACTGTTGTATTCACACTACTCCAACTATTTAGTCGAATCGGTGGCAGTTATTCACACTTGAGACTAAATAGTCGTGCGATTGACAATGACATAGTGTTGCCAATGTTCACATTTTACTCAGCAAATTTTATATTAGTGGTCTTCATATAAAGTGATGAAGTATTAAATTGTTAAAGTTTATCTGCATTCTTACATGAAAGCACCTTCTTGTCAGCTGTCAACTTGATTAATAAATAAAAAACAATAAAATAAACAAAAAGTGCATACATTATTTGGCTTTGTTTCTTATTAAACTAGCAACTAGCTGTCAAGTAAATGAAAAGAGAAAAACGGAAGGAATTACGCTCATAAAGGCGAAACGAACAGAAGTACAAGAAACGGAAAAATAGTAAAAATCAGCCATTAATAATTTTCATGAAATTTCATTTTCATTATTTCTATTTTAAAATGCGATTAATGACATTTGAAGAGAACAACAATATCAAGAAACATATGAAAACGGAAGTAAATATCCTTAGTTAGATAATTCTTGTCTATAACTACACCATTTCCAGATGGATTTTAGAAAGCGTCAACTGGATTTTAGAAAGGGGAAATTGGATCTTAGAAATGTCAATTGGATTTTAGAAAGGGGAAATTGGATTTTAGAAATGTCAATTGGATTTTAGAAAGGGGAAATGAGATTTTAGAAATGTCAATTGGATTTTAGAAAGGGTAAATTAGATATTAGAATAGCCAAATGGATTTTAGAAAGGGAAAATTGGATTTTAGAAATGTCGATTTGATTTTAGAAAAGGGAAATTGGACTTTAGAAATAATAATTATTAATTTATACTTTCATACGCAATAAAGAATTTCTATTCGAAAAATTCTGTGTAAAATTTATTTTAAACGCACATTCTGAAATCCAATTCACGCTTTCAAAAATCCAATTTTGTTTTCTAAAATCCTTTTAACGCTTTCTAAAATCCAATTGACATTTCTAAAATCCAATTTCCCTTTCTAAAATCCAATTGACATTTCTAAAATCCAATTTCCCTTTCTAAAATCCAATTGACATTTCTAAAATCCAATTTAATCCAGTTAACGCTTTCTAAAATCCAATTTCCCCTTTCTAAAATCCAGTTAACGCTTTCTAAAATCCATCTGGAAATGGTGTAGTTAATAAGAAACGAACCTTTTGTTTTTAAACATTTTGAAAATATTAATTGAAATATTCAATCTCTACAATTTACCAAAAGTGAAATAAAAGTAGTGCTGTCAGCATGGCAACTCTTTCCACTACGAATATCACTGTTGTTGTTGTAGTCGTTCGACTAAATTGTCTCAAGTGTGAATACGTAGAAGGGCGCCTTGCTGATCAAGCAGTTGTACAACTGTTTCAATTGGAATGAAATTGGGCTGCAAATCCAACTGTTTCAGTTGTACAACTAATTGAATGTAGTGTGAATGCTTCCATACATTCCCATGCAAATCAACATTCGACTAAATCGATTGAGTCGCAAGTGTGTATAGGCTCTTAGCGCAATTGTCATCGAATAATCGATAAATAACATTTTTTCGCTTGTCACTGTTTACCATCCCCGTTTTATTTCTTTTCGCGCAATTCTGCTTACATATACGAGGGCACAATTAATTTTAATTTTCATAATCATTTGGAAAAATATTCCGTATATATGTGAAAATATGCTGGAAATTAGAGTCACTTAGATCACTATCAAGCACACATAATTGTGACGTTGTCATACGTATACATATACTATGATGCTGTTAGAGCCCGTGCACAATTGACTTCTACCTCGCTTTGCTTCAGAGTTTTGCTTTGACAGTTTCGTTCAGCATGTGCTTTTCAAAGGGATATGTTCACAATTGAGGTGAAGCGAGTAAAGCAAGGTATAAAGTTAGCCATCTTTCAACTTTTTTACACTTTGACAAACATCTCCCCTTGTGTGTGTGTGTGTATGTTTGTATAGCTACACTTATTTTAGTGATTTCGCGCAATTTCGTGAGAAGTGAACAGAGAAAAGTAAAAAATAACATTCGAATAAGCAGAAAAAAGCTAATTCCCCAAATATTTTACCAAAAATCAGGTTTATAAATTAAAGCAAAGAAGTGAAGGAAATTGTCAAAGTGTTAATTGTATCAAGCATCTGAAATTTCGCTTTTCTGCCATGAAAAAGCTTCTCATAAAAAATGCATTCGCCGTTCGGAGCCGGCATAAAACTGTAGGCCCACCCAATTAGTCGGAAAAACAAAAAGGAGCACAACTCGAATTGGGAGAGAAGCTCGGCCATAAAACTCGTCAGAGTTATAATAGCGCCATTGTATTATATTATATTATCTGAAATTTCGCTTTGCTTTAAGGTTTTTCTATCAAAGTTGGAGCAGACAAAGCCAATTGTGCACGGGCTCTTATTGGCGTTGTGGTTGCGCCATTTTACACTAGCGCTATATTGGAGCTGGTGTTAGCGCACGAAATTGAGTCAGTGTTATATTGCAATAGCGCATCATTGAGTTGGCGCTACATTGAGTTGGCGCTATACTGAGTTGGCGCTACATTGAGTTGGCGCTACATTGAGTTGGCGCTATATTGAGTTGGCGCATTTCCCAAATCGGAGTTAGCGCAATAACACCAGGGTTGGTGTCAGCGCAATTGCGCCGCGCAGCGCAGTGTTACCCATGCCTATTATGTTTATAGGTTTTAATACTTCTCCATTAATGAGAAAAAAAAAAGATGGAAATGTACATATTTATTAAATATCTTTTTTCCAGCAAATAAACTTTTATATATCTAATCAAAATCCTAATGCCTTTTTAATTATATAGTATGATAATTTTTGTTTACAAAGATCTTCCCAAAAATGATATACAAGTACTTTGGCAGTTTGCAGAAATTTCTTTGTTCAATTTTGAGGTTATTTTAAAAGATTTCACCAGTATTATAAAATATTATGCATTCTTTATTTTCGAATATTAACTGATTTTTTTAGGTACGAGTCGTTAAAATATACAATGGACTTCCAACAGCCTTTAATATTGTTGGTATCGTAGATGTTCCTCTCAGCCATAAATCAAAACTACGCATATATTGTATATTGAATTAATAGAAGTCCATTACGATATTTACCTAAAAAATACTTTTGATTCCGTATTTTAAATTTCTTTTATTTCTTTCGTTATCTGTTTTAACGTACTTCATTCTCGAATACAAACCAAGCCAGCAAAATCTGATTTGGGCCCATTTCAGAAGAGCTGCATTTGATTTTTCACCTACTTTACAATGTCAGAGGAAGCTTTCCTTATGTGTTTTGATTTGGCTCTACGAAAACGAATGATTGTTTCCTTATCTTAATTTAAACTCATGAACTGTTGTGGTGCTGCAGTGTCGGGAGCGTCTGTGAATTTTGAAGTTGTAATATTGAGTTATTGGGCATCGATACACCCACTTCTGAGTTGGAACTCTGATGAGCGACTGTTAGGAAATTAAGGGCACGTGCGTCATTGTGAAGTCTAAGTGCCTGTTCCAGCCGTTGTTCCTGCAATTTTATCGCCTCGCTAAGGTCAGAACTCAGTGGGGAGTGCTCCGATTTTGAAATTGTGATTTGTTGTTCATTTCCGCTTTCTTTCTTCTGTAATGTTGAGTGTTGGTCTTGCTGCTGGAGCTGGTCAATTTCAATTTCTTCTTCAAAGGTTTTATTGCTATTTTGCTTCGGGATTTCGTTCTTATTCCTTTCATATCTGGTAAAATGCGATCCACCCGCTTCATTGACCACACTGTTAGATACCGCCACAGTTGTAGCTAATCTAAATGCTGTTTCTGTGTGCGAACGCAGTATTGCTTCTGCATGATGTTGCATACGTAGCGCAGTTTCTGGCGAATGTTGCTGTTGACCATGGTTCAAATTTTGATGATTTTGTTGAGGGTGTGCAGCAATGTTTTGAAGTTCCGTTGATAAGTGGTGTTGGATGTTAACTGGTGGCTCGCTTAGTTCGGCGTAATTGACATGCGATCCTTGTAGGATATTTGGATTGTGCTGACGACTCCCGTGGGTATTTTTGTTATGCATGTTATTCAAAGGATCTACCACACTCATCCCAGTGCGAATCATGGTATCGCGCATCGATGTCATAGTTACGACTGCATCAACAGTAGATCCATCTATGTGACACTTAATCTCTGGTGAGGATGCATGCAATCCACTAGTTTTCAGTGGGGTTGATGCCGTCGATTGAAGGTTTTCGTCGTTAGATGCTTTATGTTGTACCTGCTGCGTTTGTAGTTGCTGATTGCTTTGCGGGTGCAGTTCTTGATTATTAGATATATTTGTAACTATATTATTAGAAGTGGAAGATACATTAATAGTGGCCTTTCCCCCCAAATTAATAGCTTCACTCGATTGATGCTGGTTACCTGTAGGAATACGCATAGTCGCTGCCAAGTTTACAACAGTAGCTTGCACACTTGTTCTTTCAGGCACACTACAGTTAGATGTGGATGTTATATTATTGCCAGTAATACCCCCACTCGCGGTCATACCATTGGCTGATGCGACAACAGCGGCTGCCATTAGTGACATGTGATTAACTACGTGAAGATCTGTATCTACACCGCCTGCATACTGGTTTTCCAACTGGTGATTGCTACCTGTATTATTGAGTATTTCATTTAATTTGTTAATATGACAGCTGTTGTTACTATTGGCCATCAGTAAGTTGATACCCTGCTCTGATGCCACTGACGATAACCGTCCGGTCGAAGAGCTTTCTGAGTTAGCTGATGGCGAAGGACATATAGAATTTGAGTCACACACATCACTCAGCAACGGTAAAATGACGTTGTTGCTGTTACCACTTCCGCCAGTTAGCGTAGCTGCAAGTATAGAATCACGTTCCCGTCTTTCAGCTGCTGCTCGTGACAATACATATTGCGCAGCAAATTGATGCTTTGGATCCATTCGCATGTGTTCCATATGTGTGAGAAGCCCTAAGAGAAAGGAAATTCGTGCTATATCATTTCGGTGTTATAATATAAAATATTCGTTATGTAAATGCTAAACACAACCCTGTAACCTTTAAAAAAATTTTCATTCGAATGGAAAAGAGTGGCAAAACTCTGGCAATACAAGAACAAAATACCCACAAGATTACGCAGAATAGAGCAAATGAGCTGGCCAATTTTTTTTCCACTAAATCAAAAATAGTGGTGTTGGAAATTCATCGTGCGAAAATGTTTTTCTACTAGATGAAAAATGTTATAAACTTGTAATAAAACCTTCATGATCCGCTCTTGTAGAATGGCTATAAAGAAAAACTAACAGACACCAATTTTGAAAGAATAGATAGTTTTAATGAAGACAAAAATTTTTTACTTGTTTAAAATTTACCTGAATAACATGAATGTGGAATAAATGAAAGCATATCTCACACTTACATTATTCTCTTCAATGGATCGACCAAATTAACAACAAAATAATAGATAGAGAGGGACAAAAATTTAAGTACATAATTACAGATATGAACAGTTATTGTAAACAAATTTTTAAACTAAAAACAATATATGCATTGATTTATGCATGCATAAGCAGAGAGCGACGCACAGAGGTAGATTTTCAAGTTTTATGCGGCCAAAATTGAATTTTGTGAAGTTTTTACAATTACAGAAAAAACATACCCACATATTGGAAATAGACTGTGGAACAATAATTCATCGCTTTTTTCCGGCCCCATACCCTGCACTTGCTCCCAGATGGTCGAAACTTGGCATATCTAAAGTTAATTTTTTAGTTTTTTTTTTACATATTTTTAAGTGCTAGTTTCAAGGTGAATATTTATTATTTAAAGCATTTCATTTAAGTACTCGTGATGGATCCGAAATATTCAAGTATTTATTAACACTTTTCAATAATATCCTTGATTTCCAATAATTCTAAGTTTATAGTTTTAAGCTTTTAAAGTTGGGATATTTAAAAAAAAAATTATCACTCTTTTAGTGTTCAAAATTGATTTTGTTATGTTGCTCTGTCAGACTCAGTCAAATTAACCCTCGGACATGATATCTAGTACAATTAGTATTTTTTCGACAAAGCCGCACTTCACTACTAGATACAGGGTTTTTGATATTTACCTACAATAATTTTCTTTTTTGTGTTTTATATTTGATTTTAATGTTTATATTTCTATCGCATATCTTGGTTAATGTAGGTGATGCTCGAAAGTAACCGAGATATTTATCACCGATTATTGTTAACTTTTTAGGCAGTATTATTAGTATTTCCAATTTTTCAAAGTCAAGGAAATACTTATCATAAAAAGGGGCTAAGAATTCTAAACCAAATGTTTTTTTTAGAAGATTTTTGGGTATGCAATTTTGCACCTCATTCAATTTTAATATAATAATATGCAACATTCAACTTTTTGAAAATTTTCATTGGCTTTTCGGAAATTTTAATTGGAACGGTCCCACGTACATATAAGGCAAACACCCTACAAAAAAAATTTCTAAAATCGACGGAATTTTTCACAGCATTGAGAATTGCACTTTTTACACTAAAATTGGTTGGCTACATAACAGTGTACTTAGAAATCTCCTCAAAATCTTTTATAAATTCTGGCCTCGCTTTGAAATTTTTAATCCACTTTTAAAAATTTCTGCGATTTTTCGGATTTTTTCCATAAGCTTAGAAATTCTGCTTAAAGCGATTTTTATTGAAAAATTTTCTACATTTTTTAACGAAAGTAATATTTCAATGAATTATCTTTATATTTGACAAAGATATCGCTTAACATGTTTTTATTAGGACCCATATATAAAATTGTGCATGGTCGTCAACCGATTTCGCAAAAATTTTGAACATGTATTACCACACGTTATAAAAGTGTATGCAGCAAGTTTCGTCATAATGTATCAATTATTTGTCGAGTTATAGGCTAAGAAATCTCGTATATTCCTGCTTCGAAAAGGAGACGGTGCCACGTCCATTTTCCAAAATTTTTGTGTTTTTTGTTTTATGTCTATAGCTGAGCTCCTGCCACAAAATTTCAATGATATTGTGAAGACCCCAAATGCAGCAGCCTTTGGAGCCTCCACAACGCAAGGAAATACATATATATATATACATATATACTAGTGTCCAACCGAAGCTGGAATTTTAGGCCGAAGCCGTAGCCGAATATTCGGCATAATCCTTTATTCGGCCGAAAACCGAAGCCGAAGCCGAATACCAAAATAAGAAAAATATATACTTCAGTTTGAGATTTTTTTATTTCATAACAATTAATTTTTTTTTGTTTTTTGAATAAACAAAACACCTTACAAAAATACATACATAGTTGTAAACAAAAATAAAAAAATTCAGTCTTTATGTAGGTAAATAAAATTCAATACTTAAAGTTCAACAGCTTTATGTTGTACGCCAAAAAAAGAGTTTATCTGCATCGTTGTATAGTTGACCAGCAACTAAGGTTAAGTTAGTCGAACAGCTGATTGGAGTTGTGTATGTATACTCAAATTGTATTCCGCCAATCACGGTCTGCGACCGCGAAAACACAAAATTACCATTATCTCAAAAACCTAACCATAAAACAATAACAATACCTGAATTTCTTGGTATTTTTTTGCTGTACGATAGTATTATACATACATAAAAATATTTTTTTGAAACGGTATTGAATTTTTACTTATGATCTCCTTGTTTTTATGGCCAATAAGTGAATAAACCACTTTTTCGTGTAATAAACTATGTTTAATTTAATGACACTTTAAAAGAATTGATCGACACACTAAGGTGACGATATTTAATAACACTGCTCTACAGCCAAAAAATACTCTGAACGCAACCATCCTTTCTATATGTAAAATCGGTCGCTGATTCCGAAAATCGGGTTCATTTTTAATTCTATGGGAAGGTTTTTGAGATATCGGCAATTTACCGTTATTTGGCCAATGTGTCCACTTAATCCTGTATATCTCTTTAACACAGTGAGCTTTTCCTTTCCTTTCACGGCTCATATAACATTTTTCTCTAACTCTTATAGTTTCTGAAATATTGACGATTAAATTTTAATTTTTTCGATTTTTTACGATTTTTTGAAGAAAAAATTGACTTTGTCATTCAATATCTTTAAAACCAATACTTTTACCTTCGGTTTTACTCCTTTTCATGAAGCTCTATTCTATTACCAAAAAAATAAGCTATCAACGATGAAAATCCATTGTAAAATGGAAAAGTTATAGGCGATCAAGTAAATACAGCCAGGTCGCGCAATGCCTCTGCACGCGTACATTCTATGCATATTGTACCAATACCTACACATCTGCAGTAGCAGCACATTGGCAGCGCAGTAGATAAAAGCCCATTTACGGGTATAACATGCATAAAATATACCCGTGTAGAGGCATTGTGCGACTTGGCTGTATTTACTTGATCGCCTATAACTTTTCCATTTTACCATGGATTTTCTTCGTTGATAGCTTATTTTTTTGCTAATGGAATGGAGCTTCACGTAAAAGATTAAAACCGAAGGTGAAGACATTGGTTTTAAAGATATTGTCTGACAAAGTCAATTTTTTCTTCAAAAAATCGTAAAAAATCGAAAAAATTAAAATTTAATCGTCAATATTTCAGAAACTATAAGAGTTAGAGAAAAATGTTATAGAAGCCATGAAAAGCAAATTTAATTTTCTTTCGTTTGGTGTCACCCTAAGGAATATAACTCACTGTGTTAAAGAGTTATACTGGATTAAGTGTACCCATTGGCCAAATAACGGTAAATTTCCGATATCTCAAAAACCTTCCCATAGAATTAAAAATGAACCCGATTTTCGGAATCAGCGACCGATTTTACATATAGATAGGATAGTCACGTCCAAAGTACAGACAAAAAATTTCATTTTGTGATCCAGTGTAATTAGCGTAAGTTATCGTTTGGAATCTTAGGCCTGTTCAATAACAAAAAAAATATTACTGGAAGTTGCGATATTCTGCCGCTTATAAAAAATCAAAAATTCGTAAAATCCAGTCAATTTTTTTGTTATTAAACACATGTATTATTCGGCCTTTCCAGTCGAAGGCCGAAGCCGAATAAAAAATACCAGCCGAATACCGAAGCTTGGCCGAATATTCGGTCGGACACTAATATATACATACATATACTTAGTTGTAAGGTATTTAGAATTGTGATTTTGTTTAAGAAGAATTTAATATATTTTGTTAAGTTTAATTATTTTTATTTCTACACCAGTTATTAATTACTTAAATGTAAGCTTTGGTTTGTTGTTATTTGGAATAAGTATGCTAATACACTCTGTGGACGCACAGCAGGTTTACAGGCGCACGCAGCTGCAGAACAACGGCCGCGCCGGCACAGAAAGAGTATAAAAGCCGGCACAACCACCAAGCACGAGTTAGTTAGGGCTGAGCTACCATAGCGTGCGGACGCTCTACTCAGTCAGTTAGCAGCTAGGGAGACAGCATAGGCCACGGGCAGTGAAAACTTCCAAGGCTACAGACAGGGGCAAGGTGTAGAGCTACGGGCAGTGAAAACCGACGCTAGCTCTTTTGGATTAGGGGCAGTACTCACCCAGGACTTGGACAAAAACAAAGACTTCTTGCGCGGAACTATAACCAGCTTCCTCGCCATTGACCCATGTTTCTGGGAAACAGTTTGTGATTGTGGGGCAATTTGGGATTGTGTGGCAGTTTGAAATTGTGGAACAGTTTGGGGCTGCGGAGCAAGGGACTCATTAGGGAAGGTTGGTACCGTAATAGGCCTAGAGGACTATGGTTTAGGAACTGCCGGGTTGGGAGAAGCTAAGTGAATAAGTTCCACTGATTGACTGATGGGAATAAAATTACCCCCAGAAGTGTTAAAGTTACAGTTGGAGGACTAATTCAGCAGGAATCAGTCCGTTTCCTCTTTTTGACGCGGGAAATATTGTCGTCGGGAAGAGCTTCATCCAAGCATTTAAAACTTTTGAAAAGATTCTCATAGCATTTAAGGCAGATAGTTCTTTGCCAATTTCAGAGAAACCGTTCCTGGTTTGTTTAAATAACTTAAATAGATCAACTACAGTTGATCTACATTTCACACAAGACCAGCGAAGTCCCTTGACATCATCTTCGATAAAATAAGAAACGGTTAATTCCGGTTAAGCCGGCGTACTTAATATGAGTACCTAACGTCATCGCACAGCCAGCAAGGAACGTAGCGCTCATTTTCCCCTTTTATTTTACACCCCTCATATATGCAAGACATTTTATATATATATATTAGTTATTATATTATATATATTAGTTTAGTATAAGTAAATTAAAGTTAGCCAGACGAAAGTTATTGTAGAGAAGTGTGATAACAGTTTGGAAAGCAACAAAACATTTTGTTACACACTAACAGTATAAGCGCCAGATGTAGTTGTTACATACCGTGAGCGAGCAGTTTTAAAAGCACTGTTTTTGACATTAAATAAACCAACACGCAAACAGCTGTGAAAAGATAATGAAAAAAAAAAAACAAAATAATTATGCGAATTACACAAACAGAAATTATTAAAGGCTTTCAACTGCACCAAAACAAAAGAAATATGCAAAATGACTCGGCAAAATGTATTTATGTAAATATGTATGAATGTTTCACTTCACAGAAATTATAAAAATTTAAATTTATCAATTTGATCAAGAATTGACATCACTTCAACTTTTAAAATTTAACTAGTTGATAAACAGAACTTTAATTAACACAAAAGAGAATCATAAAAAAATTAAATAATATACATACATATTTTAAATAAAAAAAAGAAGAACAAATGACTGCAGAGCTTGACGTTTGCGTATTGACGTTTCTGTGGGAATAATTTTTTTGAACATTTTAACCCTCTAGCGACCTTCAAAATACTATTTTTTGGACTTAAAAAACTTAAGAATAATCATATTTAGGGTACATTTTTCTCCCGACGATTCACTCATTTTCCAATAGAAAATGTTTTTAAATTTGATCGGTTTTAATAATCTGGGGGTATGATATTTGGCGGCTCTGTGGCCGCTGTGGTGCAGTGGGTAGAGTGCTCGTCTGCTGTACCAGAGGTCTCGGGTTCAAACCCCTGTCCGGCCAAACACCAAAAAAATTTCTAATTAATTAAAACCCAATTATTTTTTTTTTTTTTTAATAGTGGTCACTCCTCGACAGTGGGCGGCATACCCTCCGAGTGTATTTGTTATGGTACGCGTTTGACCTCGATTACGATCTACAATCGAGTGGAGCAGCAATGCATGGCGGTCGGCATGATCTAGGGTTGCACTGTGGCTAGTCATTGTCGGCTGGGCGGGGTTCTTGCCTACATTGCTGTCCTGCGCCATAAACAGAAAAAATCATATCATGCCTTTTTGAAAATAACGACAAAAATCACACGAAAACAACATCCGGTTTGGCCGGATGCCACGGACGGACCGTTGAAAAATTCAAATATTCAAAAGATAACCCGAAAAAAATTAAATTCAAGAGGCCAGACGTCAGTTAAGTTTAAATAAATGCAAACCGAGGGAAAATGTCGTTAAAATTTGAATATGACTTTCGAACGTACATATGTACGTTAAAGTCAGACGGACGTTAGCAAAACATTTAAACCGAAATTCAAATCGGACGGAAATACTGACAACCGACGGAAAAATTTAAAAATAGATGAGCGCACGTTAAATTTAAATAATCGCGGACGGACGAGAAAATAATCGTTGCACCAAAATTTAAATTTGAATGTACGTTGAAGTCGATATGCACTAAATTTGAATAACCACTGCCAAAAAAAACTGTCAAAGTGAATTTAAATTTGAATATATATATCGCAAAAAAAATCGTTAAATTTGAATTTAATTTGAATCAACCGGAAGGACCGGTTATTAACAGGCATCTGAAAATACATAAAAGAAGCTGAAATTTAAAATATATGAACAATCAAAAAAAGTTAAAGGCCGAACTCACAAGGGGGTGGCGTTGCTGATGTTGTTGCAGTGCCGGTGCGTTTTTGTCCCACCCTAATCCATAGTCACTGTCGCACCCGGGTATCAGTGACCCCTTACCTGTGTTGCGCCGCTGGTGTTGTTGCAGCGTCGGTGCTTATCGACCCACCCTCATCCATGGTCATCAGTGCACCTATGTTTTGATGACCCCTTACCTGAGATCCCTATGCCTTTTTAAATTAGGGTGGTCAACATTCCCATTTTAATTTTTTTAATTTTATTTGGAATTCATTTCCCTTTTCTTAAAATCTAAGTCCTCAATTTTCTTTCATTATATATTTAGTATACCCTACGTTCAAATATTAGTGCTACAAATTATATAGATTAGGGCGCCCTTTTTTATAAAACGATATTACATTCGAGCATGAGGGTGATTTTCAGCCAACCCCAAATATTGAGCAGTATACATCTTCGTCTTTGTTGTATAGTAATATGTACGTATTTATGCGTATGTGCCTGTGCCAAAAAAAAATTTTTTTTTTTTGAACATAAAATTTGTTTTGTGGCAACTCAGTATACATAACGCCTCCGTACAAATGTATATGTACAGGCAAGGCAAATCCACTTAAATATGCACATATGTATGTACATCAACTTTACTAAAATAAAGTGAAATTAAATATTAAATAAAAATATTATTCTTACGGACTATGCGCCGGTGATTGTTGCTGCTGCTGTTGTCGTTGTTGGTGCTATGGGGATTGTTGTTGTTGCTGATTGATGTTGTGCTGATGGGTTTTTTTTGTTGTTGTCGTTGTTGGCGGTTATTGGTGTTGGTCTTGTTGTTGCTGTATTTGCAAATGTAAACGCGGCAACACCGGCAACCGATAACGCTGTTGCTGCTGCTGCTGATAATAATAATAATCGAAATGTTGCCGAAAATGTTGCAAATAACAAATTTTGGCTGAGGTACTGTTGTTCAATTAAATGTTGCTGTTGCTGTTGTTGCAAATAATGATGTTGTTGCTGTCGTTGTTACTTACGTTGTTGTTGTTAATTATGTTGTCAGCGTTGCCAATACTACCGTCACAAAGCTTCAAATTGCAATTCAGCGCGAGTTATGACTTGAAAAATCCTTATAGTTTGAATGTTTGTTTGTTGCTTTTGTTGCAATCAAATTGACTTGCGTAGCGTAAAGAAAAAGTTAAACGGTTCTGTTGGCAGTTTTAACTGGTTGTTTTGCCCAAGTAAGAGTACACTAGATGTTGTTGTTCTTCTTGTTGTTGACTATTTGTTGTACTAGCAATTCTTTCTGAAGGTCTTACTTCGCTTTGCTGTTGATTTAGCTTTATACTTGTTGTTGTTGTTAGTGCTGGGACACTAGATAAATATTAAGCAGGAAAAAGTGTGGTTTTGTTTTGTATCTTAAAAAAATTCGCTGTTATGCTATATCCAGCAGCTGCTTTCTTCCTTCAGTGTTTCTTCTATTATTTTAACCCTTTCTTCACACAATGGATGCGTTGCCAAATTCACCGAATGCGCTGCATTGGTTACTATTGTTGTTTATTTCCCTTTGAATTTCGTTTGGCTATATGTTAGCGACGGAAGTACCAGACTCGGGCATACAAAAAAAATACCGGCGCACCTAAACCTTCCTTTTGCATGCACATTCACTTTCGAGCGTTTGTTGACTACCTTATTTTTATAGCACCTAAGTTTAGTTTTTATTTTTTTTTCTTAAAACCACGCAATTTTTTTTTTTTTTTTTTTTTTTTTTTTTTTTAGGTATCTAGATACTTATGTATAGATGTTACTTTCCTTATTCATTTAGTAATTTTTTTTTTTTTTTATATAATTTTTGTTCTTATACGCTTCTTCTTGCACACTGCGAACACGAACATTCTCTACCGTCTTTTGTCAACTCACTCACTCTGTACCCAAATTTTTCTGTTCAAGCGTGCCCAGCTAAAACCTCCCCTTCGCCTTTTTCTGTATTCGTTTTGGAAGAGTCCCGTTTCTTTTCCGTATAACAATGTAGTGACGTATAACAATGTAGTGACGTGTGCATAATAGTGGCGTGACTTTACGGTTATCCGAATGTCCATATCATGATGTGACGCTAGCAATGACACAGCAAGGTGGAATGCGATTGCCATGTTACACAAAAAAAAATAACCAAAACTTTCGGAATAAAATGCCTCAAGCATTTTCCCATGAACTATCTCAAAAAAGTCGATTGTATTCGTGCCCTAGAAAATTTGCTACTGTAAAATTCCATTAGTGTACGTTGGGAATATTAATAGACATTGTTGTCTTACGCTCAAATTACAAAAATGGTAAGAGACAGGAAAATCTGATTAATGAAATAGTATGTTTGTTTCTTATTAAACCAGCAGCCAGCTGTCAAGTGAAATGAAAAGGGCAAAACGGAAAGAACTACGCTCATAAAGAGCGAAATAAACAGAAAATCAAGAAACATTTCGCCAGCCCAAACCTGGCCAACCATCCACAACCAGCCAATAAGAAACAAACCTAGTAAAATTATGTGGTAAATAATTATTTAATTTTCTGTGAACTATGTAAAATTTAAAATTGTATGGAGCGCATACGAACATTTTATAATAGGTGCATTTGAAAGTATTAAGTATCCGAATAACCACGTGTGGCGTATTTTCACAGTAGCAGGTATTCATGGCAACCCTGAAAGAACCAGTTTCTCCATCACCAATACATGTGCATACCTCGCCATTGGAACGATTGTCAAGGTTGGGATGGGAGATTTTAATTAAGCTTTCCCCATGAAAGGCCTATTTGTAGAGGTTGGCTCGAAAGCTTGCCTATTTGCAATTAAAAAAAATTTTTCATGCAATCTATAAGGATTGAAATCTGAAGAATGAATTAAAACCACATAGCCATTTAGAAGAATAAAAAAAATCAGTGTAAATCTCGGATGCAATTACTTATTTAAAATTAGTTTAGACTCTTAGTGGAGCAAGAAAAGAATTAATTACAGGATTTGGGCAAAGAAAAATTTCGCATTTAAAATACCTATTAACTGAATAAGAAAATACAAATTTTAATTATTGCCAGAACACCAACAATGGAGAATGAAAGTTACTCGAACAGGGAAATTGCTCTTGTCTAAAAAAAATTGTCAGCTGTTCCATGGGGACAACCTAATAATCAACCTCGTTTTGCAGTGCAGCCAACTGTTACACTAGCCCACAGCTCAACCACACAAGGTCGACGTGAGAGAGAATCGCTCTTCTTCTTCCTGTTCTTGGCTTATGTCAACTTATCACTTGGCTTATGTCTTGATTTTACAATCTTACATGCGTTGTTCGTAGAAATAGGTTGAATGCCAAGTTGCGTGTTCTCTGGCTTTTACCCCGCTTTTGACATTTTGAAGCAACCCGTCTAACGCCAATCGCATATTCTCCCTCACATGCGACGACCTGTCTTCTTTGGGCCAAGCGTCATCTATTCTTCTTCACCATGTCAGCACGTCGGCCATTATTAATTGGAAGTTATTGGAAAAGTACTAAGAAAACTACTGAAATAGTGGTGCTGCCACACAGACAGAATTGAGCAACCGAAATTAACCCGTTTGTGATCGATATCAGCATTGATATCGATAGCAAACCATAACAGACCTGCTTCGCTTC
Source organism: Urophora cardui (assembly GCA_960531455.1). NCBI lineage: Eukaryota > Metazoa > Arthropoda > Insecta > Diptera > Tephritidae > Urophora > Urophora cardui. Next base: position 24,567,552 of record OY482675.1, on the reverse strand, counting down.
GAAGACCTAACGAGGGAGCGAACAGGAAAAATGGTTTGCCTGTAAGGTTGTTGCGATAATACTCAACCATTAACTACGTGGGGCACGACTCACCCCTAGATAAGAGTCTCAAATTCTACCACAGCTAACCGGGCAACAGAGGCTCCATCAGGTGATACCAAAAAAAAAAACGTATGCTGTATGAACGTGTCCAATTTAGTAGTGTATGAAAATCCGAGAATAATTGAAAGTCAGGTATAAAAAAAAATTCATTTGGTAAAAAAAACAAAATGCGTAAGTCCGGTGTTGCGGTGATTCTCTATTGGCTTAGGCCAGAGAAGCCTACCCCCCTAGGAGCCCTCCTCCTAGGTGCCGATCTTGGTCGGTCTTAACAACCTGTCCCCCCCGGCTGATCCAACCCCGCACGCTGGACCCAGGACAGGCGGTCTTGAAAAAGACCCTTGGTCCGCTGGTTTCTCGCCCCCCGGAATGGGCTTTACAAAAAAAATTAAATTATTTTGTTTCCTATTTTAAGGCTTCGCGGCCTTAGACATTTTTTTACAGGAGAACGCGTCTAAACTCCGAATACAATCACCCTATCAGCTGGTCTATGGTCCCTAACCTCTCGAAGCTGGAAAAAAAAAACTTTAACAGGAAAATCATCAGAACTCCGTTTGAATAGACATTTTTATATTGAAGAACTCGTCAAAACTCCGTAAGGTTAGGCATTTGATATAGGAGAACTCGTCAAAACTCCATAAAACTAGACATTTTGATTTGGGAGAACTCGTCAAAACTCCGTATAAGCAGACCAATTGGAATGTGGACTGCTAGATGGTCCACGGTTCCCGATGGGAGCGCTTGTGATCCACCTATTATTATAACTGCTCGGGGAGGATACTGGGCGAATTGTCCCCGACCGCCAAGACGCCCAGCGGAGTCTTATTGAGGACGGATATCAGAAGCATGGAATCGTCCTATTAATCTCCCTGTTAAGTCTTCTAAGTCATACAGTGCATTGCCAACTTTTCCACGAACTCGACACTTAATATATTTTGGCAGGAATTTCGCGTTTATGCCCTGTTTGAAGTTACTCAAGGCAAAATTTCTTCTAAATACCTCTTGACCTTCCCTATAATTCACAAGCCTAGAGCGCTTATTGTAAACCTGCTTGACTTTCTCATTTGCCTGTGCTAAGTTTCTACGGATTTGCTCGTGGATTCCTGATAACTTGTCAGCTTTACTTACTATCGGTACACTATCTTCTTTGAGGCTATCCAATTTCTCTAATAACTTATACGCGGATGCGTGTTGGACCATATTCTGACCATATAATGCAAAGTACGGAGAGCACTGAATTGACGTATGAAAATCACTTCTCAGAACTGATAGAATTTCGGGTATATGTTTATCCCAGTCCGTATGATCCTGCTTATCTTTTAAGAAAATTCTTATCTTGGAAACTATCTCTCTATTCACGCGTTCGGACGCATTAGCTTGTGGGGAATACACTCCTGTTCTAACATGCGTCACACCATACTTCCCAAAGAACGCTTTCATTTCTTTTGAGATGAATTGTTTCCCATTATCGCTGTGGACATATTCTGGGACCCCTATGGCTGGAAAAATCTCTGTACCAAAGTAGTTCATTACATTGATAGTTGTCGCTCTCTGCATTGGCTTCAGCCAAACATGCTTTGAAAAATGGTCTAGAATAATAAAAAGAAATTGGTTCCTGCGTTTTGATCTAGGATAAGGTCCTAAGAAGTCGCAATATAAGCGTTGGAAAGGTCTCTCCGTAACAAAAGTACTTCCTATGGGTGGTCTTGACTGCTGATTCGTTGCTTTCACGGCCTTGCAAGTATCACAATCCTTTACATAATCTCTAACGAACCTAGCTTGTTGTGGCCAGAAGTATTTCCACCTAACCCGTTCCAAGGTCTTCTGCCAACCTCCGTGATAACTCCTAACCGCGTCATGTGCCATTCGTATTGCTTCCTCCCTGAGTCCTTCGGGCAACCACAACCGCCATAACGAGTCTTCTTCACCCTCCACACCCTTCCGAAACTTAATAATAATACAATGGCGCTATTATAACTCTGGCGAGTTTTATGGCCGAGCTTCTCTCCCAATTCGAGGTGTGCTCCTTTTTGTTTTTCCTACTAATTGGGTGGACCTACAGTTTTATGCCGACTCCGAACGGCGAATGCATTTTTTTGTGAGAAGCTTTTTCATGGCAGAAATACTCTCGGAGTGTATGCCGCCCACTGCCGAGAGGTGACCGCTGCTCTTAAAAAAAATCCAATAATTGGATTTTTACTAATTAGAAAAATTGTTTTGGTGTTTTGCTCGGACCGTGATTTGAACCCGAGACCTCTGGCATAGCAGGCGAGCACTCTACCCACTGCACCACAGCGGCCTTCCGAAACTTAACTATTTTAAAAATCAAACCGTCTCTGACACGCAAATCCGGGAGAGCCTCACCGTTTACTGCAATTGTTCTGATAAGATCCAGATACTCATTGGCTCTAAATTCGGATGAGTCTAAGTCTATTTCATAAGGCGCGGGAGATGAAATCAACTCGTCAACGTCAAAACGCGACAGAGCGTCTGGTACTACATTCAGAGCCCCCTTACGGTGCTGCATTTCGAAATCATATCTCTGTAGTAACAGTGACCACCTAGCTAACCTACCACTAAGGTCTTTTTGCGTCATCAACCATTTAAGGCTTGAGTGGTCCGTGATTATACGAAATGGCAGCCCCTCAACGTAGGGTCTGAAACGTTTGACACTGACAATTGCGGCGAGGCATTCGAGCTCGGTGACTGTATAGTTGCGTTGAGCATTATTTAATTTTTTTGAAACGAAAGCTATTGGATGCTCTGCACCATTATCATCGACCTGGAATAACACGCCTCCTACTCCTATTTTGGAAGCATCACATTGAATGACAAATTCTATGGAAAAATCAGGTTGAGCTAAGACTGGAGCGGAACTCAGAGCTACTTTAAGTTTTTCGAAGGCCTCCACTGCTTCTGGAGTGAGTTTGAAAGGACCAGGTGACTTACGTAAACAATCTGTCAAAGGGCCTGCTAAATCAGCGAAATTGGTAATAAATGCCCTGTACCAATTTGCCATACCCACGAATCTGCGAACCTGTCGAGGAGATTTGGGAATGGGGAAATTTTGCATTGCCTCTATTTTCTCTGGATTCACTTTCAAACACCCACTCCCTATAACATACCCTAAGTATCGAATCTCTCTCTGGCAAAATTTACTTTTACTCACATTGATTGTAAGGCCTGCACTTTTCAAGCACCTCGCAACATCTGCTAAAAGTTTGATGTGGTCGTCAAAATCCGCACTACACACCAACAGGTCGTCCAAATAAACAAAAACATGTTCTCGCATATACGAGGGAATTGCTTTGTCCATGAGTCGACTCATTGTTTGCGGCGCGTTACACAGCCCAAAGGGCATAACTTTGTAATGGTACAAGGGTTTACCTGGCACCGCAAACGCTGTCTTCTCTTTTGACGACTCAGTTAGTTTAATTTGGAAGAACGCGTCTTTTAAGTCGATACCACTAATAAAGTGCGTATCCTTTAAACGACTCAATAACCCGTTGATATGCGGCAGCGGATATGAGTCCTTTTTCGTAACTGCGTTTACCTTCCTAGAATCAATGCAGAGCCTAACCTTACCAGGTTTCCGTACTAACACAACTGGACTACACCATGGCGAATTCGACTCTTCGATGACTCCCATTTTCAATAATCTATCTATTTCACTGTAGGCTTCAGCCTGCCTTGGTGGCGAAAGAGGAAAATGTTTGCTTTTAATCGGAACTGCGTCACCCGTGTCAATGTCGTGCTCCACCAGCTGTGTTTGACCTAGGCCTAATTTTTCAAACGACGGAAACATATCAATAACTTTTTGCAAATCGTACTTCTGGGATGGAGTCAAATCATGAAAATTGGGACCTTCTTCTCTATCCTCCTTTGCTTCTAGACAAGATACACTTGGAAATATTTCGGGAGCTAAAGCAAATGCTTTCCAAAAATCTACCCCGAAATAGGCTTCCTGGAGAAGCGAAGGAACAAGGTAAAAGGATATAGATTTTGTTGTATTTTTAAAAGTGACAGGCAATGAACTGCAGCCTATTATCTTCCGTTTGTCGCCGCCTGCCGTATATATACATTCATTCATTTCACGATATCTAAGATTGTTCTCTTCTAGAAATTTCAAACAGTCCTTACCCAGAATAGAGACATTGGCTCCTGAATCCAATAACCCCACAAGTGATCCATTTCCTATCCTCACCCTAATCATTGGTCTTTCATCGTCTGTAAGGACGAGTGTGGTGCTTTCCAAAAGCTTGCGCACCTGGACACGTTTGCTATACCTCTTCCTACACTGCAAAATTCTTTCGGGTGGATATAGTTGGGATTCATTCGTGAAAATATTTGACCTCACCAATTGATAGTTTTGTTCTCTTTCTTCTAAACCGGGTCGGAAAATGGTCTGACAACTAACATCTCTAACTGAAGCCTTCAAAATACGAATTGGTCGAGCATTGGTTTGTGACGAAGTCGGGCTATCTGAATCTGAACTATTTGAGTTATCCGTACTATCAGGGAAAGTTACTATAGGTGTTTGTTGACTGCTTGCGGAACTGGCCGAAAATGGACTAGGCTCAGTAATCGCGACGATTTGCTGGGTATTGACTGAAGTAGGGGCTATAGTCCCGAACGAGTTTCCCCCTCTCTTTTATCGCTCGGATAACGGTTTCCCTGACCACGGTGGTCGTTGGGACACTTCGGAGTCAACACTCCTCTCTGACCGCATTTGAAACAAAACTGAGATTTGAGGGGCTCCTCACAGTAAATATAAGAATGCCCCATTGCCTGGCAATTCCAACATTTAATCCCTGAATAGTCTGGCTTACCCATACGACGATAATTCAACGCTTCTACCTGCGGATCTACTATATAATCTTCGTTTTCGACCCTACATTCTGGAGCTATGGCACGTGCTTCGTTTACGCTTGGCCTATGGTAATTTGAGACTAAGCTTCTGCTCTCTTTCAATACTTGCTCACCTCTTCGAGCCACATCGCGAAGGTCGTGCAAACTTCTTACATTCGCGTTAAACAGCATTAACTTCAAATTACCATTGACGTTGCGTTTGATAATATCTATTAACAAGGCCTCAGACATGGGCTCTCTAAGTCTCGCGTTTAATGCCAGAATGTCCGTGTGGAAAACGTCATATGTCTCATTTGGTTTTTGTTTGCGCACTGATATTTCCATCATCAGCTCATGGTCCGTTTTCATTGTACCGAATTCCCGTTTTAAGGAATAACTCAAAAATGGATAAGTTGCATTAGAATTTTGTTTGGTAAATAACCAATACCATTCTTCGGCACGGCCTGACAAGAAAAGGTGAAAACTGGCCATAAGCTGATCTTCCGTACACTGCGTGCGCTCACGCAAGGTGTCCAATTTAAACAAAAAATCTGAAACACTGCCAGTACCATCATAAGATATCTTCCAATCTTGTGGTTTCACAACCGTATTACTAGCCGTGGGAATAATTGGGTTGTTACCAAAAGTCTGCGCTTGGTTCGGTTGCTGTCTAGCATCATCCCTAGTATCATGTCTAGCATCACTCCTAACAAAATCCGTCGCCGTTCGAGAGGCTGCGACTGCAGCGTTCAGGGTATTCACGTTTTCCCTAATAGCTCTCATCTCATGGCGTAGTTCTTCTTGGGACGTTTGGAATAACTGATGCAGGACGTGTACCCACGAATTCAAGGGAGACACTTTGGGATGGGTCTCTTGGTTGGAAGCCCTATCATTGTAAACGTTTAGTTGTAACCGAACTTGTGGTAAAGCGCTAGCCTCGTCTACAGTATTTGTCGCGCATTGCTCAGGCGGATCCGGCATATTCCTAATAAGACTGTCTAGATGGATATTTGCACTAGCCGGTCTATCATATTTTCCCGAAGGGTCATTATTTGGGACATCCCTGAATGGATCTACTGTTGTCCGGCTGACTATTGGGGAATGCATTACTAAAGGTCGGCTCGCTGGGGGTTTCGGAGTTGCACCTCTACTTCCTCCTCCTCTATAATATACCCCGCTACCTCTGTTTTTAGAACCACTACCTCTAGTCGAACTCCTAGTTTGCATCCCTTCAGCCGACTGCTGAGTGTTTTGAGACATTTTCAAAAAAAAACGTTTGAGCGCTTCAAAAAAAAACCCAGGCACGCTTGAACGGTTGTATGAAATCTAAGCAATTAATTCCTTAAATATGTCACGTTTGGTATCAAACCTCAAATGTAATTATTTGTACAATTACTGAAATTTAAATCCTTATCTCGATTCAAAATTATGTCGCATCCAAAAGAACTTAACAAAACTTTGGTTTTTGTGTTTGATGAAACTTTCAGCAATCATTTATAACGAATATTTGCTTTTTAAATCTCCATGCCGGTAAAAATTATGTCATATCCAAGAAATTATAATACGTTGTCGCGTTTGGTGAAAAAAAATCAAGCAAATGTTTGTAACAATTATCTTCGATTATAAAAATTATCTTAAGTTTTGCTAACAATGTCGATTCAAAATGACTTCACTTCGCTTATAAAAAAAAATATTTGTATAAATAATAATAAACGTGTTCATATACGTGAATATGTAAATGTAAATGGATATATAATGCAAAATATATATATGTTCGTTATTCAATGGGAATGCTGACCTCCCATCATAAAAGGCACAGCTTACAGAATAAAAAAAAATTATAAACCCCCTTGAAAAACAAAAAAAATTAAGACAGTGTGTGCCAACTGGTCTCCAGCGCACCAACCGCAATGCAGGGTTGCTCGGGAGCTAAATCCCTGAGACAGGCTGGCTAACTAAAAGATATTTAGCAACAAAAGAAAATTGAAATTTTGCGAAATACCAACCTATCTCCGCCGCAATGAAAGGAACGGTTTGAATCCGCTATCCCCAGACTTGCGGAGATAGACAATACATCCTTCGGTCTCAGCTCAGCTCATCGCCATGAAGTGGTGCTAAATGTTCCAAGGCACCCAACTCAGGCATGAGATGAACTGAGGCCTGCATCGCATAACAAAAGAAAAAGACAGAACAAAATAAATTTGCAAACTACCCTCCTAGTCTCCGCCGCAATGAAAGGAACAGCTAGAGGCTGCTTTCCCCAGACTTGCGGAGATGAAAAGTACTTACTCAGGTCTCAGACCAACCCATCGCAATGAAAGTGGCGCTAGGTGCAACCTACTCAGACGCGGGATGGCTGAGGCCTAAATTGCAAAAAAAAATCACGAAAACAAAAAAAAGATAAAAGGACGAATTTTCCTCATTACCAACATCCTTGACTCCGCCGCAATGAAAGGCACGGTTTGAAGCCGCTACCCCAGACTTGCGAAGAAGGATTGCTAGCTTAGGATCCAGCTCAACTCATCGCAATGAAAGCGGTGTTCGAATTGCCACCCCAGACGCGAGATGATCTGGGCCCCAAAAGAAAAAAAAATCCGATACACATAACTGCACAAAAGACATATTCGGCAAAAGGTTAAAAAAAAAATACTGAATCTAGCGGACATGCCCCTCGGACGACAGTGAAACAAATTTATATTACAAAAAAAATAAGTGCGTTCAACACTGCCTCTCCGGGTGAAATGCAAAAAAAACAGACAAGATGACGTGAAGTCTCGTGGAGCCCTGAGCCACTAACAACAATGCCTCTCCAATCATCCCGATCAATCTCGTCATTCCGCCGCAACGCAGTGGCGGCTACTGAGGCTGCCAATCTGGGACTTGCGGAATAATGAAACTTCACTGAACGACCAGAAAACCACCGAAGCCAGTACCCCAGGACACCACGTTGGGCGCCATCTGTTATGGTACGCGTTTGACCTCGATTACGATCTGCGCTTTGTGGCGCCCTATGCCACCAACAGCGATGACCTCCTTGGACAACCTGATCAGCCCCACCATCTCGCCGCAACGCAGTGGCGGCGCAGGGCCTGCCCATCTGGGACTTGCGAGATAGTAAGGCGTCACTGGCTGACCAAAAAGCCATCGAGTCAGCACGTTGGGCGCCATCTGTTATGGTACGCGTTTGACCTCGATTACGATCTACAATCGAGTGGAGCAGCAAAGCATGGCGGTCGGCATGATCTAGGGTTGCACTGTGGCTAGTCATTGTCGGCTGGGCGGGGTTCTTGCCTACATTGCTGTCCTGCGCCATAAACAGAAAAAATCATATCATGCCTTTTTGAAAATAACGAGAAAAATCACACGAAAACAACATCCGGTTTGGCCGGATGCCACGGACGGACCGTTGAAAAATTCAAATATTCAAAAGATAACCCGAAAAAAATTAAATTCAAGAGGCCAGACGTCAGTTAAGTTTAAATAAATGCAAACCGAGGGAAAATGTTAAAATTTGAATATGACTTTCGAACGTACATATGTACGTTAAAGTCAGACGGACGTTAGCAAAACATTTAAACCGAAATTCAAATCGGACGGAAATACTGACAACCGACGGAAAAATTTAAAAATAGATGAGCGCACGTTAAATTTAAATAATCGCGGACGGACGAGAAAATAATCGTTGCACCAAAATTTAAATTTGAATGTACGTTGAAGTCGATATGCACTAAATTTGAATAACCACTGCCAAAAAAACTGTCAAAGTGAATTTAAATTTGAATATATATATCGCAAAAAAAATCGTTAAATTTGAATTTAATTTGAATCAACCGGAAGGACCGGTTATTAACAGGCATCTGAAAATACATAAAAGAAGCTGAAATTTAAAATATATGAACAATCAAAAAAAGTTAAAGGCCGAACTCACAAGGGGGTGGCGTTGCTGATGTTGTTGCAGTGCCGGTGCGTTTTTGTCCCACCCTAATCCATAGTCACTGTCGCACCCGGGTATCAGTGACCCCTTACCTGTGTTGCGCCGCTGGTGTTGTTGCAGCGTCGGTGCTTATCGACCCACCCTCATCCATGGTCATCAGTGCACCTATGTTTTGATGACCCCTTACCTGAGATCCCTATGCCTTTTTAAATTAGGGTGGTCAACATTCCCATTTTAATTTTTTTAATTTTATTTGGAATTCATTTCCCTTTTCTTAAAATCTAAGTCCTCAATTTTCTTTCATTATATATTTAGTATACCCTACGTTCAAATATTAGTGCTACAAATTATATAGATTAGGGCGCCCTTTTTTATAAAACGATATTACATTCGAGCATGAGGGTGATTTTCAGCCAACCCCAAATATTGAGCACTATACATCTTCGTCTTTGTTGTATGGTAATATGTACGTATTTATGCGTATGTGCCTGTGCCAAAAAAAAATTTTTTTTTTTGAACATAAAATTTGTTTTGTGGCAACTCAGTATACATAACGCCTCCGTACAAATGTATATGTACAGGCAAGGCAAATCCACATAAATATGCACATATGTATGTACATCAACTTTACTAAAATAAAGTGAAATTAAATATTAAATAAAAATATTATTATTACGGACTATGCGCCGGTGATTGTTGTTGCTGCTGTTGTCGTTGTTGGTGCTATGGGGATTGTTGTTGTTGTTGTTGATTGGTGTTGTGCTGATGGGTTTTTTTGTTGTTGTCGTTGTTGGCGGTTATTGGTGTTGGTCTTGTTGTTGCTGTATTTGCAAATGTAAACGCGGCAACACCGGCAACCGATAACGCTGTTGCTGCTGCTGCTGATAATAATAATAATCGAAATGTTGCCGAAAATGTTGCAAATAACAAATTTTGGCTGAGGTACTGTTGTTCAATTAAATGTTGCTGTTGCTGTTGTTGCAAATAATGATGTTGTTGCTGTCGTTGTTACTTACGTTGTTGTTGTTAATTATGTTGTCAGCGTTGCCAATACTACCGTCACAAAGCTTCAAATTGCAATTCAGCGCGAGTTATGACTTGAAAAATCCTTATAGTTTGAATGTTTGTTTGTTGCTTTTGTTGCAATCAAATTGACTTGCGTAGCGTAAAGAAAAAGTTAAACGGTTCTGTTGGCAGTTTTAACTGGTTGTTTTGCCCAAGTAAGAGTACACTAGATGTTGTTGTTCTTCTTGTTGTTGACTATTTGTTGTACTAGCAATTCTTTCTGAAGGTCTTACTTCGCTTTGCTGTTGATTTGGCTTTATACTTGTTGTTGTTGTTAGTGCTGGGACACTGTAGATAAATATTAAGCAGGAAAAAGTGTGGTTTTGTTTTGTATCTTAAAAAAATTCGCTGTTATGCTATATCCAGCAGCTGCTTTCTTCCTTCAGTGTTTCTTCTATTATTTTAACCCTTTCTTCACACAATGGATGCGTTGCCAAATTCACCGAATGCGCTGCATTGGTTACTATTGTTGTTTATTTCCCTTTGAATTTCGTTTGGCTATATGTTAGCGACGGAAGTACCAGCCTCGGGCATACAAAAAAAAATACCGGCGCACCTAAACCTTCCTTTTGCATGCACATTCACTTTCGAGCGTTTGTTGACTACCTTATTTTTATAGCACCTAAGTTTAGTTTTTATTTTTTTTTCTTAAAACCACGCAATTTTTTTTTTTTTTTTTTTTTTTTTTTTTTTTTTTTTAGGTATCTAGATACTTATGTATAGATGTTACTTTCCTTATTCATTTAGTAATTTTTTTTTTTTTTATATAATTTTTGTTCTTATACGCTTCTTCTTGCACACTGCGAACACGAACATTCTCTACCGTCTTTTGTCAACTCACTCACTCTGTACCCAAATTTTTCTGTTCAAGCGTGCCCAGCTAAAACCTCCCCTTCGCCTTTTTCTGTATTCGTTTTGGAAGAGTCCCGTTTCTTTTCCGTATAACAATGTAGTGACGTATAACAATGTAGTGGCGTGTGCATAATAGTGGCGTGACTTTACGGTTACCCGAATGTCCATATCATGATGTGACGCTAGCAATGACACAGCAAGGTGGAATGCGATTGCCATGTTACACAAAAAAAAATAACCAAAACTTTCGGAATAAAATGCCTCAAGCATTTTCCCATGAACTATCTCAAAAAAGTCGATTGTATTCGTGCCCTAGAAAATTTGCTACTGTAAAATTCCATTAGTGTACGTTGGGAATATTAATAGACATTGTTGTCTTACGCTCAAATTACAAAAATGGTAAGAGACAGGAAAATCTGATTAATGAAATAGTATGTTTGTTTCTTATTAAACCAGCAGCCAGCTGTCAAGTGAAATGAAAAGGGCAAAACGGAAAGAACTACGCTCATAAAGAGCGAAATAAACAGAAAATCAAGAAACATTTCGCCAGCCCAAACCTGGCCAACCATCCACAACCAGCCAATAAGAAACAAACCTAGTAAAATTATGTGGTAAATAATTATTTAATTTTCTGTGAACTATGTAAAATTTAAAATTGTATGGAGCGCATACGAACATTTTATAATAGGTGCATTTGAAAGTATTAAGTATCCGAATAACCACGTGTGGCGTATTTTCACAGTAGCAGGTATTCATGGCAACCCTGAAAGAACCAGTTTCTCCATCACCAATACATGTGCATACCTCGCCATTGGAACGATTGTCAAGGTTGGGATGGGAGATTTTAATTAAGCTTTCCCCATGAAAGGCCTATTTGTAGAGGTTGGCTCGAAAGCTTGCCTATTTGCAATTAAAAAAAAATTTTCATACAATCTATAAGGATTGAAATCTGAAGAATGAATTAAAACCACATAGCCATTTAGAAGAATTAAAAAAATCAGTGTAAATCTCGGATGCAATTACTTATTTAAAATTAGTTTAGACTCTTAGTGGAGCAAGAAAAGAATTAATTACAGGATTTGGGCAAAGAAAAATTTCGCATTTAAAATACCTATTAACTGAATAAGAAAATACAAATTTTAATTATTGCCAGAACACCAACAATGGAGAATGAAAGTTACTCGAACAGGGAAATTGCTCTTGTCTAAAAAAAATTGTCAGCTGTTCCATGGGGACAACCTAATAATCAACCTCGTTTTGCAGTGCAGCCAACTGTTACACTAGCCCACATCTCAACCACACAAGGTCGACGTGAGAGAGAATCGCTCTTCTTCTTCCTGTTCTTGGCTTATGTCAACTTATCACTTGGCTTATGTCTTGATTTTACAATCTTACATGCGTTGTTCGTAGAAATAGGTTGAATGCCAAGTTGCGTGTTCTCTGGCTTTTACCCCGCTTTTGACATTTTGAAGCAACCCGTCTAACGCCAATCGCATATTCTCCCTCACATGCGACGACCTGTCTTCTTTGGGCCAAGCGTCATCTATTCTTCTTCACCATGTCAGCACGTCGGCCATTATTAATTGGAAGTTATTGGAAAAGTACTAAGAAAACTACTGAAATAGTGGTGCTGCCACACAGACAGAATTGAGCAACCGAAATTAACCCGTTTGTGATCGATATCAGCATTGATATCGATAGCAAACCATAACATATTTCTGCCATGAAAAAGCTTCTCACAAAAAATGCATTCACCGTTCGGAACCGGCATAAAACTGTAGGTCCACCCAATTTGTAAGAAAAACAAAAGTTAAGGAGCACACCTCGAATTGGGAGAGAAGCTCGGCCATAAAACCCGTCAGAATTATAATAGCACCAGTGGATTATTATATTATTATGAAGGCTCTTACTTGTTTCCTTTATTTTAAAATCATTTAGACGAAATTTTTCGCAAATTTAAAATGGCAATACATAAAATTTGACCTCAGGGAGAACAACGGTTTGGGGGTTTTACTATATGGATAGTTTTCTTTTGTTCTATGAGAGAATTATTCCGCGTCCAGATAACAACCGCCAATTTGTGTCACAGTGTATTTTATTGAATACTAGCTGTACCCGGCTAAGCTTTGCTTTGGCCCACTTTCTATTACAGGAATTTGAAGCGAAAACTGACACAATTTAAAATAAGTTGGAAGTATTTGGAAACCGAGATTTCCTCAGGCTGCACTCTTGAGCAAAAGTCAGATAACTTAAAAAAAGTGTATGAAAAATTGATATTTTCAAAATTTTGTCCTCTTCATGTCCTTATCCCTTTTTTGCCTCGTATTAATCAACCACTCCCTTTCCCTCTGCTACTCCCCTTCTCTTTCCTTTCCCATTTACCTTTCCCTTTAAGTTTCGCTTCCATTTTCCTTTTCCTTTACCTTTCTGTACCGCTCCCCCATACCTATACTTTTCTGTCTTTCTCCCTTTCGTCCCTCTCTTATTCCTTCTCTCATTCCCTGTCTTACTGTCTCTCTCTCCATCCTCTTCGTTCTATTTACATTATATTCTTTCTCTCCTTTACCGTCCCTTTCCCATTACACTTCTACTTTCCCTTTCCCTATGGAACGGGGTTTAGCACAACATAGCCCTGTATTCCACTTCTTATTTGATATCATAGCTACTTAAAAACATTCCGTGGTATCCGGGTCCACTCTGTTACCAATAATTGAGTACCGAAGCTAATAATCACTATGAAAAAGCTCTATTTAGCAGTCCTGCTCAACACCTTTAATTTTATATCAGTATTGCTTAGCATCATCCCGGGGTCATCCGGGCCCATGTATTACTCCACATCTGGGGACCCGACCTAGGAATAATGAGTTCATACCTATGTAAAATCCCAGCTCAACACCCTTCGTATGATAAAATATCGCTGGGAAATATTTCGTGGTCATCCGGGTCTACGTGTAAAATCCCTGCTCAACACCCTTCATTTGATACCAATATCGCTTAGAAATATTCCAGGGTCGTTCGGGTCCACGTTTTGACCTATGTCTGGAGAACCGACCTAGGCATTACAATTAAGACCCCTAGTACCCGAATGACTGAGCTTATCTCGGGCTGCCATTTTTTCGCAGATCTTCCCAAGCGAAATAAAACAAGTAAGGAAGCCTAAGTTCGAGTGGAATCGAAAATTAGATACTCAGCTGTATGCTTTTATTGTTTGTTTGCGTTTGATGGAAAATCGGAGTATTTTATATAATCGAGTGCTGCATAAAGTGGGCGTAGCCACGCCCATTTTCAAAATTTGTACCAACCATCCAACTAAGCATACAAATATTATTGTTAGTACAAAATTTCATTCCTTTATGACTTCTATTTACAAAGATGTCACGTTACAAATTCCCAAAGGGTGTTCCAGAAATATCTCTGTTAAAAAGTAGGCGTGGTCATAAACTGATTTCAGTAAATTTTTCCGTGTCTATTAACACAGGTTATAAAAGTGTATAAACCAAATTTCGTCATAATATCTCAATTAGTTGTCAAGTTATGGGCTCCGAAATCTCCTAGATCCCTTTTTTTTTTTTTTTTTTCTGGTCTATTGTAGAACTCATGCCACAAAATTTCAATGAATTATCTTTATACCTGACAAAGATATCACTTAAAATGTTTTTATTAGGCCCCTTTATAGTTCCTATATATAAAAGTGGGCGTGGTCGTCGACCGATTTCTCTAAAATTTTGAACCTGTATTACCACAAGTAATAAAAGTGTACACACCAAGTTTCGTTATTATATATAAATTATTTGTCGAGTTATGGGCTCAGAAATCTTGTATATTCCTGCTTCTAAAAAGAGGCGGTGCCACGTCCATTTTCCAAAATTTTTGTGTTTTTTGTTTTACGTCTGTAGCTGGACTCTCGCGACAAAATTTCAATGAATTATTTTTATATTTAACAAAGATATCGCTTAAAATGTTTTTATTAGGCCCCTTTATAGTTCCCACAAATAAAAGAGGGCGTGGTTGTCAACCGATTTTGGCAATTTTTCGTCCAAACATTTGCCTAAATAAGTATATCACGCGTACAAAATTTTATCGATATATCTTCAACGGTTTCTGAGTTATGACTCATAAAACTTTCAATGTTTGCCCCTTAATAAGTGGGCGTAGCACCGCCCATTTTCCAAAATTTTTGTGTTTTTTGTGTTATGTCCATAGTTGGACTCATGCCACAAAATTTCAGTGATAGATCTTTATATTTGACAGAGATATCGCTTAAGGGAGTGCCACATAATCCCCAAAAAACAAAATCCCCAAAATCAAAATCCTTAAAATCAAAATCCCCAAACATGAAATCCCCATATTTTTTCGGTGATAGCGTCACAAAATCCCAAAAAGTATACAATTTCTTGTGAGTTTCAGTTTGAGAAATAATGTTCTATGTAGAATTCTCATATTCTGTGTGAAATAAATTAAAATTAGGTTAGAAATCGGGATCCGTACGATAAGTTGAAAAAAAAAATGTCGAATCTTAAAAGACCGAATTGAAAAAAAGCCTTATTATACCGAATACATTTTTGACCGAATTAAAAAATGTCGAAATGAGGAAAACGACCGAAAAAGTCCGAAATTTGTATACTTACATTTTTATCGCTGCCGCTGAAGGGTGTACTATGCAGAAGGACATCACCGTGGCAGTAGCCACGGTTTGGGCACACGTCCGGACGGATGGCGTAGCCCAGGGTTATTTTTTATAAGCGCGGCCGAAGGCCGCCAACGCAGAAAAAGCACTGTGGACCGGGCCATAGATATTACTCAGGAAAGAGAATTCTGCCGGCAGAGGGTTATTTTATATTTTTTATTATTGATGTGTAAAATTAGAGCTTCCATAAGTTGGGCTATTTTTTAATGCTGTATTAGAAATTTTTCCAAATTTTTACATGATTAAAATTCGGCATTTTTTGCTTCGACATTTTATCATTCCACATTTTTTTCGACATTTTCGGTTTCGACATTTTTTTCGGTCTTTTTTTATTCAGCATATTTAGATTCGACATTAAAATTTTTGAGATATCGTACCAGACCCGTAAATATGTAATCATAAGTTATTGAGATGAATTTATTAATAAACATTTGTGAAATTATTACGTATACAATTTCTGGTGAGTTTCAGTTTGAGAAATCACGGCGATTTCTAACCTAATTTTAATTTATTTCACACAGAATATGGGGATTTTGTGTTTGGGGATTTTGATTTTAAGGATTTTGATGTTGGAGATGTTGATTTGAGGATTTTGATTTTGGGGATAATGTGGTAAACCCATTGCTTAAAATGTTTTTATTAGGTCACTTTATAATACACATATATAAAAGTGGGCGTGGCCGTCAACCGATTTTAACACTTTTCCGTCCAAACGTTTGCCTAGGTAAATAAATCACGCATGCCAAATTTCATCGATATATCTTAAACGGTTTCTGAGTTATGGCTTATAAAACTTTCAATGTTTACCCCTTAATAAGTGGGCGTGGCACCGCCCATTTTCCAAAATTTCATCAAATTTCTCCATACGGACCTGAGCTCAACACGTGGTTGAAATTTCATCGCTCCAGCTATATTAGTGGCTGAGATACCAAATTTCCGAAGTGGGCGTGGTCATGGTCCGATTTCGCTCATTTTCAATACCAACCGTTCCAGTCTCGATACCAACTTGCATTCCAAATTTCATCAAAATATCTAAATTTTTGCGCGAGTTAGAGTGTTTACAGACGGACGGACGGACGAACATGGCTCAATCGATTTCTCTTTTCACCCTCATCATTTTGATATATATAAGTCTATATCTATCTCGATTATTTCATTCTGTTACAATCCACCGTTACGTGATTAAAACTATAATACTCTGTGTACTAGTACAGCTGAGTATAAAAATGAGCGGAAGAATTAAACTTTTCAGAAGTTTGCCCCAGATACCCCTTGTATACTAAATTTCATGAAAATTGTTTAAGCTGTTTGTGAGATCCAGAAAAAAAGTAAATACGTCTCGATTCGCCGCGATACCTCTACCTCTTCATGTCCTTCTCCCTTTTTTCTTCGTCTTAGATTTCCGCTCCCTTTCCCTATACTTTCTTTTTCCTTTCTTTTTCATCTCCGTTTACTTTTTCTTTTCCTTTTCCTTTTCCTTCGCCTATCGGTCTTCCTTACCCCTCCTTTTCTCTCCACTTCTTATTCGTTTCCACTTTCCCTCTCCCATTCTATTTTCGTTTCCTTCCTTTCCCTTTCCCATTCCATTCCATTTGACTTTCCTTTTTTTTGCCCTTTACCTAGGGAACCACTTTTCGGTTTCATCCGGATCCAAGTTGTGACCCATATCTGGGAACCCGGCCTATGCACAACAGTTATAATAGTTCTGTGTCGAAGTCCTCATCAAGACCTTTCATCTGATACCAATATCGCTCAGAAATATTCGACGGTCATCTGGACATGTTGACCCATATTTGGGGACCCGGCCTAGGTATCACAAATAAAATAGTTCTGTGGCGAAGTCAGGCCCGTAGCTAGGGGGGGGGGCATTGTGGGGCAATGCCCTATCTTAAAATTAGAATGCCCTACCTTAAAAAGGCCAACAAGTGAGATGAATTTTATAATTACATTTTTGTCATAGTTTGAGATAAAAAATTATTTCGGTTGCAATGTATGATATGGAGAATCCACCCTGCATCACATATATAATTAAATTAGACCATCGAATTTTTGTCGTTTGGTTAAAGGAATGGTTCATTCCGTCACTTTTCTGACAAAAACTAATCTCACTGTGAGCGAACAACACCAAAAGCGCGGAATTGATTACTAAGAGCCCGTGCACAATTGACTTCTACCTCGCTTTGCTTCAGAGTTTTGCTTTGACAGTTTCGTTGAGCATGTGCTTTTCAAAGGGACATGTTCACAATTGAGGTGAAGCGAGTAAAGCAAGGTATAAAGTTAGCCATGTTTCAACTTTTTTACACTTTGACAAACATCTCCTCTTGTGTGTGTGTGTGTGTATGTTTGTATATGTACACTTATTTTAGCGATTTCGCGCAATTTCGTGAGAAGTGAACAGAGAAAAGTAAAAAATAACATTCGAATAAGCAGAAAAAAGCAAATTCCCCAAATATCTTACCAAAAATCAGGTTTATAAATTAAAGCAAAGAAGTGAAGTGGAAATTGTCAAAGTGTTAATTGTAGCAAGCATCTGGAAGTTCGCTTTGCTTTAAGGGGTTTTCTATCAAAGTTGGAGCAGACAAAGCCAATTGTGCACGGGCTCTAAGTGTGCTAATCAGTGATGCCGTTTTGATACAATCGTATCAAATGTAATACTTTTTAAGCCCAAGATACGTAGATACTTTTTATTTTGACGTAGAACAAATTTGATACCTTTTTAATCAGCATCAAATAATTTTGATACAATTTAATCAAAATCAAAGAATATTAACCTATTCTTTTTCATTTTTAAGATTTTCTAAAAATTGTAACAACCTGTGTTTGCCGCGAAAAATATATATTGTGAAAGTCTTGAGAATACCAAAAATGGGCTACATTTTATCAAACTGTATAGTAGGCATCACTGCCCATGGCAGGCATGAGTACGGCTCACTAACACAGGTTAACTAACTAAACAGCTGATTTTTAATTTCCACAGTATCCACAGAATACACAAACAATTTACATTAAATGATCTTGATCAGTTCTTACGTATTTTGTATATGGAGTTTTGAATTTTTTATGCTAACAATTATTTTAATAGCTTTTATGATTTTCTTGAATTAAATTGAATTCGAAAAATCTAAAATGATACCTATTATATAATAACTGTAAGATAACTAATAATTATCTTCATATTTTTATATTGGTAAATGTAATAAAAAAACGATGTCACGTTGAAAACACGAAAGCAGCTTATTTTAATAATTTTAATTTTTTTCAAACATTTTTCAGTGAAACGAAAAAAAAATTTGTTATACGGGGTAAAAGCCCGAAAACAGCTTTTTTGATTAATTTAAGTTTTTTTCCAAAAAATTTTCGGTGATACGAAAGAAACCATGAAAGTATCAATTTTTGATACCAAATTTTTTGAGGCTGCGGCAACACTGGTGCTAATCTAAAACATTTTACTCGATGGAAAAATGAGGTGTCTAAATTTTCTATGGTTATCGTTTAATCATTTTCGAGAGTTTTTTTCTCACCTTGACTTGCGTGCATACAGGCGACCCACATACCAAATTTAATCTAAATCTGGAAGCTGAACCATCTTGTTGGCTTATTCTCAATGAGTATTGCTTATGTACTGTCACAATAATTATGTGTCAACAAATAGGTATTAAATGTACGGGGAAAATTTTCCAACAGTCTACCACGCGTTGAAAAAAAGTCATTGGGATTGTAGAGGAGGTCCTCCTGATTCTAAATTCAAAAGTCCCGTCGACCGGAGATGTTTGTAAGTTGTAAAATTTACCAAAAAAACCCCCAAAACTGCGTACGATTACCGAGGAAAGGCACTTATAAAAACATGCACATATGTATATATGTTTGTAGAACACTTTTTTTCTTCGAAAGTCATTTTTCTCGGACCGTGGTTCCTTAATGTAAAGCCGTCCCTTTCGGTAGACAGATGGAAATCTGAGCCAATGTACGTCACTGATATATGTATGTGCTGATTGATTTTGGAAGCCATGCCTCGATGTAAGATTAATTGTGATATATTATTTACTTCCGCCCTACCTTAAACCAACGCTGCCCTACCTTATATTTAAGTCTAGCTACGGTCCTGGGCGAAGTCCTCATCAATACCTTTCATTTGATACCAATATCGCTCAGAAATATTCGAGGGTAATCTGGGTCCACGTTTTGACCCCTATCTCGAGGCTCAACCTACGAATCACAATGAGGACTATTCTATCTAAAATCCCTGTTCAATACCTTTCATTTATTTGTTTATTTATTTCTTTATTTCACCAATGAATACAAATAGTGTTCTTAGGTCGATTTCGATAAATTTAGATATTCTGATAATTTCTGCAAGCGCTCTAGTAATAGGGGCATTACGAGCATACAGGGTTTTAAAACAACCAATGTAGAACAGTTCATGGCACCGAAGAGTTCTAGAAGGCACATTAGTAAAAATTCTCTCCAGAATAACGGGAGAGTCTATATCAGCGCGGAAAACGTCGAATATGAATGATAAGGACAGTATTATTCGCCTATTATGCAAGGTTTTCAAGCCAATAAGCAGGGATCTCGACTCGTAGGAGGGGATAGGATCCATGAATCGGAGAGTGCGTAGTGCAAACCGCATGAATACTTTTTGGATACGTTCGATTCTGACAGCATTACATGCATAATATGGAGACCAGATAAAAGCTGCATATTCTAATCTGGATCGCACAAATGCCATGTACAGAAGCTTGAGAGTATAGGGGTCAGTAAAATCTGTACCATGCCGCCTAACAAATGCAAACATCGCATACGACTTTGTAATTATAAAATTTATGTGGCTGGTAAACGAAAACTTCGAGTCAAAGATTACACCCAAATCCTTGATTTCATTTAAACGTGACAACGATGAGCTAGAGATATGATAGGACGTTTCAATGATATTGCTTCTCTTAGAGTAGGTAGCATGGAAGCATTTACTTATGTTCAATGGAAGGCCATTCTTAGTGCACCAGTTACTCACATTATTAATATCGCTTTGCATCCGCTAAGAATCCTCTACTTTTTTAATAGGGGAATATATCTTTAGGTCATCAGCATAGAGCAAGAACTTTCCTGATTTGAAACATGTGGAGATATCGTTGATAAAAAGAACAAAGAAAAGCGGGCCCAGGACACTAGCTTGAGGTACCCCCGAGCCTGCTACGAATGGCGTAGATCTGACATTGTCTACAACAACAATACACCGGGAATGCTAGAACAGGATTTCTTAGAGTTTACGTAATGCCAGAATATTTTGTGTTCGACTTTAGATTAGATTCAATGTTAAGAACATAGTTTCTGTGTAGAAATTTGTCTAAACACTTGAGGTTTTTAGAGTATGTTTTATGCAGATTGAAATAAGCTGGGTTATTGTTTTTTCCTAAATTTACGAAATAATTTGTTTTTCTTATTCCGAACTTTTATTAATGCTGCATTTTGCCAAGGAACTTTATAAACCTTAGTATGTATAACCGGGCAGATATTCTTGCAGACATCCACCACAGTAGATCTAAAGATTTCAAAAGCCATAGAGACATCGACATTGAGAAGCAAACTCTCTCAATCCACGTTGGATAAAAGATTATCCATCTTCAAAAAATCGCATACCTTAAAGTTAAATGTTAAGCTTGGATTAGCATCTACAACCTTAGAGTATTTGTAAAACTCAATTTCGAGGACTAGAGGTATATGATGCGTATCAGATTTTGATAACGGAGATGTACATTCAAATAAAGAAAAGTTTAAATTTTTACTTATAAATATTAAGTCTAAGGTACGGCGGGGTGTAATAAGGCCATTTGAAATAAGGCCTTTAAGGCCTTATATCGCTATCGATTGAGAAATAAAGCCTTTATTAAGAATAAGGTCTTATTTCGCTTGAAATGTGAAATAACGCTCTAAGGGCCTTATTTCACTTTGTGGCAAGTGCCTGGTATAGGGGACGACGACCAAAAAAGGCTAATAATCGATACCAATTTTGCGAGTTGAAATGGTCGGAAAAGTACTGTAGACCGGGCCATAGACATTACTCCGAAAAGAGAATTCTATCGGCTGAAGGCCCCAAACGCAAAAGCTGTTCTCCGCAAAAGTTTTTTCTTTGTCTCCCGGTCCACAGTGCTTTTGCGCAGAACACTCTTCTGCGTTGGCTACCGCCACGGTGATGTCCTTCTGTTATTTATATAACAGTTATTTGCTCATTGGAATTCTCATAAGTTCTCGCGTAAATAAATAAAGGGGTTATTGCACATTTCAAAAAAGACCTAATTGCGTTTTAAATGTGAAATAAGACCTTTTTTGGAAAATGACAAAATAAAGGCTTTATTTCACTTATTTCAAAAGGCCTTATTAAACCCCGCCCTAAGGTACGACCAAGCCTATTCCGAAAGCAATTAATTTGATTGAGATCCATACTTCAACTATCAACTAGATAGATTTCGCTGTTACTATTGACATCACAGGCAACGAGTGAAGACTTAGAAATAGTTTGAGACCAATTAACGTTGCAGAGGTTAAAATCACCCATTACACATAAATGACCGTCGTGAGCATTGTTGAAAGCAAGCAACATTGTCTACATGCACTGTGTAGAGGTCGAGGTTACTGTTAGGCGGAATGTACGAGGCGCATAGGAAAATTGTGTCAGAATTCCCTTGAATACGTACACATATTTGGTCGAGCAGCTCATCCTGATTAGTGAGTGAAGCCAAAGAAGCATGTAATTTATTTTGTACTGCGATGATAACGCCGCACACTGGTCTCATTTTTATGGAGAGTGGGACAAAACTCAATTTCTTGGAAACGGATGGACCTACCGAAATCAAATTTGGCACATTGTTGTCCCACTATACGACTCATCTTTCAGAAAAATTAAAAGCATATATGTTGTAATCCACGCCCACCACTAACGCTAGTTTACAGCAAAAAAAAAAAAACAAGAAAACCAGGAATGGGGGATGATAGGAATTGACCTGCTGAGCTTGAACCTATTTTTTTAATTTTTTGTATAGTTAGGTTTTTGAGATAACGGTAATTTAGTGTTTTTTTGTTATCACTTCATTCAAAAATTATTTTCTCTGGAGTTACAATTGCGATAAACGTGAGCAGTATATCGTTCGAAAGGAAAATACGCTTCAAACGACATACAACTTGTAGTGGTCTAATAAAAACTCGCTGAGCGAAATCTGGTCAAATTCAAAATTTTGTGGATTTTTTGCGATTTTTGAAAAAATTTTGATTTTAAAATTAAGTTTTTATAAAAAGTTGTAAAAATCAGGAAAGTTTTATTCTTTTAAAAATTTGCCCCTTTAATTGCAAAGACTTTAAGCGTAATATCAGAGAGATCCGATAATTACACAGGCCGACAAAATGAGACCAATTTTTTTGACCACAAACCAGACCATACTTTCCTAAAGGTTTTCGATGCGCTGAATTCAAATCTGGACGCAGAAGTGCTCTATCACGTCAGGATTTTGAGATATCCTAACCTAAATGTGCATAAAACACCGTTTTTGCCTATTTTTGAGGTTATATATAAACGACAAATTATTTAAAAAAAAAGCACACATAACATCTTAAAGGAGAAGTCTTTCTCTTACGAATGGCGTTGAGTTTGCTCAAATATCTTTTTTTGTCGCTAAGATGGAGCAAATGAAATATGCAGACTTATCGTAAGAGGTATGTGTTCTACTGCATCATACCTACGTTAATTCATATAAACTTTAAATTGCTCTATCTTAGCGAAAAAAAAAGATATTTGAGCAAACTCAACGCCATTCGTAAGAGAAAGACTTCTTCTTTAAGATGCTATGTGTGCTTTTTTTTTAAAATAATCTGTCGTTTATATATAACCTCAAAAATAGGCAAAAACGGTGTTTTTGCACATTTAAGTTAGGATATCTCAAAATTCTGACGTGATAGAGCAATTCTGCGTCCAGATTTGAATTCAGCACATCGAAAACCTTTAGGAAAGTATGGTCTGGTTTATGGTCAAATTTCTTGTCGGCCTGTGTTATTTTAGTTTTGGCGATTTTTTTCTTGTGAAACAAAAAGTATATTTTGGACGAAAAACTTGGTTAAGTGACTTAACTATGTGAAAACGACTTCATAGGTCATATATAATATAGAGATTCCAATGACTAAACTAATGACATTTCGATTTTAAAAATCCGATTTCAAATTAAAAAGTTACAAAAAAAAAATTATTCCGCGATATTTCGCGGGATCAAAAAAAAAATTGTATGGAGAGTGGGACAAAACTCAATTACTCAGATTTTATCGAAAATAAAGTTTTATCGAAAACAGTCGATATAAATATGTACAAAAATCGTAAAAGGGCAACAATATTTTGTATAGACTAGTTACAGTTAGTATGATATTTTAAGAAAAAGGGAAAATAAGGGAAAAATGTATAAACAGGCTTCTTAAGAGAAGACTTGAAAGAACTCAAATCTGCTTATAAGACTTGGTCCAGAGTGGTCCTTAATTGTTAAAAGTTTAAATGAAAGTGCTAATGCTTGAAAATTACGCTCATAGAAAAGTCAAGATTTCTTCATCTTGTATTTTGCTAAAAATAAATTGTTTTCACTGTTTTCTTTCGCTAAATCATGAAACATACGTTTTTCTTGCGTTTCCATAGTTATACGCATTTTTTTTAGCACTCAAACTTGAAATATCCCAAAAATCATAATACATTTATTTACACAAACTTTTTCCAGAAAAATTTTTTTTCAAATGTGTTGACTTTAAATGAGCCAAAGTAACATTTAATGGTGGCTATTGCGTATAGAAAGAGATTTTCCATAAAATTCAATATATTTCCCACGATAATGCATGACAGAAGTTTCTTTTTAAAGCACCAACGTTTTTGACTTTTGTGTATGGGGGCTGACCAGTGTGCGCCGCCACCCCTAACACAGCCAGTTAGGTTGGCATTTCTATCCTTACGGAACACGTTAAAGAGATTGCTGCCAAAAAATTCCTCGTTGAAGAAGTTTGAATTAAGCAAGTTTCAATGATGACGATGATGTCGTATTCGAGATGCGAGCTAAAGAGATGCACATGTTTAGACTTGGTTCTCAGCCCAGATACGTTATGTAAATACATTTTTAAGCCGGCATGGTCACCACATGAATTTACTATTTCATTACTTCGGCCAGGGGCTCTTTTTCGTTGTTTGGAAAATTTATGAACGGACGCACGAATTATTAGGCCGCATAAACGCCAAACCCATTTTCTTAGCCTCTTTATCCAGCTTGGAGAAGGCAGAACATACGGCGCGAGTGTTAGTGCCAATGATGTCGATATCATCGGCGTACGCCGGCAATTGTACACTCTTGTGGTATAAAATGCTTCCTGTATGGTTAAGTTCTGCAGCTCGTATTATCTTTTCCAGCATCAAATTGAAGAAGTCACACGAAAGGGAGTCACCTTGTCTGAAACCTCGTTTGGTCTCGAACGGTTCGGAGAGGTCCTTCCCAATTCTGACCGAACTGGTGGTGTTAGTCAACGTCATTTGGCATAGCCGTATAAGTTTTGCAGGGAAACCAAATTCAGACATTGCGGCATAGAGGCAATTCCTATTCGTGCTATCAAAAGCGGCTTTAAAATCGACAAAAAGATGGTGTGTGTCGGTACCTTTTTAATGGTTTTTTCCGGTATTTGGCGTATTGTGAAGATCTGGTCGATGGTAGATTTACCAGGTCTGAAGCCACACTGATAAGGTCCAATCAGCTTGTTGACGGTGGGCTTCAGTCTTTCGCACAATACACTTGCTAAGACCTTATATGCGATATTCAGGAGACTTATCCACGATAATTGGCGCGTACTGTGGAGTCTCCTTTTTTGTGGATTGGGCAGAGCACACTTAAGTTCCAATCGTCGGGCATGCGCTCGTCCGACCGTATTCTGCATGGGAGTTGATGCATGCTCCTTATCAACTCTTCGCCACCATGTTTGAATAGCTTGGCTGGCAAACCGTCAGCGCCCGGGGCCTTGTTATTTTTAAGCCGAGACATTGCTATTCACACTTCCTCATGATCGGGTGGTGGAACATGCCTACCATCATCTGCTATTGGGGATTCGGTTCGTACATCTTCTCCTTCAGCAATTTTACTGTTGCCATTATCTAGCAAGGAGGAGAAGTGATCCCTCCACAACTTAAGTATGCTCTGGACATCAGTTACTAGATCGCCGTTATCATTCCGGCAGGAATTTGCCCCGGTCTTGAAACCTTCAGTCATCCGCCTGAATTTTTGATAGAATTTTCGAGCATCGTTCCTACCCGCCAGCATCTCAAGCTCTTCACACTCGTGCCTTTCAGCCTCCCTTTTCTTCTTTCGAAAAAGGCGCCTCTCTTCCTTCCTCGCCGTTCGATAACGCTCCCATACGCTTCGCGTTGCGCCCGCACACAATGTAGCCCTGTAGGCGGCGTTCTTTCTTTCCGAGGCATCGCGACATTCCTTGTCGTACCAGGTGTTTTTGTGGGCTCGCTTGTATCCTATAGATTCCTCAGCGGCGATACGAAGTGAACGAGCGATGTGTTCCCATTCCTCAGATACATCGTTTGGTGAAGGATTGCTCTCAGAGAGCAGGAGTGAGAGCCGAGTGGTGTATTCATTGGCTGTCTGCGTCATGTGCAACCTTTCGACTGCAAACTTTCCTTGCTGTCCTGTTGGCACATTCCTTGCTGCACAGAGGCGGGTGCGTACCTTGGCTGCTACAAGATAGTGGTCGGAGTCGACATTGGGACCACGGATTGTGCGCACATCTAGGATGCTGGAGCTGTGTCTGCCGTCGATCATGACGTGATCAATTTGATTTCGCGTTTTTCGATCAGGGGACAACCATGTGGCTTGATGTATTTTTTTGTGCTGGAATCTGGTACTGCTAATGACCATGTTTCGTGACCCGGCGAAGTCGATCAGCCTCGTCCCATTGGGACTGATTACGTCGTGGAGACTGAATTTTCCGACTGTGCTGCCAAAGATACCTTCCTTACTCACCCTGGCATTAAAATCGCCAAGCACAATCTTAATGTCGTGACGGGGGCAGCGGTCGTAGGCATGCTCTAACTGCTCATAGAAAGTGTCTTTGATCGCATCGTCCTTCTCTTCCGTCGGGGCGTGGGCGCAGATGACAGATATGTTGAAAAATCTCGCTTTGATGCGGATGGTGGCTAGACGCTCGTTCACTGGCGTGAACGACAGTACTCGGCGGCTGAGTCTCTTTCCCACCACAAAACCAACACCAAATATACGCTCCTCTGCATGGCCACTGTAATATATAGCGCAAGGCTAGGGATGGCAACTATAACCGGAAAAACGATTATAATCGGTTAATTTCTTTCGGTTAACGGTTAAAATGTATCGGTTTTTTCCTTTTGATTATTTTTTCGATTAACCTTTTTCCTCTAAAGTCGAAAATAATCGAAAGGAAATAATCGAGAATTACCGCCTTTTCATTCGAGTCCGAATTCGGTTACCTACGGTTTTGTGAGTATATCCAAAAATCGCAATATACGTTCCCTCCAGCCAGCGTTGCCGTATTGACGATTTTATGCAATGATTTGACGATTTTTCTCAATAAATGACGATTTTTTCGTTTATTGTATATTTTTTTAAGGAAAGTGGCATTATTAAAAATTTAAACCATCTCAGTACAATAATTAAATGGTTATCTTCATGAAATAAATCCTTATATTTTGTAAATTATTTTTCAAGGCAAAATGTTAGTATTAATGAATGATTGATGATGTTATTTAAGTAAGCGCAATGTGCAGATAAATGTGCACAGCTTTTTTAAATATGATTTCATTTATATACGAATTTGTATTAATTCGTACCTCCTTAAAATTGGTTTTGGGAAAATTTTCCATTAAGGAACAACGCCCCGAAATAAATGACTTTTTCAGGGGGGTAGAGGGGCTCTCACAGGACTTGGAACTGAAATCAAAAATTTCCGGGTGCTTGCAGTTTACAAGATATTTGTTGTTAAGATTTTAAAATTTACCAAACAAAACAAGAAAACTACGATTTATTTCCGAGATAAAAGCACGTATTATAACGAAAAAATGCATATATGTATGTGTGTAGAACAATATTTGCGTTGGCGGCCTTCAGCCGCGCTTTAAAAAAATAATCCTCAGCCGACATGTAACAGGCGTATGCAGTTAGCAACGCCAACGCATCGCGTAAGCGCGCCGATATTGTGGGGCATCGTGTAAATGCGCCCACCTTGTGGGTCAGCGTGTAAACTCGCCCACTTTCTGCGTCATCGTGTAAACGCGCCCAGCTGACAGACAGGTAGAAAATAAACCTGCTGCCATCATTCTTTTCATTCTATTCTACTCGCGAATTTTAAACGTGCAAGCAGCTTTGAGTGGTAACTAAAAATACTTCAATAAAATTAAATAAAAAAATAAAAGTAGAAGTGTAAATAAATAAACTTAAAAATTAAATAAGGAAAAACTATAAGAGAATTTTTATTACAACGAAACCAAGGAAGAACTTAAATAAATAGAAAGAAAACAAGGAAGGTAATTTACGGGCAGCTGCAGGAGCACCTGCGTATTAAGGTGACACAACCAATCTCGGCAACCAATTAAGGTTGCACATGGCGACCGTGACCGGTAGCCTAAAACCGGCCAAGATGGCGTATTCCCGAAGGAAGCCACCTGGGAGTGCCCACAAAAATTAATTAAATGCTTTTCTAAAATAATAAGATGCATACGAGTATGCATAAAACGCAAATTTAAACAAAAAAAACTATGAAAAATCTACAAAAAAATATATAAAAATGAAAAAATCTACAAAAAAATATAAAATATCAAAATTCTACAAAAAAATTATAAAATACGAAAATCTACAACCAAAAAAAAAAAAAATTTAAAACTACAAAATTTCAAAAAAAAAAAAAAACATTAAAATATAAGTTGTACTGGTGTGGACCATGAATTACGACCTTTAATTTTTCGATCTTTTGACCTGGCCGTATATATATACAAATATTACATACATACATTTTCTGCAACTAATTTGAAATGCGCCAACTGTACCGCCTTTGGCAAAAATAACGCCACCTGAAAAACGGCAAATCATAACGGCACGCGCAATTTAAGATGTTCGCTTTAAATTAAGACCAGCAGCAGCAGAATCGGACGGGCAGCAGCAGAACGCCGCAGCAGACGGGCAGCAGCAGAACGCCGATATACTGAGAAGTATATGTGTATGTATATGTATGTAAATATGTATGCCAAAATTACTTTCATTTTTTTTCAAGTATATATTGTAATACTTATTAACTATTTACGACTTATAAATATCTTTTCAAAAATATAAAACATATAACATTTATCTTTTTTGTAAAATTTAACTTAAAAAATCTCTCTCGAACGTAAGGTGTAAGATTTAAACATACTTAAATTACAAACTATCACAAATTTTCAATATCATTACAATATCATTAAAAATCATTCATTCATTTCTTATAAACTTAATATTCAAATTTAATATCACTTTTATATTACTACATAAGAACATATTGGCTTAATTGGCTCAAATTCATGAATTCAATCATTATATATATATATGTATACTTTAAAATTTTTTCTTTTAAATAATAAGTGACATTAATCCAATTAGAAGCAGTATGTGTACATAAACATGCGCACAAATACGTATGAATTTCGTGAAAATTTAAAAAACGAAAATTTTTTTTTCCAAAAGTGCGTGTATGTATATGCATATAAATACATACAGTTCCACCTTAATAGTGATTACATAACGTTGCCGTATGTGTACATACATACATATATGTCTATATAAATACATACAGTGGCACATTAGGGTGGATCAAATATATTTGTGTCGTATGTGTACATGCATATGCATATAGATACATGCAACTTTGAAAAAACTTAATACACATTTTTCATAATTTATAACTTTTTTTGCTTGTGCAACGGTGCGGCCGTCACATTAAAATACAACTTTTTTTTGCTTGTGCCACGGTGCGGCTGTCACGTAAAACAATTACTTTTTTTTGATTAAAGCGGTGCGTCCGTGATATATATAACAACTTTGTCAATATACAGGATCTTTCAATTTCTAATAAAATATCATACATGGCCAGTACAACATATTTAGCTCTTTGAAATTAAAATTGGAACAAACATATTTTACAGGATTTTCTAAATTTTACAGGATTTTTCACAATTTTAAAGGCTTGGACTTAATCACATAGTTATACATACATAAAGTTTTCTTTACAATTCAACATTTTCGGCGATTCATTCTAAATTTCAGCAAGTTTCAATAACAATAGCAATTCAAATTCAACATTTTGGCAAATCATACAAATAGTCAACATTTTCAAGAATTCTCAATAGATGTGGTGAACTAGAAACGGCTTACAAATTTTTTTTACAATTATCGTGTTACGTGCTTTTGAAGATTTGACTGGTGCTTTTGTCAATTACGACTTGTGCATTTTTTAACCTTATCGTGTTATGACAGACTTTGTCGAGGTTTTTAAGCAAAACCAAGAGAATTTTAAAAAAGTTACTAAACGCATATTGCAAAATCGTAAATTAACAACAAACGAGTCAAAGCTTAAAGAATATAAAGAAGATTTAATAAATACTTTTAATGCTATTTTAATACACGTTAAGAAAAGTCAAGTAGAAAATCTTTCAGAAGTACTATCGAGAATCGCACGTAACAAGGAGAAATTAAAAGAGTGTTTCGAAAAATTAGACATCAAATTAGAAATTTCGTCAGACCCTCTGGCGCTCATAGAAGATTTCAACATAGAGAATTCTGAATCTGAAGACGATTTTAAAGATTCAATAGCTTTTTCAGACGATTTATTAAAAGCCACCAGCTCACCCAACAATTTAGAGAACATTTCATCGAATTTTGCAGAACCATTTAATAACTTTTCCGATATGGCTACAGTCGAACAAAAGAAGTCTTTTATTAGTTATTGCGCCACGATTATAAGAGAAAATTACGCTGGCGATCCATTAGCGTTAGATTCCTTCCTAGATAAAATTGAATTAATAGAAGGTCTAGCAGAAACAAACCTTGAGACAACTCTTATATCTTTTGTCAAATCTAAACTTGAAGGAAAAGCACGGGAAGCAATTCCGACTAATGTGACATCAATACAAGACATTAAAGACGCTCTGAGAATTCGTATTAAACCGGACAATTCAAAGGTAGTGGCAGGAAAAATAGCTTCACTCAGAGTTTCCAATAATAACTTAACATATTTTGCCAAACGTGTAGAAGAATTAGCTGATGCTTTAGAACGATCTCTAATAACACTGCTCTACAGCCAAAAAATACTCTGAACGCAACCATCCTTTCTATATGTAAAATCGGTCGCTGATTCCGAAAATCGGGTTCATTTTTAATTCTATGGGAAGGTTTTTGAGATATCGGCAATTTACCGTTATTTGGCCAATGTGTCCACTTAATCCTGTATATCTCTTTAACACAGTGAGTTATATTCCTTAGGGTGACACCAAACGAAAGAAAATTAAATTTCCTTTTCACGGCTCCTATAACATTTTTCTCTAACTCTTATAGTTTCTGAAATATTGACGATTAAATTTTAATTTTTTCGATTTTTTACGATTTTTTGAAGAAAAAATTGACTTTGTCAGGCAATATCTTTAAAACCAATACTTTTACCTTCGGTTTTACTCCTTTTCATGAAGCTCTATTCTATTACCAAAAAAATAAGCTATCAACGATGAAAATCCATTGTAAAATGGAAAAGTTATAGGCGATCAAGTAAATACAGCCAGGTCGCGCAATGCCTCTGCACGCGTACATTCTATGCATATTGTACCAATACCTACACATCTGCAGTAGCAGCACATTGGCAGCGCAGTAGATACAAGCCCATTTACGGGTATAACATGCATAAAATATACCCGTGTAGAGGCATTGTGCGACTTGGCTGTATTTACTTGATCGCCTATAACTTTTCCATTTTACCATGGATTTTCTTCGTTGATAGCTTATTTTTTTGCTAATGGAATGGAGCTTCACGTAAAAGATTAAAACCGAAGGTGAAGACATTGGTTTTAAAGATATTGTCTGACAAAGTCAATTTTTTCTTCAAAAAATCGTAAAAAATCGAAAAAATTAAAATTTAATCGTCAATATTTCAGAAACTATAAGAGTTAGAGAAAAATGTTATGGGAGCCATGAAAAGGAAATTTAATTTTCTTTCGTTTGGTGTCACCCTAAGGAATATAACTCACTGTGTTAAAGAGTTATACTGGATTAAGTGTACCCATTGGCCAAATAACGGTAAATTGCCGATATCTCAAAAACCTTCCCATAGAATTAAAAATGAACCCGATTTTCGGAATCAGCGACCGATTTTACATATAGATAGGATAGTCACGTCCAAAGTACAGACAAAAAATTTCATTTTGTGATCCAGTGTAATTGAAGGCATGTCGAAGACTAAAGCGCATGAAATGGCAGTCGAGCAATCAGTAAATGTTTGCAGATTAAATACGCGCTCTGACTTAGTGAAAGCAATTCTGGCATCGACTTCCTTCACTGATGCAAAAGACGTAGTAGCAAAGATGATCGTAGAACAGAATAATAAGGCGACAGAAAGACAGGTTTTAGCTTTTCGTTCAAGGTTTTCCAATCAAAATAATTTTCGTCAAAATAATGGAAATAGTTACTACAATAATCCCAACAGATACAACAACAACTTCAATAGGTACAATAACAACAATAACTTTAATAGGTTCAACAATAACAACAATTTTAATAGGAACAACAATAATAGCAACAGGTATAACAACAACAACCAAAATAGACAAAGTAATAATTTTCGACAAAATAGCGACAATCGAGGTAATGCAAATTCGCGTAATAATAACAATAGCCGTAATAGTAACAACAACAGCAGTAATAGTAACAATAGCAACAACAATAGAGGTAGCAATGCAAATGTTCGCACTTTAAACTACGATGCCCCTCAGGAGCGAACACGGGGGAGAGCGATCTAAGCAACTAAACGGTTTTTCTAAAATAAAAGGCATCTATTGTTTAAATTTAAATTATTCAGATTTCATAGAATTACAAATAAATCAGTCTAGTAAACTTTTTTCCTTTTTAGTAGATACACAAGCCGACATTTCCTTAGTAAAAATATCCAGCATTGATAACAATTTTCCTTTGAATACAAATGACATTATTAATATTACCGGTGTTACCGCTAATA
Organism: Urophora cardui; assembly: GCA_960531455.1. NCBI lineage: Eukaryota > Metazoa > Arthropoda > Insecta > Diptera > Tephritidae > Urophora > Urophora cardui. Next base: position 24,534,784 of record OY482675.1, on the reverse strand, counting down.
CTGTTTCTACTCTGGGTAAAATTGATGCAAATTTAAATTTCTCTAATTTTTCCGTAACACATACCTTACATGTAGTAGATGAAGACTTTAACATTCCATCAGATGGCATATTGGGCAAGGATTTTCTAAAACTTAACAAGTGCGTTATTAATTATGAAACAAACGTTATTTCCTTTTGGGTAGGCAATGAAAAAGTTGTGATACCAATTATTCATGGGCCGGAAGGCAACAGTTGTATCATACCCCCAAGATGTGAAATTTTTAGAATTTTTGATTTAGGAAAGTCATCCCAGCCACTTTTCGTGGATTCCCAAGAAATTGCAAAGGGTGTGTTTACGACGAAATATATTGTTAATTCGGATAACCCAGTAGTAAAAGTGATAAACACGACAGATAAGGTAATTCATTTAAAGAAAAATAGCTTGCATACAGAAAAAATTTCCAATTACAATGTTTATTCAATAAATAAAACCAATAAAGACGAAAATAGAATACAAAAATTAACATCAATTTTAAAGAACCAAATTCCCAAATATTCACAAAATAACTTGCTAGATCTTTGCATAAAATATGGCGACATTTTTGCACTTGATACCGATAAAATGACTTTAAACAATTTTTATGAGCAGAAATTAAGAGTAACCGACAGTAACCCAGTATACATAAAAAACTATAGACTACCGTATTCTCAGCGTGAAGAAATAAACCGTCAAGTAAATAAATTGTTAGATAACGATCTGATTGAACCTAGCTATTCGAACTATAATAGTCCGCTGATTTTAGTCCCAAAGAAAGCTACAAATGGTCAAAAAGCGTATCGTATGTGTGTAGATTTTCGAGGAGTCAATAAAAAACTTATAGCTGATAAATTCCCGCTCGCAAGAGTCGACGACATATTGGATAATTTAGGAAGAGCGAAATATTTTTCAACGCTCGATCTTTTTTCCGGTTTTCACCAGATTCCGTTACACACCGATTCTAGGGACATAACATCTTTCAGTACCGATCGCGGAGCATTTCGATGGAAGGTTTTACCTTTTGGCTTAAACATAGCACCAAATTCTTTTTCCCGTATGATGTCAATAGCTTTTTCAGGCATTTCGCCAAATCAGGCATTCATGTATGTTGACGATGTTATCGTCATCGGTTGTAGTGAGACACACCATCTTAAAAATCTAGAAAAAGTTTTTGAAACTTGTCGCAAATTTAATTTAAAACTTAATCCCAATAAATGCAATTTTCTCCGTTCTGAGGTAACATTTCTAGGTCATAAATGCACGTCTAAGGGTTTGCTGCCAGACGACTCCAAAATAGACGCAATAAAGAAGTATAGGAAACCGACTGACTGTTTGTAGCATTTGCAAATTATTATAGGCGTTTTATAAAGAATTTTGCGTCGCTAGCAGCACCTCTAAATAGACTAAGCCGTAAAAATGTTAATTTTGTTTGGGATGATAGTTGTGAATTAGCTTTCGAAAAACTTAGGTCCGCCCTAATGTCTCCTCAACTTTTGCAATATCCTGACTTTACAAAGGAATTTATAATTACTGTAGATGCTTCTAAAAGCGGATGCGGAGCTATATTAAGTCAAAACCATGATAATAATGATTTACCAATTTGTTATGCGTCTAAATCTTTTAATAATGCAGAACAGAAAAAACCAGTAATCGAGTTAGAGTTGTTAGCTATACATTTCGCAATAAAACAGTTTAGACCTTATGTGTACGGTACACATTTCACGGTAAAATCAGATCATAGACCGTTAGTATACCTCTTCAACATGAAAGATCCAGCATCTAAATTAGCAAGAATAAGATTAGAACTTTCAGAGTATAATTTCACCATAGAGTACATTAAAGGTAAATCGAAGGTAGGAGCTGACGCCCTTTCGCGTATTACTATGAACGAATTAAAAGATGCAACAAAAAGCATTCTTACGGTACAAACGCGATCAAAGACCAAACAGTTGATCAACAAGAAACGGCAATACCAATTAATAAACATAAAAATATAGAGTTACATGTTTATGATAAATTTTCTTACGATTACTTAAAAAAGATACCGAGAGTAAAAACATACATTAAATACGATAAAAATAATTCCATTTTGAATTTAGAAATATGCGCGCATCTTAAACATAAAAAGATAGAATTACTTGATTTTACGCCTGTTAACGAAAAAACAAATTTCGATGAGTTGTTTTCGCGGCTTGAACTAGAAGCCAACAAGCGTAATATTAAGATATTAGAATGGCCAAAAGATGATATATTTTTTAATCATATTACGATTCAGTTATTTAAAGTCCATGGCAATAAAATTTTAAAAACTTTAGAAATCATGCTAACCGATCCTGTCGAAACAGTTACCGATAATGAAAAGAAACAAAAATTACTAGAAATTTACCATAATGATCCGATTAGTGGAGGACACTGCGGAGCAAAGAAACTATACGCTAAACTTCGTACAAAATATTTTTGGAAAAACATGACGCGTGACACGTCAAAATTTTTAAAAATTGTCAAAAATGTTTAGTAAATAAAGTCAAACCAAAAACAAAAGAAAATCTTGTTATAACGCCAACACCTAGCAAACCATTTGAAGAAGTCATAATAGATACAATAGGACCTTTGCCAGAATCCAAATTTGGTAACAAGTTCGCTGTTACTATAATATGCGATCTGACAAAATATTTAATTACAGTAGCCATACCAGACAAAAGTGCTAAAACAGTAGCCTCAGCAATTTTTGAAAGTTTTATTTTAGTATATGGCACAATGAAAACCATTAGAACCGATTTAGGTACAGAATATAAAAATGAAATTTTTTCAGAGTTAACACGTATTTTAAATATAGACCATAATTTCTCAACAGCGCACCACCATGAAACTGTTGGTACAATAGAAAGAAACCATGGGGTATTCAATGAATACATCCGAGCATACATAAACGAAACTTTTTCTGACTGGGACACTTATTTGAAGTATTTTACCTTTTGGTATAATACAACACCCAACACCGTTTTTGACAACAAATTTACTCCATTTGAGCTTATCTTTGGCAAAAAAGCCACCTTGCTAAATGAAGTAAATAAAACAGAAATAGATCCACTTTATAACGCGGATAATTACGCAAAAGAAGCAAAATTTCGCATGCAAAAATCGCATGTACTAGTTAAAGAACTCGTTCAAAAACATAAACTTGCTAATAAAGAGCAATATGATAAAAATTCCCGGCCATTACAAATTAAAGAGAGTGACCTTGTATTAATTCAAAAAGAGCCAACGAGTCCTCACGAAGTAAAAGCAGCAGACGGCGTGAACGTCACTGTATTTGATAAAGAAAAAAATAAGTTAAAAACGGTACATAAAAACCGTATACGGAAAGTATCATGAAATTTAAAATGTACATACTTTGAGCCAGTAAAGTCATAAACTTGTCAAAATTATTCATGAATTATACAAATATACAAATATAGAACAAATTATAACTTATTGATAAATAATATTATATATCTAGATGTAAAAAATAAGAAGATTAAGAAATTACAAAATAAGAAATAATAAATTATCAAAGAAATTAAAAATCTCATATGTATAAGCTACTATGCAAATAGTAAAACCGAATTGCAAAAATACTAAAACTAAATTTTAATTATTTATACATGTATACGTATACACAAACAAACAAAACGTAACAATTAGTAATATAGTAAATCTAAGTCTTACTTAAAATAAGAAAATATTATATAGTTTAATTAGTTGTATATCACTATAAGGTTAACGTAAGTATACCACATAAAGCTGCAGCGTCTCAAAGTCAAATTTTAATTCTTATAGTCATTCCAATAATTTTCATTTCAATAACTTTCATTTTCTTACCTCGCATTTTATATAAATACATATTTTCAAACTAAATTTTGTCATATCTAATCAAATTGCTCTGTTCGAACGCAATGAGGGGAGGAATGGTCACCCTAACCAATGTTCGTTCGAACAAACCAATTTGATTATTCAGCATTCAAAAAGATTGAAATTGACAAATTGACCCATTTGCCAACTTCAATCTTTTTCATTAAGAAGGATGGTGTAACAGGCGTATGCAGTTAGCAACGCCAACGCATCGCGTAAGCGCGCCGATATTGTGGGGCATCGTGTAAATGCGCCCACCTTGTGGGTCAGCGTGTAAACTCGCCCACTTTCTGCGTCATCGTGTAAACGCGCCCAGCTGACAGACAGGTAGAGAATAAACCTGCTGCCATCATTCTTTTCATTCTATTCTACTCGCGAATTTTAAACGTGCAAGCAGCTTTGAGTGGTAACTAAAAATATTTAAAGAAAATTAAATAGAAAAGTAAAAGTAGAAGTGTAAATAAATAAACTTAAAAATTAAATAAAGAAAAACTATAAGAGAATTTTTATTACAACGAAACCAAGGAAGAACTTAAATAAATAGAAACGAAAACAAGGAAGGTAATTTACGGGCAGCTGCAGGAGCACCTGCGTATTAAGGTGAGACAACCAATCTCGGCAACCAATTAAGGTTGCACAGACATAATTCTCTGGGGTAATATCTATGGATCCATCTAACCTTAACGACAATTATCTCGTAAACTGTAAACTTCCTGCAAGTTTTGATTTCAGTTTTGAGATATCTGAGAACCCCTGAAAAAGTAATTTTTTTTCGTGGTGCGCTTTCTTAGTGGAAAGCCGACACTTTTTTGTTTATAACGTGTTTTTACTATTGACGATTTTTTCGCTGAAATTACGATTTTTTATTATTATAATAAAAACGAACACACATACATAGTATGTATAAAAATTAGCTTGTTTGTCCTCTTGGGGTACTACGTATTAATTTATCAGTAATTGTAATCGAAAAACGGTTATAATCGGTCAATTCCCTACGATTATTCGCGATTAATAATCGAACCCTTTCGATTAACCTTAAAAAACGGTTAATCGATTATTAATTTTTTTTTGCCATCCCTACTTCCACCGCATCTCTTGTATGGCGGTGATGTCAGCTTTCTGTCTTCCGAGGACATCAACCAGCTGGACAGAGGCACCTTCCCAATTAAGGGTCCGGACGTTCCAGGTGCTTACCCTCAAATCATAGTCCTTTAAACGTTTGCCTTGGTCGTCATTAGGAAGGGGTGGTCTCATCCGAGGCTTTGTTGTTGTTTTCCCAAGCCCGACGCACAACCCGCCCTGCGGGAGTTGTATATTGTTACACGTTTATATAGCGAGCCGCTTGCTCCAAGACAGACGCCCGCTCGCGGCCGCACCTTCTGGTGAACAGACGCTGCAGTTATTCCCCTCAACAAGCCGAACCGCCTTAAAGCCTTAAACCGAATATGCCGGGGTGGCCTTGTCGAGTTGTCGCCTTCTCACTTTAGTTCACCACCAAACGGGTGTTCGGTGGCTATCCAGAGGACACTGCGCGGAAGTCGTGAGCTGCTTGCTCCGCATGCAAAAGAATCGCTGTGGCCACCCCCAGGTGGATGGCAGTCAGAAGCTTTCCCCACTTACGTGGACTTCTACACACGGAGCCATCCTCCTCCTACATCACCTTTGGTGAGACAAAAGCAAGTGATAGAATGCTTATCAATGCCGGTATGTTTGGAAACATAATTTCTTAGCTGATCCGATGTAACTGATGACGAAAAAGGCGAGAGGTGTAGCCACTTACGACGTAAAGCAACTTCAAGCTCAGTGCTCGAATTACAGCCAACAAACAATTTTCTACCCGTCTTATTTTTGTTGTTGATATTAACATTAGCATTGCGCGACAAATGCACCGTAGGGGTTAAAGCTGCGGAAGAGGCAGCAGTGCCAGAGAATAAAACAGCACCGGAATTAGCAATATTAGCATAGCTCAGCTGTTCAGTTACGGGTATGCTATTAGAAGAGTTTACGGCACTTGCACAGCCTGAGTTTTCAACCGAGAATTGATTATCAGCAGACATTGATTCTTTATTTACGATAGTTGAGTTATCATGCTGGCGCACAGTGTTCACATGATTGTTGGGGGATGTGTGCGAGATATGTGTAGCGGTAGATTGCAAAGCAGCAGCAGAGCTAGGGGACAAAGTCAACAAACTTTGTGCTTTGTTCTGTTTATTGCCGGTATTTGTTGAATTTTTGTTGTTGGGTATTTTAGTTGAACTTTTTGTTACTGTGGTTGTTGGGTGTTTTTGTTGAATTTTTATTGTTGGTAGAATTGAGTAAAGAAAATTCTGACCGCAAAAACTCCAAAGTCTCAGCAGTGTTTTTGTTGTTCACTTGCAGAGCTTTATTTATTGATGCGATTTCTTTTTTGATATCCACGAAATTAGCAATTATTGCAGAGATAACAGAGTCAAAGCCATTTTTTGGCGAGAAGAAAGCGAATCCATTGACTTGGACAGCATATCAGGCATTAGCAGGCACTTGGGATACAAGTAGCAAAGACTTTTATTTGCTTTCAGTAGATTTACATCATACTCGGTTAAAGGCCCGACAGAGCAGGATCGGTGGAACAGCTTCTTACAGAAGCCACTACAAGGCACGGCGCTCGCTCCATCACGACCAAAGCGCTTGCCACATTCACCACAGGAATCATCCATAATTAAATGTTTTTGCAGGGTTATTATTGATGTACAAACGTACGTAGGTAAATTAATATTTAATTAAATTAAATTACTTAATTAAGTTAAAAGAGTCACAGTTTCAGCATTTTTTTTTTCATATGCGGTAATATGTGTATAAGCACACACAGAATAATATGTGTAAATATGTATGTACATATATATATGTTTATCACTTAACGCAATACTTTGAATAGTTTAAGCACACGAAAGAGTAATTAGTAGGAACGAAAAAAAAAAATACACGTCTGCACTGCTTAACGACTATTGGCCATTTTTGATATCAATATCGTCCAAAAATATTCAGGGAAAAGCCGGGTCCACGTTTTGACCTATATCTCGGGAACCGACTTCCGTATTTGAAACAAATATGCATATAAACCATCTAAGGCAAAGTACTCAGCTGGTGTGTAAATTTGGTCAAAATCCCTCCACGCGTTTGGGCGAAAGCCGGCGACAAAGAAATAGGCTTGATTTTTATATGTATATGTATACACTAACTGTACCCGGCCAAGCTTTGCTTTGGCCCACTTCCTATTATAGGCAGAAGCGAAAAACGGCACACTTTAAAATAAGTTAGAAGTATCTAGATACCGAACTTTCCTCGGGCTGCCTACATCAGCAAAAGTCAGATAAGTTTTAAAAAAAGTGAAGGAAAAAATGTCCTTATACCTTTTTTCTTCGTAATAGTCTCCCACTCCCTTTCCCTCTATTTTTCCCTTTCCATTTATCTTTCCCTTTCCTTTCATTTCCGCTTCAGTTTTCTTTTTGCTTTCCCGTCACATTTGCGCTTTCCTTTCCCTTTCTCTACCGCTCTCTCTTACTTCTCCTTTTCTGTCTTTATCCCTTTCATCCCCCCTCTTGTTCTTTCTCTAATTCCCTGTCTTACTGTCTCTCTCCCCATCCTCTTCATTCCATTTTCATTATATTCTACCTCTCCTTTTCCATCAATTTGCATTTGTATTTCCCATTATCATTACCCTTCTCCTTTCCCTTTCCCTAGGGAACCGGGTTTAGCATAACATAGCCCTGCATTCCACTTCTCATTTTATACCATCGTTGTTTAAAAACATCGCGTGACATCCGGGTCCACTCTTCTACCCATAATTGAGTATCGGGCCTAAGAATCACTATAAAAATAGTTCTACGTAGCAGCCCTGATCAACACCTGTAATTTTATATCGGTATAGCTCAGCACCATCCGGGTACACGTATTGACCCACATCTGGGGACCCGACCTAGGAATAATGAGTTCATACCTACATACATAAAATCCCAGCTCAATACCCTTGATTTGATACCAATAACGCTGAGAAATATTCCGTGGCAATCCGTCCACGTTTCGACCCACATTTTGGGACCCGTTATAGGAATGATATTAATTTTATTTCTATCGAAGAGTCATGCTCATAACCTTTCGTTTGATACCAATATCCCTGAGAAATATTCCGTGGTCATCTGGGTTCACGTTTTGACCCATATCTGGGAATCATAATGGGAACGGCTCCATATAAAATTCCTACTCAAAACCTTTCATTTGATACCAATATACCTGAGAAAAATCCCGGTGTTATCCGGGTCCACGTATTGACGCACATCTTGGGACCCGACCTAGGAATCATAATAAATTCATTTCTATGTAAAATCCCTGTAATACCCTTCATTTGATACTTTTACTTACTTTAATTGGCACGTAACTTTCTGGACGATTTTGGCCGAGTCTAATATAGCACGCGAGCTATTTCTATTTCGTGCAGCATGGAGCCATTTGGGAAAACCTAGGGAGTCATCATCACTGTCCACCTGATATTCCCAACGCAGTGGAGGTCTCCCCTTTCTTCTGCGTTCAGCGGGTTTCGATAGAAATTGATACCAATATATCTTAAAAATATTCCGGGGACATTCGGTTCATGTTTTGACCCACATCTGCAGACCTGACCTCTCTTAGACTTCCACTACACTCCCTCTTCATCTCCGTTTCCTTTTACTTCCCCTTTCCATTCCCTTACCCCTCCTTTTCTCTCCCCCTTTTATTCGTCACCCTTTCCCACTCCCAATCTCTCTCTCCCCTTCGCTCTCCCATTCGATTTTCGTTTCCTTCCCCTTCAATGCCCATTCCATTCGATTTTCCTCTTCCTTTTTATTGCCCTTTACCCAGGGAACCAGGTTGAGCATTACATCTAGAACATCTCGGTATTGAAGCCATGATTCCCCCTTTTCGGTTTCATCCGGGTCTACGTTGTGACCCATATCTGGGGACCCGACCTATGCATCACAATTATAATAGTTCTGTCTCGAAGTCCTCATCAAGACCTTTGATTTGATAATAATTTCGCTCAGAAATATTCGAGGGTCATTCGGGTCCAGGTTGTGACCCATATCTGGAGACCCGGCCTAGACAACACAATTAATCTATGTCGAAGTTCTCATCAAGACCTTTCATTTGATACCAATATCGCTCAGAAACGTAAGATCGACAAAAAATATACAGGGGAAAGCCGAATCCACGTTTTGACCTATATCTAGGGAACCGACTTCCGGATTTGAAAAAAAAATAGGCATATACACCATCTGGGGCAAGGTACTCAGCTGTTGTGTAAATTTGGTCAAAATCCCTCCACGCGTTTGGGCGAAAGCCGGCGACAAAGAAATAAATTTTTCATACAAAATTATTTTTTTACCTTAGTTTGGATGGCACTGGTTTTTTTTTTTGTTTAGTTTGGACACAGACCATTTATTACGCCTAAAAACAGGCAAAAAAAATATTATACAAATTATTATAGATAAAGTTGTGTTTTGCAATAACAATAGGAATTTTCTGGAACAACAACAATTACACAGAAATTTTCCAACGGCGATTGCGCACGTATTTTCGAACCGATTTTAATGAAAATCAAAATGGACCTATTCTCGGGAATTCCCTTCTAATGATGGTCTATCTTTTAAAATCGGTTCAGTAGAATCGCCGCAAGGTCGCGGACAAAATTCATGTTAGCGTATTAATATATAGATATAGACTAGCAAATACCCGTCCCGCATCGCAGCGACGAAAAAATTTTTTGTGTTATAATGAGGGTTTCCCTCTACATTTTTTTTACCTTTACCTTTACCTGTACCTTTACCTTTACCTTTACCTTTACCTTTACCTTTACCTTTACCTTTACCTTTACCTTTACCTTTACCTTTACCTTTACCTTTACCTTTACCTTTACCTTTACCTTTACCTTTACCTTTACCTTTACCTTTACCTTTACCTTTACCTTTACCTTTACCTTTACCTTTACCTTTACCTTTACCTTTCCTTTTACTTTTACCTTTACCTTTACCTTTACCTTTACCTTTACCTTTACCTTTACTTTTACCTTTACCTTTACCTTTACCTTTACCTTTACCTTTACCTTTACCTTTACCTTTACCTTTACCTTTACCTTTACCTTTACCTTTACCTTTACCTTTACCTTTACCTTTACCTTTACCTTTACCTTTACCTTTACCTTTACCTTTACCTTTACCTTTACCTTTACCTTTACCTTTACCTTTACCTTTACCTTTACCTTCACCTTTACCTTTACCTTTACCTTTACCTTTACCTTTACCTTTACCTTTACCTTTACCTTTACCTTTACCTTTACCTTTACCTTTACCTTTACCTTTACCTTTACCTTTACCTTTACCTTTACCTTTACCTTTACCTTTACCTTTACCTGTACCTTTACCTTTACCTTTACCTTTACCTTTACCTTTACCTTTACCTTTACCTTTACCTTTACCTTTACCTTTACCTTTACCTTTACCTTTACCTTTACCTTTACCTTTACCTTTACCTTTACCTTTACCTTTACCTTTACCTTTACCTTTACCTTTACCTTTACCTTTACCTTTACCTTTACCTTTACCTTTACCTTTACCTTTACCTTTACCTTTACCTTTACCTTTACCTTTACCTTTACCTTTACCTTTACCTTTACCTTTACCTTTACCTTTACCTTTACCTTTACCTTTACCTTTACCTTTACCTTTACCTTTACCTTTACCTTTACCTTTACCTTTACCTTTACCTTTACCTTTACCTTTACCTTTACCTTTACCTTTACCATTACCATTACCATTACCATTACCTTTACCTTTACCTTTACCTTTACCTTTACCTTTACCTTTACCTTTACCTTTACCTTTACCTTTACCTTTACCTTTACCTTTACCTTTATCTTTACCTTTACCTTTACTTTTACCTTTACCTTTACCTTTACCTTTACCTTTACCTTTACCTTTACCTTTACCTTTACCTTTACCTTTATCTTTACCTTTACCTTTTCCTTTACCTTTACCTTAAGTTTACCTTTACCTTTACCTTTACCTTTACCTTTACCTTTACCTTTACCTTTACCTTTACCTTTACCTTCACCTTCACCTTCACCTTTACCTTTACCTTTACCTTTACCTTTACCTTTACCTTTACCTTTACCTTTACCTTTACCTTTACCTTTACCTTTACCTTTACCTTTACCTTTACCTTTACCTTTACCTTTACCTTTACCTTTACCTTTACCTTTACCTTTACCTTTACCTTTACCTTTACCTTTACCTTTACCTTTACCTTTACCTTTACCTTTACCTTTACCTTTACCTTTACCTTTACCTTTACCTTTACCTTTACCTTTACCTTTACCTTTACCTTTACCTTTACCTTTACCTTTACCTTTACCTTTACCTTTACCTTTACCTTTACCTTTACCTTTACCTTTACCTTTACCTTTACCTTTACTTTTACCTTTACCTTTACTTTTACCTTTACCTTTACCTTTACCTTTACCTTTACCTTTACCTTTACCTTTACCTTTACCTTTACCTTTACCTTTACCTTTACCTTTACCTTTACCTTTACCTTTACCTTTACCTTTACCTTCACCTTTACCTTTACCTTTACCTTTACCTTTACCTTTACCATTACCTTTATCTTTATCTTTACCTTTACTTTTACCTTTACCTTTACCTTTACCTTTACCTTTACCTTTACCTTTACCTTTACCTTTACCTTTACCTTTACCTTTACCTTTACCTTTACCTTTACCTTTACCTTTACCTTTACCTTTACCTTTACCTTTACCTTTACCTTTACCTTTACCTTTACCTTTACCTTTACCTTTACCTTTACCTTTACCTTTACCTTTATCTTTACCTTTACCTTTACCTTTACCTTTACCTTTACGTTTACCTTTACCTTTACCTTTAGCTTTACCTTTACCTTTACCTTTACCTTTACCTTTACCTTTACCTTTACCTTTGCCTTTACCTTTACCTTTACCTTTACCTTTACCTTTACCTTTACCTTTACCTTTACCTTTACCTTTACCTTTACCTTTACCTTTACCTTTACCTTTACCTTTACCTTTACCTTTACCTTTACCTTTACCTTTACCTTTACCTTTACCTTTACCTTTACCTTTACCTTTACCTTTACCTTTACCTTTACCTTTACCTTTACCTTTACCTTTACCTTTAACTTTACCTTTACCTTTACCTTTACCTTTACCTTTACCTTTACCTTTACCTTTACCTTTACCTTTACCTTTACCTTTACCTTTACCTTTACCTTTACCTTTACCTTTACCTTTACCTTTACCTTTACCTTTACCTTTACCTTTACCTTTACCTTTACCTTTACCTTTACCTTTACCTTTACCTTTACCTTTACCTTTACCTTTACCTTTACCTTTACCTTTACCTTCACCTTTACCTTTACCTTTACCTTTACCTTTACCTTTACCTTTACCTTTACCTTTACCTTTACCTTTACCCTTACCTTTACTTTATGTGTTGAAGATCTGCTCAACGCCTTTCATTAGGTACCAAAATCGCTCACAAAATTTGCGGAGTCATTTGGTTCCACGTTGTGACCCTTATCTGTGGACCCGGCCTAGGCATAACAATGTTTAATGTTGAAGTCATCACCAAGACTTTTCATTTTATACCAATATCGCTTAGAAACATTCGAGGGTCATCCGGATCCACGTTTTGACCCATATTTGGAAGCCTGGCCTAGGCATCACAATAAAAATAACTCTATGTTGAAGGCCTGCTCAACGCCTTTCATTTGATACCAATATTGCTCAAAGACTTGCTGGGTCACTCTGGGTCCACATTTGGGCCTATATTTCGGGAAGTTCCCACTTTTCCGAAATTCTATATACCCTATCACGGCTTATACCATATGAATCTACTGTGAAAATTTCATAAAATTCGGTTGATTACTTTGGGAGTCCATAAATAACACACACACACACATTCATTTTTATATAATAGATAAGTTAGTCTGCTTACCATTTTCATGAGTGAAAACTGCTTGACATACTGAACATGGCCACATTCGTAAACTATTAGTTAGTTGTACTGTTTCCGGATGGCAAGCCAAATGCTTACGCAGTGATCCTTCGTTAATGTAATGTTTGCTGCATACCGGGCAAGCATGATTGCCAGAGCGTCGTTTTGTCAAGTACGAATCGCTAGCAGCTGATTGCAAACAGCTGGATAGGGAATTATCAATGACAGGACCTACATATTTAAATGAAAAGTAGTAGAGTAAACAAAATATAAGAAATAACAATTATACGATTTTCTGAAAGCGAGACTCACTATATATATATATATATATATATATACATATAAAACATATATCCACATATAATTTCAGGAGTAAAAAGCACTTCTAAAAAGAATTCCTGGGTGAATGGAATTCCAAAGTCTCACAGCATAAATGGAAAAAAGTCTTGAGGAATACAGGTATAAATATTTGGGAATAATAAGATTTTGATGCCTATTTAATCTGGTAAACTTAAGTTTTTCATACAAATAGTTGGACATTTATATACAATAAGTTTGTACGTGAATATACAATTTCTTGCCGCAAGGAAATTTAATATGCTATATTGAAGAATTTCAGTTTTACACGGGGAAATGTTTTCATATTTTTTGAGTCCATACACATAACGTGTTAAGTCAAGCTTGCTATAAACAAGTACGCAATAAATGATATGAGGTAAAATAAAGCAAGCTTCTTCCTATATTTAAAGGCGTAAGCGAGGCATAAATTTTTAACCTACGCAATATAAAAAACCCACTCCTTTTAACTTTATTAGTACAAGTTAACACAGAATCCACAACAAAGCCTAAATTTTTATCTTGGAAGTAAACATAAAATACTGTTACCAACGGTAAGTTTAGGAATATATCCAATATATATTTCACTGTTACTAATGGTCAAAACATAAGACTTGGCAGCACTTATACAAAGACAGTTAGCACGGGCCCATTGCGAGATTGCAGATAATTCACTCCTAATTTTACAAAATAAATCCTCAAGTAGACCAATACGACTTGACATATACAATTGAATGTCGTCATCATAGGCATGAACATTCACAAACTGGCAATCAGAGAATACATTATGCACAGAAGGACTAAATAAAAGGGGACCAAGAACAAAACCTTGTGGCAGGCCAGACAACATTTCTAAACACAGAAGATTCAGCCGAGCAAGTAACCTTCTTGGTCCCTCCTTCAAGGTAGCTGCCCATTAGTTTCACAGAATTATTTGAAAATCCAAAAAATGTTAAGCTTTTTACATAGTAAATCCTGATTTACTAAGTCAAATGCTTTGGAGAAATCCAGCAGGAAAAGAAGTGTTAGACTACCATTGTCAAATTGTATCATCAGTTATTTTTAGCATAGCTGTTGAACATTGAATCAATGAACCAACAGTAATCCAAGTTAAAAATTGACAGATCAGCATACATATCATTAACATTTGTGGACTTAAATAAAATAAAATATCATGATATGAGATGAAAAACATTTGATCAAGCTTGAGTATATGGTCCTGACTTGATGTAATAACAAGGTCTAAAAGGTAAGAATTCGAATTGTTAGTATATAGTTGGCACTATTTTGTTTACAACAGAGAGGCCTGCAGCAGATATGTGGTCAAGTAGCCAAATGGCATATAAGTCATTTAAAAGAAGATTTACATTAAAATCACCACATATAATATAACGCTCATACTCGATCAAATACAGGGATATAATAATATAATACACTGGCGCTATTATAACTCTGACGAATTTTATGGCCGAGCTTCTCTCCCAATTCGAGGTGTGCTCCTTAACTTTTGTTTTTCCTACTCATTGGGTGGACCTACAGTTTTGTGCCGATTCCGAACGGCGAATGAATTTTTTGTGAGAAGCTTTTTTATGGCAGAATTACACTCGGAGGGTATGCCGCCCACTGCCGAGAGGTGACCGCTGCACTTAAAAAACCCAATAATTGGATTTTTACTAATTAGAAAAATTTTGTTTGGTGTTTGCTTGGACTGGGGTTTGAACCCAAGACCTTTGGCATAGCAGGCGAGCACTCTACCCACTGCACCACAGCAGCCACAGTATTTTATAAATGTTATTTTAATTTCAGCTGAAAATCTTTTCATCATAAAACGCAATATTGAAAAGAAAATTTAATTCATTTCATTAAATTTAACCCAGTGTTTAAAGTCTAAATATGTACATACACATTTTCTGACAAAAACTGATATTTTTTTGTCAAATATGGGCTATGAATTTGTCTTTTTATGCTTATTAATTCTATTAGATTTTTCTATTGATGACTTATATAAATTATGTTGAAGTAAATATCACCAAAAGCACAAGTATAAATGAAAAATAATTGTGACAATTTGAAAAAAACGGGGTTATATATTGCACCAGAAATGTATCTGGTTTTATTGTCCTAAAATCGTAGTTATTGCATTCGCATGTAAAATTTTTTATCTGGCACAGGATCGGCGTTAAATGAAACACGGCTAAAATAAATTAATCAAAAGCGTGTGTGAACGCAAGTAATTTCGGCTAATCAATCTAATTTATCTAATGTTCATACGGCTTTGAATAAAATGGAATAAAATTTACACAAAATATCAATGTACACAAAAAAACTTTTCAAAATGCCTGACAAAATTCGTTAGGCGCCCGATTGCCTGACAAAGTATGTAATGTCTGACAATCAGGCCAAATGCCTGACGTATGGCAAGATAAAGAAATTAAAAAAAGTTGGATTTTTTATAGTAAATTTTTATTTTGGAATTTATTACAATAAACTACTACTAATAATAGATACATCATGCAGAAGAACTTAGTAAGTTAATTATTTGTACGGTTTTAAAATAACATTTTATACCTTGCCCTCAAAATATCAACGGTCAAAATCTTAGTAGTGCGATTTTCTTTAATAAAAATATAGTTGAACTAACTATTTATTCAAAAGATTTTAATTGTGGATTAATAATAAAGTTATAATAAAGTGTTTAGTACCACGTATCGTATCCTTTATTAGATACAACAGCAGCACAACGCCGATGCATCGAGTTTACGAGTGTTTCCCATTGTTCGTTAGGAATTCCTTTCCATGCCCGCTCTACCGTTTCTTAAAGTTGATTGTTATTTGTGGGATTGCACTGGGCTACTGTCTACTTTACATCGCACCATAAATTTTAAATTGGATTGAGGTCTGGAGACTGTTCCATCCCTTCCATGACCTCAACCCTATTTCTTTCAAACCATTGTTTCACCAATTTGCCCGTGTGCTTTGGATCCTTATCTTGTTGGAAGACCCAAAGCAGCGGCATTTCATCCCGGGCATATGTTAGCATAACCCCCTTCATGATTCCAACATACACTGTGCGATCCATGATCTCCTTAATGCAATAAGTTGGCCCATAGAACGAAAAACATGCCAAATCATAATACTTGTTTAATTGTCTTATTAGTGTGTTTTGGGTTATACCGAGTTAATAGGCCGTCTTAAATATTGGCTCGCTCCTCTGGTCCCACACAACACGATTTTAGATTCATCCGTCCATAGTTTACATTGAAGATTAGGTATTATGCTACTATATGCCCGGAATGAAATGCAGCTGCTTTGGGTCTTCCAACAAGATAAGGATGCAATGCACATGAGCAAATTAACGAAGAAGTGGTTTGAAGGAAATAGGGTTGAAGTCATGGAAGGGCCTGCACACTCTCCAGACCTCAGTTCAATTTAAAATTTATGGTGCGACGTAAAGCAGAGAGTAGCCCAGTGCAATCCCACCAATAACAATCAACTTTGGGAAACGGAAGAGCGGGTATGGAAAGAAATTCCTAGCGAACAATGGGAAACACTCGTAAACTCTATGCATCGGCGTTGTGCTGCTGTTATATCTAATAAAGGATACGCTACGAAGTACTGAACACTTTATTATAGTTTTATTATTAATCCACGATTAAAATCTTTTGAATAAATAGTTAGTTCAACTATATTTTTATTAAAGAAAATCGCACTACTATGATTTTGACCGTTGATATTTTGAGGGCAAAATGGGTATAAAATGTTATTTTAAAACCGTACAAATAATTAACTTACTAAGTTCTTCTGCATGATGTATCTGTTATTAGTAGTAGTTTATTGTAATAAAATCTAAAATAAAAATTTAGTATAAAAAATCCAACTTTTTTTAATTTCTTAATCTACGGTGGGTGCGCACTACTAAGATTTTGACTGCAACTGTATACACAGCGACATTCTCTTCATCTTCTCTCCGAGTTCCAACTACAAATATGTAGCTTCCGCTTGTTCCCTCCTTTTCTCCTTCTTCGCCTTCACTGTTATGCTATCTTTATTTCCTATTCTCCCTTTTCTTCTTTATTTTATATATTCTCCTCCGGATTCGAACCATAACGTCAACCTGAAATTCAATCCAACGGCATCAGATTCTAGAACATTCAACATTATATTGAATTGTAGTGATCCTTTTATACTTACCTTCTTCCAAAAAAGAATCTATGAATTATATGAATCATTATATAAACAAAATTAAAAAAAATTTATTCTCATTACTGTTTTTGTTGGATTTCTCACAAAAAAAAATGTTGAACAGAGAGCGAGTTTTATAATCAACATTCGTTTCATTTTTAATTTAAGTATGTTTCTTTTTAAATCCAAAATAAATTTTTATTTCAAAACTTTCATTTTAATTTCAAAATTAGTGGAAATTAGGCCCGCGGGCGTTTTTTTCTATCTTTCGAAAGGACAATTAAGCCCGCAGACGGGTTTTTTTAAATATGATGTAC
Source organism: Urophora cardui (assembly GCA_960531455.1). Taxonomy (NCBI): domain Eukaryota; kingdom Metazoa; phylum Arthropoda; class Insecta; order Diptera; family Tephritidae; genus Urophora; species Urophora cardui. The sequence continues at coordinate 24,517,003 of OY482675.1, read as the reverse complement.
TAGGGAAAAAACCGCCGCAGGCGAAAAAATGTAATAAAAAATCGCGCGATTTTTAATTCCAATTTTTCGTTTTTTTTTTTTTAAATATGGTGTATTATTATTGGAAAAAGCGCCTCAGGCGAAAAACTGGTATAAAAATCGCGCGATTTTTAATTCCAATTTTTCGTTTTTTCTGAATATGGTGTTTGTTTTATTAGACAAAGCGCCGCAGCCGAAAAATTGGAATAACAAATCGCGCGATTTTTAATTCCATTTTTTCCTTTTTTTGTTTTAAATATGGTGTATTATTATTGGAAAGAGCGCCGCAGATATATATTTATCTATATATATATAAATACCTAATTAAACTAAGCCTCTCTGTCTCAGTAATAAACAGAGAGGCTTAGTTAAATGGAATATTATTTAAAAGAAGTGGCGGAATTTCTGCATATAGGTACCTTTATATATATAGATAAATATATATCTGCGGAGCATTTTGCAATAATGGTGTATTATTACCAGAGACCAACATAACTGTTAAGTTTTTTCTAAGTGTCCTAAAATAAAAGTTTCATGTAAACACAAAAGCATAACAGTTGAGCAACGCCGATAACAGTTATTGTTTACAGACTAGCTGTTTCCGTCAGTGGGAAACCTTTATTTTCAATTTTTTTCCGTCACTGTTGGACAGTGACGGTTATCGTTGAGCAGCGAAAAATTTCTGTCGCGAAAGGACGGATATTCCGGGCAGAGAAAAAATAAAAGTCCTTTGTGCATGTATGTGTCGTACGCACGTACATGTGCCACACCGTTGAGGATGAACCCTGCAGGCAAAACAACTAGTTGCATACTACAATTCTACCAGTTTGAAAATGTCAGCATCTAGTTGCCCAACTATCCATTTTACTTGAAAGCAACTGGTAGTTTTAACGTGGCGATGGCCTACGAGATGGCAATTGTCTTCCCTTGCATAAGCTTCATACTAGAAAAATACCACTCATTTTCATACCAGTAGACAACACATCAGCTTCATACTAGAAAAATACCAGTTAAGGGTATACTAGAAGAATACCAGTCAGAATAATACTAGAAAAATGCCAGTTCATCTAGGTGAAAAATAGCATTTTAGTTCATTTAATAAAGCTCACTTTAATTAGCTCAGTACTTTTTAGTGCATATTACATACAGTACACGCAAAGATGTATAGTAAGGTAGAATAATGGCTTCGTGTTACTGCGGCAGTTGGATAATAAAATCGCCAATTTGGATGAAACAAAATCAGCTAACTAAACTCTCTTAAACTCTTCTTGCCACCTGCTGAAAACATATATGTGTACCCTTGCACAAAAATAAACGAAAAGCCTTAAAACTATTTATTTTGTGAGAAATGGCAAATTGGTAATGGCTTCGTTCAGAAACTCAGTTTGAAGCGCAACCTGATTTTGTAGTACAAGCAGAACGTTCATAAACGTAAATTTTGGTGCCGTGATTTAATCCCAAGTGGCATAACCCCAATTTTAAAATTTGGGATTATGTCACTCACCATGGTGTGACATAATCCCAATTTTTTTACTTGGGATTATGTCACCTATGTGGGAGTGACATAATCCCAAATAAAAGGGAGCCAGAATACCAAATCACTCGAGTAGGTACTAGTGCGAAGCAAAATCGCGACTTTTGCTTCCAAATTTTTATTTTTTATAGACATATGTACATATGTATATACCTATCGACCTAAATTTAAAAAAAGCGCCGCAGGCGAAAATTTGGAATCAAAAATCGCGCGATTTTTTCCTCCAAATTTTCATCTTTTTATAGACATATGTACATACATATGTATATACCTATCGATCTATTAAAAAAAAGCGCCGCAGGCGAAGATTTGGAAACAAAAATCGCGCGATTTTTTCTTCCAAATTTTAATCTTTTTATAGACATATGTACATACATATGTATATACCTATCGATCTATTAAAAAAAAGCGCCAAATTTTCATCTTTTTATAGACATATGTATATACATATGTATACACCTATCGATCTATTAAAAAAAAAGTGCCGCAGGCGAAAATTTGGATTCAAAAATCGCGCGATTTTTTCTTCCAAATTTTCATCTTTTTATAGACATATGTACATACATATGTATACACCTATCGATCTATTAATCGCGCGATTTTTTCTTCCAAATTTTCATCTTTTTATAGACATATATACAATGTACACAAATATTTATATACCTATCGTTTTATTGAAAAAAATCTGTATATGGGTGTTTCCATGAAATGGTCCACCGTGATTTAAAAAAATTAAAACGCTCGCAGAATTTTTATAGACACGGAAAATAGAAGAATAATGTTGATATTTTACTATGCAAAAAAAAAATTCAGCCCTTTATAATTTTAAATTCCAAAAAATTTTATGCAAAACTTATAACTCTTTTATTCAATTTAAAAGCTGTATAATGTATTAATTTTAATTGCTGCTGACGAAATAAATATATATGTAATATCGCAGTTTGGTATATAAGTAATTGATACAACTACAAATGAATATAAAAATGAAAGAAGAGATCAAACTGTGCATCAATAACGGTATTTTTTCATTTCTATGTTAGCAACATTCGTATGTCACGTGCGTAATGCGAAATCACTACATAGTGCCATAATTAGCGCAGAATCAGTTTAAGTGTCTTATTGTTTTGTTTGTTAAGCAAATTTATTGTTTACTATAATATTATATTAATATAAATAGCCCTCTGCGAAAGTTAATTTTTTTTTTTACTTTTGAACTTTGTCACGTGCGTAATGGTAAGTACGAAAAATTTAATGCTCTTAATTAAAGTTGTAGCAAGCTTTTATGTATATATGTGTATATATGTATAATTATGTTAATGTTTATGTTATGTTTATGATGTTTAATGTTTTGACGGTCTGGCAGCCCCACTAATGGCAATATCACTTATGCCAAAGCTAATATTCAGATCAGGGATGGAAAATGAGTTTTCTGTTTTTGTACTAATTGAGCAAGTAAAATGTACCATCATTTTTGGGAGCAATATTTTTCTAAGGACTTATCCTAATCCCAAATTATATCTTCTTCTTTAGTCATTCCAAAATAATATTGCTTTTCCAAGCAAAATCTTTCCTCTAAAAATAACATTATTAAAGCTTAAATTCATATAAATCGATAATATACCTTGAGCACTGAAGATGGCGCATATTAGCCGAAACCGGTTTGTCTCCAAACCAAACTTGACAAGGGATGACGGAAGATCGTTCCACAATACATCATTCATACCCAGTCGGAAAAACAAGCAACCTAAAAGCATATTTATCTCTTTCGCACTTGTATAACTATCATAAATCGTACAGCTGAACGTATGGAACACTTTTGAACAATGGGTATTATAAGAAAGGGGTTTGCTCAGTATTAATATCAAATGTTTGTTTAGCGATCGGCGGTGAGTGGTCCCCTGGCAAAGTATTGTATTTTTCTTTTGCAATAAATATTATAGATGTCAAGTAATGCGAGAAATCAAAATCGGTGGAGGGAGAGGCTTAAGCAAGATGAAAATAAGCTTAAACAACATAGAAAAAAACAAGCTGAAAGAATGCGTGAATATCGCAAGAGAAAGGCATGTGAGGCCAAAAATAATTCAAATATATTGAAAGAAAAAAGGAATAGAGATTGCGTTCGACAAAAAAAATGTAGAGCAACCAAGCAAAATTCAAATACCCGATTAAAAAGTGGGTACATGTGTAAACAAACACTATGCAAAGCTATAAAGAAGGTAGAGAGGGCGTTACCAAAGAACGCAATAAAGAGAGATGAAGTTCTACAAGCTTTGTATAAAAAGTATCCCAAACTTTCGAAAAATGAATCTGAGACACCAGTATGTTCAAACGATAATATGTTGGAAAACATTAAAGCAGTCCACGAATTTTATATCCGAGATGACATAAGTGTTCAAGCTCCCGGCCGGAAGGATACTTTAATCTGCAATAAGCAAGTGGTTGCAAAGCGCTTTATGATTGTATCTGTATCAGAAGCTTATCAACTGTACAGAAGCGAGGTCACTTCAGAATATCTTTGTAAATCCCAATTTTTTCACCATAGACCCAAACACGTTCAATTAATGGACAAACTTCCGCACAATATGTGTGTGTGTAAATACCATGCGAACTTCGCATTTTTGCTAGAGGGATGTCATAAAGCTATGCCTCAATTTCCATCTCATTTTGAAGATTTTTTGAAAGTAACATGCTGCAATGTATTGGACGAAAAATGCATGATTAGTGACTGCGAGAAATGTATACGTGATATAGAACATGATTTGGTGCCTATATATTTTTTAACCAAAATGGAAGAAAATGTTAATTGGAACTATTGGAGAAAAGTTAATGATCGCTTAATATTAAGCAATACCAAAGCGCCATTATCGGATTTGTTACATGAACTGGAAATTCAGCTGCCAGCTTTTAAACTTCATTATTTTATAAAGCGCGCCCAGCAAAAATATTTCAAGGAGAAAAAGAACAATTTACGTGATGATGAATTAATTTTGCAAATCGATTTTGCAGAAAACTATCAGTTGATTAATCAGAATGAGGTCCAAGAAGCTCACTTCAGCTACCAATAAGTTACTCTTTTCACTTGCGTTGCATGGCTGCGAGGTCAAACTGAATCTATTGCTACTATTAGTGATAAACTTACCCACAACAAATTTGACGTCTATTGTTTCCTTACAAAAATTGTGCACAAAATTCAAAGTCAATTCGAAGGAATTTCCACGGTTTTCATATTTTCTGATGGCAGCACCAGTCAATTTAAAAATAAATATATTCTCACCAGCATTCCTTCATTTGTGAGCGAATTTGGCTTAAAGCATTTGGAGTGGAACTTCTTTGCGAATTCGCATGGCAAGGGCGCTCTCGATGGAATAGGCGCGGTGGTGAAGCGAAAATTTGGCAAGCGGTTAAGACAAATAATATTATTTTACCGGATGCCTTTGCATTTTATGAATGCGCTGGCAAAATCATCGAAGGAGTTCGTCTGTTATATATCTCATCAAAAGAGATTGAAGAATTCTCTTCACTATTAAATGAAAAATGGGAAAATGTCCGCTCCATTTCAGGAATACAAAAAATGCATTGCTTTTCCTACCAAGATAACGAATATATAAATGTTGCTCGAACAGCATACTCACTTAAGGAAAAAATTAAGTTGGATGAATTTTGTATTACCTTAATTTTTATTTTTTATTTTCCATTTTTGAATAAAAGTTTAATTTTTTGTCAAAAACTTCTGAAAATATATGTAAAATTACTAAAATATGTATGAAGGTAAAAAGTGTCACGTGCGTAATGTCACGTGAGTAGTCAATAATTTTTTTTTTTTTTAGCCAACCCATGATCATTTGTTTTCGAAGCAAACATGATTATGAAACTCCATTATTAACCTTTATAAAAAAATTTACCGGAATAAAAATCTCGTACAATTCGCTTACTTTCGCATTTTTTCTCTCGGTTCTAAAAGCAACTTCCATTTTTGTCACGTGCGTAAGTCAACTTTGATTGACTGGAACTTGGGTATCCAGTGCTCAATTTTCCAATACTTATACTTTTTGAAAAACACTCATCACATGCAATGCAGCGATCCTAAAAGATGTGACTTCTTCCCATTGTATTTCCTATTTTTACAACATTCAAACGCAATTAAACGTGTACAAATGTCGCGTGCATAACCATGGAAACACCCATATATGTAATTATATTTAATTTTAAAGTAATTTTTTAGTTTTAAAGTAATTTTTTTGGGCTTGAAAATGAAATTATCCCAATTGGGATTATATCAGTACGCCTAGGGTGACATAAGCACAAGTAAAAAAGTTGGGATTATGTCACTCCCCCTAAAAAATTTGGGATTATGCCCCTTGGGATTATGTCAGGGTACCGTAAATTTTGCATGAAGCGTCGCTCATCACAATCATCAAAAAAATAAATACTGCCGCTGTTGCGGTTCTTGCTGCGTTTCTGAACATACCCAATAACTATTCTGACCCTTTTGTTAAATAATAGCGTAAATTTACTTAAAAATCGCCAATAAAGCTTAGTTTGGGATATAATTGCACAAAGTGTATTCAGTTAATAAATAAATTGGTATATTACTAGTAGAATACCAACTAGTATGATTTTGTCTTTTTAAAAGCGGTTGATCAACTAGGAGATAGCTAACTAGTAGAATTTTGTCCGTTTCATACCAGTTGATCAAGTAGTAGAAAACCAACTAGTATAACTTTGTCCGTTTCCTACAAGTTGACCAATAGTAGAAAACCAACTAGTTGAATTTTTTCCTTTACATACCAGTTGATCAACTAGTTTATTTTCATACTAGTTTAATTTTGCCTGCAGGGAACATATGAAATACATATGTATGTATGCATGTAGGTATGTAATTTTACTAACTGGTACGCCGGTATGCCTGCGATTTGGTGGAATGGAAATCAGGTAATGCAATTTTTCATGTTTATTATACATTATTCAATCTTTCGTTTAACATTTTTTTGCATATTATTTAATTTTTCCGGCTCTAGGTCTTAATTAAAACACATTATTGTTGTAATTTTGTTGCTTCCCAATATATTTCAATCACACCTCGGTGATCGTTATCAAGGGCTAAAAACACAAAATAACAAAAACTCAATCAGAACATTAAATTTACAAAATTAAAAATCAATTATTTTCTTAATAACAAAAACAATAAGACACACATGTAATTCACAAAAAAAACATTAAACATTTTTTCAAAAACATACATACATTTATTTTACACGTCTTTTCTTTTGAGCGCGGAGTTTAAAACTAATTTCTATTCGACAATAAATGTATATAAATGAGCGCAGTTGTCGGTGTCCGTTTTATAGTTAAGTCTTATGTTTGTTGGTGTGTTTATGATGTGCAGCATCTCTAAAGTAAATCGTTTGTTGTAATTTTGTTCTTGTTGGAGAATACTGACTTCGTCCAAATTCGGCATATGACCAGTGACTGCACAGTGGGCCATGAGCGCTGTTTTATGAGTATTTATCTGACAATGTTTTACATCCGATTTGTGCTGTGCTAGTCTCGTTTTTAATTTCGATTTTGTCGTGCCTACATATACTTTATTACAGGGTTCGTTGTTTTTTCCATTGCATGATATTTTGTAAATAACATTACTTCTTTCTGTATGTGCAATTTTTGACTTAGTGTTGTTGAAAAGAGTTTTTAGTGTATTAGTTGGTTTATGAGCTATTTTAACTTTTTCTTTGCTGCAACAATCTGATTTTACTAATCGCTCTGATAACTCTGGAACATAAGTTACGGACTTGAAAATTGTATGTGCTTTCGGTTGTTTTTCGTGATTTTTTAACTGCGCTTTTTTTTATTAAATTTTTTATGGTGTTTTTTTGGAAAATTGTTGCATATCAACATTGATTTTATTTCTTGTATAATCTCTCTGTGGTAAGTGTCGTCCGATATTTCAAGCATTCTTCGTATACAGCCCATTGCTGTATTTATAATCATCGTCTTCGGGTGCTTAGAGTAGAAATTGAAAATTCGTCCCGATGCTGTAGGTTTCTTATACCACTTTAGTTTCAATTGATTTCCTTCTTTTATTATTATAGAGTCCAAGTATGGTAACACTGGCCGACAAGAAATTTGACCATAAACCAGACCATACTTTCCTAAAGGCTGTCGATGCGCTGAATTCAAATCTGGACGCAGAATTGCTCTATCACGTCAGGATTTTGAGATATCCTAACCTAAATGTGCAAAAAACACCGTTTTGCCTATTTTTGAGGTTATATATAAACGACAGATTATTTTATTTAAAAAAAGGCGCACATAGCATCTTAGAGAAGAAGTATTTCTCTTACGAATGACGTTGAGTTTGCTCAAATATCTTTTTTTTTCGCTAAGATGGAGCAATTGAAATTTGCAGACTTATCGTAATAGGTATGTGTTCTACTGCATCATACCTACGTTAATTCATACACTCAACGCCATTCGTAAGAGAAAGACTTTAAGATGCTATGTGTGCGTTTTTTTTTAAATAATCTGTCGTTTATATATAACCTCAAAAATAGGCAAAAACGGTGTTTTTTGCATATTTAGGTTAGGATATCTCAAAATCCTGACGTGATAGAGCAATTCTGCGTCCAGATTTGAATTCAGCGCATCGAAAAACTTTAGGAAATTATGGTCTGGTTTGTGGTCAAAAAAAGCGGTCTCATTTTGTCGGCCTGTGTAATTTTTCGTTTTCCTCGATTTCAATTGTAAATTTTATGTTTTTGTCAAATGAGTTCAGTGCGTCTAGTGTTTTATTTATCTCTTTCTCTTGGACAATGGCGAATAAGTCATCTACATATTTAGTCATTAATCTTGGCTGTGGCAGTGGCAGTGGCCGCTGTGGTGCAGTGGGTAGAGTTCTCGCCTGCTGTGCCAGAGGTCTCGGGCTCAAACCACGGTCCGAGCAAAACACCAAAACAATTTTTCTAATTAGTAAAAATCCAATTATTGGGTTTTTTAAGAGCAGCGGTCACCTCTCGGCAGTGGGCGGCATACCCTCCGAGTGTATTTCTGCCATGAAAAAGCTTCTCACAAAAAATGCATTCGCCGTTCGGAGCCGGCATAAAACTGTAGGTCCACCCAATTAGTAGGGAAAAACAAAAAGGAGCACGCCTCGAATTGGGAGAGAAGCTCGGCCATAAAACTCGTCAGAGTTATAATAGCGCCATTGTATTATATTATTATAATCTTGGCTTTGGTCCCAGTGTTTTAATTGTGTTGTCTAGTAACTCTTCCATTATTATATCCGCAATAACCGGGGAAGTGGGAGACCCCATTGGTAGTCCTCTTAGTTGGGTATATATTTTATCCTCAAATTTAAAATATCTATTATCCTTAATGCAAAACTTTAAAATCTCCATAAACATTTCTTTTGGTATTGTAGTGTGCTCTTTTATTGTTGTCCATTTTTTCTGTATTACGTCAAGTGCCAACTGTATTGGTATGCTTGGGAAAAGGGAGACCACGTCAAATGATATTAATCATTCATCGTCACAAATATAAGTATTGTTTATTTTTTGTTTAAACTCCAACGTATTTTTTTTGTTGTATCCTGAGTTTGCTGTTATATTTTTTAATATATTAACCATATATTTACTCAGGTTATATGCTGGCGATCCAATGGTTGTGCAAATCGGCCGGAGTGGTATTCCTACCTTGTGTATTTTAGAGAGTCCATAAATTCTTGGAGAAACCGCCGTAGTCGAATATAGTCTATGTTTATCTTCTCTTGTAATAAAACCCATTTTTAAAAGTTTAACCACAATATTGTTATTTTTTAGTTGTAATTTTGAAGTGGGGTCAAGTCTTTGCACCCTGTATACGCTCGAGTCTTCCAATATTTGTGTCATTTTATTGTTATAGTCGTTTATTTCCATTGCCACTGTTTTATTTCCTTTATCCGAAGTTAGAATTTTAATATTATTATTTTGCCTAAGAAACTTCCTTGTTTGCCCCGCTGTATCAATTATTGCACAATCCATTTCAGTATATGTATTTCTTTTTGTGTGATTTTTTACCAATAGTGAAAATTTGGTACGCGCCTCCCCATCGGCAATGTACTGAAAAAGTGGAAAGTTTGTTCTCTCAACCGGTAATCCGAACTTTGGACCTTTTGATAGCAGCGCCTTTGTATCTGGTGGGAACTCTACTTTTGTGAGGTTTACAAACCAATCTCCGTGTTTGTTATTGTCGGCTAATATTCTGTTTCGTTTGTTTCTTAATTTTTCGTGCTTTAATTGCTGCTTTTTCTTCAGTGTTGTTGTTTTGTTTTCAATTTTATCCTCACTCTTCATAAACTCTTGTAAATCAGCTGTGCTGAGAAGCTTTTCTAACTTTGTTGCTACTTCTTCCACCCGCTTTTCTTGTATTTTTTGTATGTTATGTTTATATTTTATTAGCAAGCTCAATATCTTTGTGTGGTAATAGTGTGTGTATCTGTGTAAAGCTTTTTTATGTCAGGTTGTGTGTTGCAGTCAAATACAAATAATTTATTACATCTGGTGGAGTTTTGTATAAATTTAGGAATAAGTTTTGTTTTTCTACATTTCAAAAGGAATTTAATACTGGACTTAAGTTTTGTTAATTTTCTTAAATGCAATTGGTATTTATTTATTGTTCCTCTAGCGTTTTTGTAGGTGTTTTTTAATTCTCTATACCCCATTTTTGTGGATGTATTTGCGGCGTGCCTTCCGTTTCCAATAAAGTTGTCGTTGGCGACCTTTTATTTATAAATTATTTAATTTTTCCGGCTCTAGGTCTTAATTAAAACACATTATTGTTGTAATTTTGTTGCTTCCCAATATATTTCAATCACACCTCGGTGTTCGTTATCAAGGGCTAAAAACACAAATAACAAAAACACAATCAGAACATTAAATTTACAAAATTAAAAATCAATTATTTTCTTAATATCAAAAACAATAAGACACACATGTAATTCACAAAAAAAAAACATTAAACATTTTTTCAAAAACATACATACATTTATTTTACACGTCTTTTCTTTTGAACGCGGAGTTTAAAACTAATTTCTATTCGACAATAAATGTTTATATAAATGAGCGCAGTTGTCGGTGTCCGTTTTATAGTTAAGTCTTATGTTTGTTGGTGTGTTTATGATGTGCAGCATCTCTAAAGTAAATCGTTTGTTGTAATTTTGTTCTTGTTGGAGAATACTGACTTCGTCCAAATTCGGCATATGACCAGTGACTGCACAGTGGGCCATGAGCACTGTTTTATGAGTATTTGTCTGACAATGTTTTACATCCGATTTGTGCTGTGCTAGTCTCGTTTTTAATTTCGATTTTGTCGTGCCTACATATACTTTATTACAGGGTTCGTTGTTTTTTCCATTGCATGATATTTTGTAAATAACATTACTTCTTTCTGTATGTGCAATTTTTGACTTAGTGTTGTTGAAAAGAGTTTTTAGGGTGTTAGTTGGTTTATGAGCTATTTTAACTTTTTCTTTGCTGTAACAATCTGATTTTACTAATCGCTCTGATAACTCTGGAACATAAGTTACGGACTTGAAAATTGTATGTGCTTTCGGTTGTTTTTCGTGATTTTTTAACTGCGCTTTTTTATTAAATTTTTTATGGTGTTTTTTGGAAAATTGTTGCATATCAACATTGATTTTATTTCTTGTATAATCTCTCTGTGGTAAGTGTCGTCCGATATTTCAAGCATTCTTCGTATACAGCACATTGCTGTATTTATAATCATCGTCTTCGGGTGCTTAGAGTAGAAATTGATAATTCGTCCCGATGCTGTAGGTTTCTTATACCACTTTAGTTTCAATTGATTTCCTTCTTTTATTATTATAGAGTCCAAGTATGGTAATTTTTCGTTTTCCTCGATTTCAATTGTAAATTTTATGTTTTGTCAAATGAGTTCAGTGCGTCTAGTGTTTTATTTATCTCTTTCTCTTGGACAATGGCGAATAAGTCATCTACATATTTAGTCATTAATCTTGGCTTTGGTCCCAGTGTTTTAATTGTGTTGTCTAGTAACTCTTCCATTATTATATCCGCAATAACCGGGGAAGTGGGAGACCCCATTGGTAGTCCTCTTAGTTGGGTATATATTTTATCCTCAAATTTAAAATATCTATTATCCTTAATGCAAAACTTTAAAATCTCCATAAACATTTCTTTTGGTATTGTAGTGTGCTCTTTTATTGTTGTCCATTTTTTCTGTATTACGTCAAGTGCCAACTGTATTGGTATGCTTGGGAAAAGGGAGACCACGTCAAATGATATTAATCTATCATCGTCACAAATATAAGTATTGTTTATTTTTTGTTTAAACTCCAACGTATTTTTTATGTTGTATCCTGAGTTTGCTGTTATATTTTTTAATATATTAACCATATATTTACTCAGGTTATATGCTGGCGATCCAATGGTTGTGCAAATCGGCCGGAGTGGTATTCCTTCCTTGTGTATTTTAGGGAGTCCATAAATTCTTGGAGAAACCGCCGTAGTCGAATATAGTCTATGTTTATGTTCTCTTGTAATAAAACCCATTTTTAAAAGTTTAACCACAATATTGTTATTTTTTAGTTGTAATTTTGAAGTGGGGTCAAGTCTTTGCACCCTGTATACGCTCGAGTCTTCCAATATTTGTGTCATTTTATTGTTATTGTCGTTTATTTCCATTGCCACTGTTTTATTTCCTTTATCCGAAGTTAGAATTTTAATATTATTATTTTGCCTAAGAAACTTCCTTGTTTGCCCCACTGTATCAATTATTGCACAATCCATTTCAGTATATGTATTTCTTTTTGTGTGATTTTTTACCAATAGTGAAAATTTGGAACGCGCCTCCTCTTGTTGTTCTCTGTTCTCAATTGTCTGTATCAATTCCTCCCCATCGGCAATGTACTGAAAAAGTGGAAAGTTTGTTCTCTCAACCGGTAATCCGAACTTTGGACCTTTTGATAGCAGCGCCTTTGTATCTGGTGGGAACTCTACTTTTGTGATGTTTACAAACCAATCTCCGTGTTTGTTATTGTCGGCTAATATTCTGTTTCGTTTGTTTCTTAATTTTTCGTGCTTTAATTGCTGCTTTTTCTTCAGTGTTGTTGTTGTTTTGTTTTCAATTTTATCCTCACTCTTCATAAACTCTTGTAAATCAGCTGTGCTGAGAAGCTTTTCTAACTTTGTTGCTACTTCTTCCACCCGCTTTTCTTGTATTTTTTGTATGTTATGTTTATATTTTATTAGCAAGCTCAATATCTTTGTGTGGTAATAGTGTGTGTATCTGTGTAAAGCTTTTTTTATGTCAGGTTGTGTGTTGCAGTCAAATACAAATAATTTATTACATCTGGTGGAGTTTCGTATAAATTTAGGAATAAGATTTGTTTTTTCTACATTTCAAAAGGAATTTAATACTGGACTTAAGTTTTGTTAATTTTCTTAAATGTAATTGGTATTTATTTATTGTTCCTCTAGCGTTTTTGTAGGTGTTTTTTAATTCTCTATACCCCATTTTTGTGGATGTATTTGCGGCGTGCCTTCCGTTTCCAATAAAGTTGTCGTTGGCGACCTTTTATTTATAAATTATTTAATTTTTCCGGCTCTAGGTCTTAATTAAAACACATTATTGTTGTAATTTTGTTGCTTCCCAATATATTTCAATCACACCTCGGTGATCGTTATCAAGGGCTAAAACACAAAATAACAAAAACACAATCAGAACATTAAATTTACAAAATTAAAAATCAATTATTTTCTTAATATCAAAAACAATAAGACACACATGTAATTCACAAAAAAAAAAAAAAACATTAAAATTTTTTTCAAAAACATACATACATTTATTTTACACGTCTTTTCTTTTGAACGCGGAGTTTAAAACTAATTTCTATTCGACAATAAATGTTTATATAAATGAGCGCAGTTGTCGGTGTCCGTTTTATAGTTAAGTCTTATGTTTGTTGGTGTGTTTATGATGTGCAGCATCTCTAAAGTAAATCGTTTGTTGTAATTTTGTTCTTGTTGGAGAATACTGACTTCGTCCAAATTCGGCATATGACCAGTGACTGCACAGTGGGCCATGAGCGCTGTTTTATGAGTATTTGTCTGACAATGTTTTACATCCGATTTGTGCTGTGCTAGTCTCGTTTTTAATTTCGATTTTGTCGTGCCTACATATACTTTATTACAGGGTTCGTTGTTTTTTCCATTGCATGATATTTTGTAAATAATATTACTTCGTTCTGTATGTGCAATTTTTGACTTAGTGTTGTTGAAAAGAGTTTTTAGTGTGTTAGTTGGTTTATGAGCTATTTTAACTTTTTCTTTGCTGTAACAATCTGATTTTATTAATCGCTCTGATAACTCTGGAACATAAGTTAACGATCACCGAGGTGTGATTGAAATATATTGGGAAGCAACAAAATTACAACAATAATGTGTTTTAATTAAGACCTAGAGCCGGAAAAATTTAATAATTTATAAATAAAAGGTCGCCAACGACAACTTTATTTTTTTGCATATATATACATATGTAACGACCTCTTTTTATACATATGTATGTAGATTATGTACCTAGTCGCCTTTTATTAAATTTTAAGTGAAACGCGGTAAAATCATAATACCAAAATAATAAATTCGTTATTTTTAATAAAGCCGAACTCTAAGTAAAACAATAATAATATAAAATAGTTATGTACACAGGTATGCATCTACGTACTACTAAGCTTAACTATGATATGTTAATATGTATGTATGTAAGTACATACATACATATCGCACACTAAATCAAAAAGCGTCACAACTCAAAAAATTTTAAATGTTCAGGAGAGGCAAAAAACTGTTTTTGCAGACATGGTTGCAATTTTTTAATCAAATAAAGTTGCAAATGGTATTAAAGCCTGTATAAAGCCGATTTACAAACAGTTTTTTTAGGTTTGTTTGGTAGTTTTGACAATACGAGCCAATTTAGAGTTGTGACTCTTTAGTTGAAATTTTTTCGTTGGGTTTATGGTATTAAGTCAAATTGTGTCTCTTTAGTTGAAAATATGTTTTGATTTACCCTTAAAAGTCCTCAAACACTAACTAATTAGCAAAAGAGAAAGGAAAAACAAAAAAATTTAACTTCACGTTGTTATATTTTTAATAGATTAAAATAAATTTTATTCAGGTCACAACTATGTGCATACAAATTAAAGTAGGTAATATATTTCATGAAAAAATAAGAAGTTCGAATTCAAAATCAAATTATATTAAACATTTAGTAAGTTTTTATAATAAGCTTCATAGAAGTTTTTCGGAATTTGATTCTTGTTGACTAGTTCCTTTATGTCTCGTTGCTTTGCCATAGATAACGGCAACTTTTCTGAATAAAGGGGGCATAAACTAAAAACAGAAAAGCAAAAAAAAAGTGTGCCGCATAAAGTGGACGCAGCCACGCTCATTTTCATAATTTGTATCAATCATCCAACTAAGCATATAAATATTATTGTTAGTGCAAAATTTCATTCCTTTATGACTTTTAGTTACAAAGATGTCACATTACAAATTCCCAAAGGGTGTTCCAGAAATATCTTTGTTAAAAAGTAGGCGTGGTCATAAACCGATTTCGCTAAATTTTTGAACATGTATTACCACAAGGGTGGAAGTTTATACACAAAATGTCACCATATTTCTTCATAAGGGCCTAGGCTAAATAAATGGGTGAAATTTTATCACTCCAGCTTTATTAGTGACTGAAATACCACATTTCTGATTTTTACTATATATCGAAAATGGGCGTGGTCATGGTCCGATTTTGCCCATTTTCAATACCAACCGTCCCAGTCTCGATACCAACTTGCATTCCAAATTTCATCAAAATATTTCAATTTTTACGCGAGTTTTCGTGCGTATAGACGGACGGATGGACATGGATCAATCGATTTCTCTTTTCATCCTGATCATTTTGATATATATAAGTCCATATCTGTCTCGATTATTTCATTCTGTAACAATCCACCGTTATGAAATCAAAATTATAATACTCTGTGTACTAATACAGCTGAGTATAAAAATGCGTCTCGATATGCTACTGTATATTACATATGAATTAATTTTAGCCAAATACTCACTCGGTACAACTCAAAGTTACAGGAAGCATAGAGTTCGTTTTTCTCACATATGCTCTTTGGTAATTCGTATCTTTATAAGATGTTTTATAAAAAAATGAGTCCATATTTTCTTTATTGACATGCAGGACTTTGATGTCATGCCAAACAATTTTCTCATTGTCTTCATTGGTCGAAAAATTGTGACCCCATCTTTCTTGGAGCGACTTTAAATCGTAAAAGACGTCATGAGTCAGCTCCCGAACCTTATATGGCGGGTCTGTCTTCTTTGCAATTGCTATGAGGCTCGTGTACTGTTCTGGCAGGTATATGGGATTACTTATTAAGTGTCTTTTTATTTGTTTTTCAATTACCCTTCGTTTTGAGTGTGGCCGTGAATAAGATATTTGTGTGTAATGCTACGTAGATTATACTTAGATACTGCATAAGCATACATTGAAAGTATATATTTATTTTTTTGCTGCCCACAGCAGTTATCTGAATAAAAGATTAAATCTAAATCTCGAGAACTGTTTGCCTTTTGTACCAAATATTGAATATATAGGAGCACACAGGTTCCAATTTCATTACATCCACGTTTTACTTCAACTTCAGTCCAATAAAAGCATTCAACATCTTTAGCACTGATGCTGCTAACAGTAAAATTGTAAGAATTAATCTTGCTTTTATAGTAAAAAGATGATGTGAAGCCTTTTGGCAAGGGTAAAACAGCCTGTAGGTCGTATACAGCTACGTATTTTTTTGTCTTATCGATATCTTTTTCCATACTGCATAACTTTTTCTCTTCCTGGTGTGTATCATACTCTTTACTTAAACTTCTCTTGCAGTTTGCATCTGCATTTAGGAACGACTCGCAGAGATCACATTGATCTTTTTTTGGTTTAAAGAAGGAAATATTGAATTCTGTGTTAAATATTTTATAGAACAAAACTTTACTCCTGAAATTTAAATTTTCTGCTTCACGAAATTCTTTATAGTCCTTGTATCGATGTTTGAGCTCGTAAATAGTGTGATTCTATTCTTGGAATTTTTTCAATAAATTCTTTAATACTGTTCTTTATTTCATGACTAACTTTTATATGGTTGCCATGCTTTCCGCGATGGTCAATATCAACGAAGCCCTCACCATTCTTTTTTTCAATCACACTACGTATTACTCTGTCATTTATATCAAGAGTTGTTATAAAAAAAGGCCTTACATACTCTAATGAGTTCTGAGTTCACGTCAAAAAAATAGGCATTGTTAAGTTTGCGAAACCCTTGCGTACAGCTGTACCTGTATTTTGGTTTTACTACTTTCATGTGGCTAGCTATAAAATCTCGCTGTCTTTGCAAATCACGTAAATTCCAATAGTTGCTGAATATTTTAAAGCGTTGCGGTCTGGAAATTTTTTTTATTGCATTGTAGGCGGCATTTTTCTTCACAAGATGAGCGTATTTGTCGTGCATGTATAATTTTTTTTAGATTTGGAAAGAGAAGTATAAGAGAGACCACTGTCTCTCAAATATTTTTGCTTCTTTTGTTTTTTGCTCTCACTTTTATATTTAGCGCGCACTCTCGGCCTACAAAATGTATTCTCTTCTGTTTCTGAGCAATATTCCGATGAACTTATTGTATTTGCTTCGGAAGGACAAAATTCACTCCCAGAATCACTAAATATAAGCATACTGGTGTCACTCAGAGGACTAGATGGGCTAGGATCAGCCTCTGTATTTCTGCTATCACTCATACTGCTATCACTCAGAGGATTTGATGGGGTAGGATCAGCCTCCGTATTTCCGCTATCACTCATATTGATTTCACTGATAGGACTAGATGGGTAAGGCACAGTCTATCTATTTAATATCTTCAGAGTTCTTGCGTAATGTTCAATATTTGGGCATGACATTTTGTTTAGTTTTCACTAATGGCCCCCCCTCCACTCACTACTGGCAGGCACTTTCCTTTTGCAAATAATATTATAATAGTTAATTTGAATCTAGTTTTAATTTCTTTATTTTACACTTTTTCTCACAAACTTTATTTTAGATAACACGTTTTTTATTTTTCTTGCGCACAATAAGTTCTTAGATTTTAATAGTAAGTTTTAATTTTGATAATTTGTAAAGACAATGACAGCTAACTCAACGGGAACTAATTTAGGTAAGTAAATAGAAAAGAAGCGGTAGTTTTCCAATTTTTTCTTATGTTGTGGTTATGTTTCCAATTTTGAATAGCAATTGTTGTTGTGCACTCCGACATGTTAAAAGCTTTTGGTACATTTTCATATCAGAGCTACCGTTGCTTGCGAAATCGTATCAAATCTAAAAGGGATCAACTTAAAAAGCAACCCTGTGCTTACCAATCACCACTGTTGGCGTAACCACCTCTCACCAATCACGAAATGTTTCCGAATTTTAATGGCCAGCAACATTGGTAGCATAACCATAGCATTAAGGGTTTTACATTAAGATTTTTCGAACTTAAAGGTATGTATATTTTAGGGTAAGTATGGAAATATAAAGTAAGTATAATTTTAGGTAAGTATTCAACTTAAAATGTAAGTATATATCAAAAGCAAATGAAAACAAAAGAAAAAAAATTTTTGCATAAAATTTCTAATAACATGTTTCTAATATGATAATCTTGGAAACTCTAACCTTAATAGTAATACTTACATTGAGTTAAATTATCAATTATCATAATTACTTGTATCAAAGATAATATACTTGGTTATACTTACTTTTTCTATAAAAAAAAATCACACCTCTGAACGATATCGCAAACTGTTTCACACTTTTTCAACTAAAGTGGCACAAGTCGAAGTATATTTCAAATTTTTTCAGCTAAAGTGTCACAAGTCGAAATAAGACTCTTTAACTGAAAATAAAACTACACTGTTGCTTAAATGCAAACTGTCACAACTATAAATAGTACTCTTTAGTTGATACTGTTCAAGCAGGTAACATAAACGCAAGTAACATCAAAACAGACATAACGGAATTTCTCCGCCCAAGGAAGGCAGTGTTGGAGAAGAGTTTTTCACAGTCGTTAGGTATGTGTTCTGAGAACTGTTTTATGGGAAAAAGTCGATTTTGGAAAAATTTTGAGTTGTGACTGTTTTTGATTTAGTGTGCGATATGTATGCATGCAGCGTTGCGTGATTCGAATCAATTTTGATTTCAAATCAACTTTCAAATAAAGAATCAACTCGATTCGTGATTCAAACTATTTTCAAATCAAAGATAATTTTTATTTGTGATTCATTTCTCAAAAGAATCAAAAATACCCTTTGATTCGTGATTCAAACCATTTTCAAATCAAAGATAAATTTGATTTGTGATTCATTTCTCAAAAGAATCAAAAATACTCTTTGATTCGTGATTCAAACCATTTTCAAATCAAAGATAAATTTGATTTGTGATTCATTTCTCAAAAGAATCAAAAATCTTTTTTGATTCTTGATTCAAAAAATATCTTTGATTCGAATCAAATTTTTGATCAAAAATATTATTCGAATCAAAAATTTGATTCGAATCGAAAATATATTACGAATCTTGATTCAAAATATATTTTTGATTCGAATCAAAAATTTTATTCGAATCAATAATTTGATTCGAATCAAAAATTTTATTCGAATCAAAAATTTATTTAGAATCAAAAATACTGTAGCATATCAGAAATATTCAAGTACATTCTCGGTAACTTAAAACACAAAAATGTATAAAATGCACCAAAAGTCCAATAACAGCCAAATTGTATGCTGACGCCAAATGTGTACATGTGTATGTATTCAAAATAATTTTTTGATTCGAATCAAAAATTTTATTCGAATCAAAAATTTGATTCGAATCAAAAATTTGATTCGAATCAAAAATTTATTAAGAATCTTGATTCGAAATCAAGTTTGAATCAAGAATCAAAAAAGATTTTTGATTCTTTTGAGAAATGAATCACAAATCAATTTTATCTTTGATTTGAAAATAGTTTGAATTACGAATCAAAGGGTATTTCTGATTCTTTTGTGAAACGAACCACAAATAAAATTTATCTTTGATTTGAAAATAGTTTGAATCACGAATAAAAGGGTATTTCTGATACTTTTTTGAAACGAATCACAAATAAAAATTATCTTTGATTTGAAAATATTTTAAATCAAGAATCAGAAAATATTTTTGATTATTGATTCAGTCAAATCAAAATCACGCAACCCTGTATGCATGTATAAGAATTGCAGAAATATGCAAAGCCGACGGCAAATGAACTGGTGCCTCTTTGACATTTTCTCGCTAGTTCTGAACCAGAAATTCTGTTCTCTAGTTACTTATTAACTTCCCAGCAGAGTATGTAAAAAAATTCAGACACATGCCTTTATAATTAAATACCTATATTAATATGTACATAAATATGTAAGTAACGAATCTAACATCAAATTATATTTTAATACATATATTATGTATTAACTAAATAATTCAAAATAAAATTTCTGTCCATACCAGCTAAGCTACAAAATTGGTTATTTTAAATACAGTCATACTACGAATACAAATTTGTTCCATTTGCACACATGCATAGCCGCACGAACGTTACATATACAAACATATTTTTCAGCAACACTTTTCTTTATCCCTCTGTTTTTAACTGTTATCAAAGGACGGAAAAAAATAAAAGTCTCATTGAAACCGTCACTTGCTGAGGGATATTTTTAAGTGTTGAAAAATAACACTTAAATGGCAACAGAAAGAAGATCGTTGAGAGAGGTTGCTCACGGTGAGAAACACTTTGAGTGTAAGAGTTTTCTGTTTCAGTCAGTGGGAAACACTTTGCGCTCAGCGTTTTTGTGTTTCCGTCAGACTGAAATGGAATGAAAATAAGTGTTAACTGTTAAATTTGATCTCTGATTATTACTATATTTAAAAAAAAAAAGAAAAATTGGAATTAACAAGTAAGGAAGCCTAAGTTCGAGTGGAATCGAACATTAGATACTCAGCTGTATGCTTTCATTGTTTGTTTGCGTTTGATGGAAACACGGTGTAGGTACTTTATATAAAGCAAGTGCTGCATAAAATGGGCGTAGCCGCGCCCATTTTCAAAATTTTTATCAGTCATCCAACTAAGCATATTAATATTATTCTTTGTGCAAAATTTCATTCCTTTATGACTTCTAGTTACATAAACCGATTTCAATAAATTTTTGCGTGGCTATTAACACAAGTTATAAAAGTGTATAAACCAAGTTTCGTCATAATATCTCAATTATTTGTCGAGTTATAGGCTAAGAAATCTCGTATATCCCTTTGTGTAAAAAGAGGCGGTGCCACGCCCATTTTCCAAAATTTTTCTATTTGTTGTTTCCGGTCTATTGTAGAAATCATACCACAAAATTTCAATGAATCATCTTTACATTTGACAAAGATATCGCTTAAAATGTTTTTATTAGGTCACTTTATAATACCCATATATAAAAGTGGGCGTGGTCGTCAACCGATTTCGCTAAAATTTTCAACATGTATTACCACAAGTAATATAAGTGTACACACCAAGTTTCGTCATTATATATCAATTATTTGTCGAGTTATGGACTCAGAAATCTCGTATAATCCAGCTTCTAAAAAGAGGCGGTGCCACGCCCATTTTCCAAAATTTTTGTGTTTTTCGTTGTATGTCCGCAAGTGGACTCCTGGCATAAAATTACAATGATATATCTTTATATTTGACAGAGATATCGCTTAAAATGTTTTTATTAGGTCACTTTATAATACCCATATATAAAAGTGGGCGTGGCCGTCAACCGATTTTGACAATTTTTCGTCCAAAGATTTGCCTAAGTAAGTAAATCACGCGTACCAACTTTCATCGATATATCTTCAACGGTTTCTGAGTTATGACTCATAAAACTTTCAATGTTTGACCCTTAATAAGTGGGCGTGGCACCGCCCATTTTCCAAAATCTCATCAAATTTCTTCATAGGGGCCTGAGCTCAACACGTGGGTAAAATTTCATCGCTCCAGTTATATTAGGGACTGAGATACCAAATTTCCGATTTTTTCTATATAGGAAAAGTGGGCGTGGTCATGGTCCGATTTCGCCCATTTTCAATACCAACCGTCCTAGTCTCGATACCAACTTGCATTCCAAATTTCATCAAAATATATCAATTTTTGCGCGAGTTAGAGTGTTTACAGACGGACAGACGGACAGACGGACGGACAGACGGACGGACGGACATGGCTCAATCGATTTCTCTTTTCACCCTGATCATTTTGATATATATAAGTCTATATCTATCTCGATTATTTCATTCTGTTACAATCCACCGTTATGTGATTAAAACTATAATACTCTGTGTACTAGTACAGCTGAGTATAAAAATCGCGCGATTTTTTATTCCAATTTTTCGCCTGCTGTGCTTTTTCCAATAATAATACACCATACTAAGAAAAAACGAAAAATTGTAATTAAAAATCGCGCGATTTTTTATTCCAATTTTTCGTCCGCGGTGCTTTTTCCAATAATAATACACCATATTTAGAAACAACGAAAAATTGGAATTAAAAATCGCACTAATACAGACACGGGTTTAATTGCATTCTATTCGCGGGCGTTATTTCTTTTTCAAAAAGGAAACAACGCCCGCGGGCTTTATTTCCACGGGCGTTATTTCACTGCACCGTATACAAGTAATAAAAATAATATTTCAGACTATAAGTTTACCGGTATTTTTCTACCGGTAACAACTAGAGCTCTAGATACCCGGGTCTCGAGCGATTCGAACAGATCGAATTTGTTTGAAGCCCGTTTATTGTTCAAATGCCCGTACAACCATTCGAGCATTCGAGCTTACAAACACAAAAATGTGTATCAGGAAAACAAAAATAAAAAAACATATAAAGACAAGAAAAAAAAAACAAAAGAAAAAAACAAACTTTAAACTACCCGAATTGTTCAAATGCCCGTACAAATATACGGGTAATATACAAACAAACGAGTGTTCGAGCATTTGAACAACATTTGTTCGGGCTACTCGAAAATGTTAAAAAAAAAATCGAGAGCTCTAGTAACAAATCTTTAGCGAGTATAATATTATTTATTGTCTGAACTAGCTGGACCCGTGCGCATCTTGCGCAAAAAGTAATAAAACATATGTGGCGCCAGTCGATATGATTTGTGCTGACACGCCAATTTTAAAAAAACTTACATTTATTTGGTTTTATGTCTACAGTGGAACTTATGGAACTTTCAATGAATTGCCTTTATTTTTGATAAATATATCGCATAAAATGTTTTTATTATACCTATATAGTATGTATATTATATAAAAGTGGGTTTAGTCCCTGCCGACTTGTCAGTTTCTTTGTTTCCAAACGTTTGCCTTGGTAAGCAAATCATGTGCATCAAACTTAATGGATTTATCTGCTACGTTTCCTGAGTTTTGACTTATTAATCTTTGAAAATTTGACTCTCTGTAAGTAGGCCTTTTTTGAAAATTTCAGCATATTTCCTTATAACGGCATAAGGTCATTGCATGAATGAAATTTCATCACTCCGGCTATATTACTGACTGAATTAACTAGCACGTTTTTCGAGTTTTTCGATATATGACCCATTTTCAACACAAACCTTCTTTGCTCCCATTAGAATCTGTGTACCAAATTTCATCAAAATATTTCCATTTTTGCGCAAGTTATAGGGCCGTCGGAATGAATACTTTTTCGGCAATCCAGCAATCCGTTTAATTGACAAAAGAGTGGAATAACGGTTGGGTGTCACAGGGCCATGGGACATAAAACCATATGGCGTAAAGTCCCATTCCATTGAGACATAAGGCCATATGCCATTAAATCTCAATATAATGGAACTTAACGTCGTAAATTTTTCTCGAAAATGAGACATAAAGCCATATTTTTGATAATGATCGCATGCTACCCTATTTCATGTAAAAAATCCATTGTTCTTTTATGTCGCCCTCTTTTATGACAACAAAAATGCATTTATCTGTCAATGTTGCTTGCAACATGGTTCAATAATAAAGATTTATTTAATTTTGAAAAAAGCTTAAAAAATATAATTTTCATATTTTTTTTATAAAACATATCTTCGATGGGTATTTATTGGTGTAATAACAATTAATATATTTATAGATGCTTGTGTAAATATACATACATAATATGCACGTGTATATACATAAGTTTATATACAAATATTAATTGTTATTATAACAATATATACCCAACAAAGAGCAGACATCGCACTTAAAAAAATTTTCACATTCGTGTTTCTGGCAGGAGGCCGACGATATGTTTTTTTTTTGCAAAAATACCTAACTAACTATATGTAAATTAAGGTGGAGTGAAACATTTTTTTTGGAAATTCAATTTGTTCCAAAGCCAGAACGGCACCTTTCTAGCCCAGTAATAAGCCTGTAAAATTTTATTGACCTAATCGCATGTTTAGAGGTGCCCCCAGCCCCACAAAGTTGAAAAAATAGCACGATCTGGTACAAATGTGAAATTTCTAAAATTATAAAATCAAAAAAACGAAGTATGAGGATAGATAAAGATGGCTAAGCTGAGTATTAAAGTGAATTTTTTTTATTTGGAAACAACAACAACAAAAGTTTTTAAAGGTCAAAGTTTATATTGTGCATTTTTTAAATAACAATTACTTAAATACTACTGAACCGATTTCGAATATTTTTATACCATTCGATAGGTATTTTGATTCCCTTTAATTTGATATACATTTTATGTGGGTTCCATAATACCCTCCTTGCGGGGGT
The DNA here is from genome assembly GCA_960531455.1 of Urophora cardui. NCBI lineage: Eukaryota > Metazoa > Arthropoda > Insecta > Diptera > Tephritidae > Urophora > Urophora cardui. The sequence continues at coordinate 24,492,569 of OY482675.1, read as the reverse complement.
CAACCCCCTTTTACCGACCCCCTTACTTTTCATATATAAAATGTATATCAAATTAAAGGGAATCAAAATACCATTCGAATGGTATAAAAATGTTCGAAATCGGTTCAGTAGTTTTTAAGTAATTGCAATTTAAAAATGCATAATATAAACTGTGATCTTTACTAACATTTGTTGTTGTTGTTTAAAAAAAAAAATAATTCACTTTAATACTCAGCTTAGCCATGTTTATCAATCCTCATACTTCGTTTTTTAATTTTATAATTTTCAAAATTTCATATTTGTACCAGATCGTGCTTATTGCTTTCAACTTTGCGGGGCTGGGGGCAGTTCAAAACGTCATCCTATCGCCATAAAATTTTGTGGGGCTCATTAACTCGTATAAAAGCAACTTTTCATTGCTGGTATGTTCAAAAAAAGAACAAAAAAAAAATCTCCATATGATTTCACTCCACCTTAGTGTAAATGTATCACTGTCTGAAAGAGCTTTCAAATACCTTTAATTTGGTGTATAACTTGTTGGAAAAGACCACAGAGTTCTCCTTATAGAGTAGAATATATGGACCCATCGAAAGTGCTTTTGCATGAAACACCTTTCTGCATTGGCGGCCTCAGACACCACGGTGATGTCCTTCTGCGTAGTACACCCTTCAGCGTAGGCGGCCTTCGGCCGCGCTTATAAAAAATAACCCTCAGCCGGTAGAATTCTCTTTCCGGAGTAATATCTATGGCCGCGCCGGGCCCGACGCGCTGACCCCCCACGACGCGGGATAAGACATGTAGATATAGTTTTTCTATGCTGTTTTATTTAATTTTTTCTAAATTTTACATATGTTTATAAGATATTTTAAATTTTTAAATACATACATACATATGTGTTATTGGAAGATTCTTGCTGTGTTACTGCCAAACAACATGAACAGCAGAAAATAGAATATTTTACATTAGCGTGATTTTACAGGCGAGGTGTAATAAGGCCTTTTGAAATAAGGCCGTTAAGGCCTTATATCGCAACCAAAGTGAGATAAAGCCTTTATTTTGTCATTTTCAAAAAAGGTCTTATTTCACATTTAAAACGCAATTAGGTCTTTTTTGAAATGTGCAATAACCTCTTTATTTATTTACGCGAGAACTTATGAGAATTCCAATGAGCAAATAACTGTTATATAAATAACAAGGACATCACCGTGGCGGTAGCCACGGCTGTGACACACGACCGGATTTGGATAGCGTAGCCCAGAGTTATTTTTTATAAGCGCGCCCGAAGGCCGCCTACGCTGAAGGGTGTACTACGCAGAAGTACATCACCGTGGCGGTAGCCACAGTTATAGTCCAACCAGTCAAAGACGCACGCATGTAGCCCGTGTCAGCTGACACAACCTGTCTTATGGAGTTGTAGTGTAAATGCCCAGTCACCAACGCATGACGACGGCTCTCTTGACGCACGCATCGTAGAAACCTAGCTCAATTTGATTTTTCACGTAATAACGTGTCAGCTGATGCTCTCATGATTGCTCTTTTTGCAACAGTGTTGCCGGAGCGAACATTTTGTAGTAAATTAGTACGAATCTTTCAATATGCTCCCAAAGTACCTCAATAACTATTCCGAATGTTGCCGACTATAAAATTATGTTAACATAAGTTTATTTTTCTTTTAAATATGGAGATAAAAATGTAATAAAAAAATTTAAGTTTTTTCTTGAGTTTTTTTTTTTTACTAAATTTGGCTATTGCCGCAATCGTTTTTTACACGGAAATATAAAAATTTAAATAGAGAAAATGAAGGTTTTTTGGCGTATTTTTTTACTAAATTTTACTACATATTGTATTAATCGTTTGTATTTGTTTTTATATGGAGATAAAAATTTAAATAGAAAAAAATGAAGTTTTTTCTGCGGTGTTTTCTTTACTAAATTTGACTATTGTGGATATTTTTGACTACTGCATTTAATATATTTAACTATTGTGAATATTTTTGTCTGTTCAATTTAGCAAAATTACCCCGGATAGCAAATCCTTAAAAGCTGTCAGGTGAATAATATTTGGTGAGCCGGCAAGACTGGCGAATTTGACAACAAGCATAAACAACAAAAAGACCGAAATACGTACATATGCAATACATAAATTAAAAAATAATCGCAGTGAATATTATTACTAAAAATTAAAACAAAAATAGTATTTATATATAGCACAGCTCAACAAAAAAGTGGATATTTTGGTGCAGCCCTGCTTGTAACTGCAGTTGGTAGTAAACGATGCACTGATAAAAAAAATGATAACAACTGTTTTGAATCGTACGTCTAGTTTTTGAGATATGAGCCCTTAATAAGTTAAGGCATATTTGGCCCGATAACTTTTTTTCTGCTTATTTGTATTTGTATTTGTATTTATTGGTTCAACACACGTTTGATGTCGTTGAAAAGCCGACATTCTAACGCTTCTATCGGTGTAATCATTATTAATATATCTTGATAAATGTCAGAGAAATTGTAAAAACAATCACAAAAATTCAATTTTTTGTTAAATTTTTTAAATTTTTTTCATTTTTAATCACGGTTTTCTCTAATAATTGGTAAACCAGTGTATATGCAAAGTTATTTCGATATAATGTGCACGTACATATGTACATATTCTTAAAAGCCTTTAAGAAATAGTAGCAGAAAATGTAGAAGCACGGAGTCAGAAGTAAACAAAACTGCAATTAATATTTGTTTTTAAATTATCATGATACAACATTTTCAATATAAAAATTTATTTATTAATAAATTCTATGAATAATACGATTTTCAAGAAAAATTACTACGAAACCAAAAACTGCACGTATACTTTGCTGTACAATGGTAACGCTGTTATTCACCTCATTCTAAACAAACCAAAAACAATGCAGAATGTAAACAAAGGAAAACAACTGATTCTTGCGTTGGGTATGCGTGCGTTTACGTGCGTGAATGGTTTAAAATTTGAACTATTGCGTGAGGTAACTGAGAGATAAGACGACGTCGGTCAGTGGTTGGACTATTAGGGCACACGTCCGGACGGATGGCGTAGCCCAGGGTTATTTTTTATAAGCGCGGCCGAAGGCCGCCAACGCAGAAAAGTGTTCTGCGCAAAAGCACTGTGGACCGGGCCATAGATATTACTCCGGATAGATATTACTTCAAAAGGGTAATAAGACCCCGCCATTTTACAACACAATTTTTGAGTAGCATTTGGCACAAAATTTAAAAAGGTTGCATGGTAGCAGCACCACCATTTCGAGGCACTGAAGATTTTGCAATAACTATTTTCATCTTGCATACAGAAACACTTAAATGACAAACATTTATTATATCATTCATATTTTCTTCTTAAGCAAGTTCATATTAGGTGTGTTTTATTTGTTGTTATCTCTGTCACATGGCATATTAAGTGAAATAAAGCATTTGTAACGCAAAACACCAAATGGGAATCTCCCATTTCACTAAAATTGATATGATACTTAAGGTCATATCAAAATTATGGCTTTACGTCCCTTTGAATTGAGAAATAAAGCCATTATGGAATAACATGTGTTTGAATGATGATCGGCACATTCAGTAAAAATACATGTAATTCCAATATGTTGTCAGTTAAACGGAGCCGGATTGCAGGAAAATTATTCATTCTGACGGGCCTATTATAGCGGGTTTAATCGATTTTTTTTCATCCTGATCGTTTTGATATATATCTGTCCATATCTATCACAATTATTTTATGGTCTTACGTACAATCGTTATGTGATCAAAAGTATACTTACCTACATACATATATCGACGGCTGATAATAAGATGGCGCTATTTCAAAAATTGTCTCAAAAACGCCCTATTCCAAAAATTGTTTGAATAACGTCCTATTTCAGATTTTGCTTCAAAAACACCCTATTTCAGAATTTGTTTCAATAACGTCCTATTTCAGACAATTATTCAAAAACGCCCTATTTCAGAGAAATTTGTATAGAATTTTCTCTGAAATAGGGCGTTTTTGAAGCAAAATTCAGCGCACCGAAATCCTTTAGAAAAGGAGAATTTTATTTCTGTAAGAAAAATTTGTTGAAATTTTCTCGACCAGTGTTATTTAACAAAAGGTTCAGAATAGTTATTGCTTGCTTACTGTCATTTGCCAAAAAGGAACACGACCATTTCGCGCAAAATAAATATTTTTAAGACTTTTCATTTATTTCTGTGCAAGGGTAAACAAGAACAATTACGTACATATATGTTTGTAGCAGGTGGCAAGAAGAGTTTCAGAGAGTTCAGTTAATTGATTTGGTTTCATCCAAATCGGAGATTCGATCAGCCAACTGCCGCGGTAACCCGAAGCCATTATTCTACCTTACTATACATCTTTGCGTGTACTGTCTATACTCGTAATATATACTAAATGTAACTTTAAAAAGTACTGAGCTAATTAAAGTGAGCTTTATTAAATGAACTAAAATGGTATTTTTTCACCTAGATGAACTGGCATTTTTCTAGTATTATTCTGAATGGTATTCTTCTACACCTTTTACAGTTTAAGTTCAAAAAGTTACAATTGAATTTCAGAAAATTACAATTGAAGTTCAGAAATTTCCAATTGAAGTTCAGAAAATTACAATTGAAGTTCAGAATTTCCAATTGAAGTTCAAAAAGGATAATTGTATGGATTTGTTTGAAAATTTAATAAAAATGTAAATTCTCGTGTCGTTAACGCCCTTCGGGGTAGATGCATTTTTAATTCGCTTAATCCCATACCATGGTATAATTCTCGCTTGAAAAAGCTGAAAAATCCTCGTAATAAACTCTTTAACAAATTCAAGATAACCAACTGCCAACTCCACTACAAAAGGTACATACACTATCATAGCAGTTCAACTGCCTTAACAGGTTCCTGCATAGAAACTATATACTGGACTGTGAACGTAATATAAAATCTAATCCTAAAGTATTTTGGAATTTTATTAAATCAAAGAAGTCGTGCTCTGCGATTCCGTCTACAGTTTTCTTCAATGATATTTCTGCTAATACTCCAGGAGATGCAGCTAATTTGTTTGCTGAATTTTTTCGATCCAACTTTGATTCTGACTCTGACACAAGTCTTGCCCCCAGTACTTTTCCTGGGGTTAACTTAACATCTGGCTTTGGTTCAATGGTACTCTCATATGATGACGTCATTAAGGGTATTAATGATCTGAAGGATTCTACACGAACTGATATTGATGGTATTTCAGTTATATTATTGAAGAACTGTTTGGAACTCGCTGGCCGCTGTGGTGCAGTGGGTAGAGTGCTCGCCTGCTATGCCAGAGGTCTCGGGTTCAAACCACGGTCCGAGCAAAACACCAAAACAATTTTTCTAATTAGTAAAAATGCAATTATTGGGTTTTTTAAGAGCAGCTGTCACCTCTCGGCAGTGGGCGGCATACCCTCCGAGTGTTTTTCTGCCATGAAAAAGCTTCTCACAAAAAATGCATTCGCCGTTCGGAGCCGGCATAAAACTGTAGGTCCACCCAATTAGTAGGAAAAACAAAAAGGAGCACACCTCGAATTGGGAGAGAAGCTCGGCCATAAAACTCGTCAGAGTTATAATAGCGCCATTGTATTATTATATTATTATTAGTTTGGAACTCGCTGTTCCTTTACTAATTATTTTTAATATGTCCCTCTCAACTGGAATTTTTCTAGATGATTTGAAATTGGCGTCTATAACACCTGTTTTTAAAAAGGTAATAAAAATAATGTTAGTGACTATAGACCAATCTCTAAATTATCTGTCTTGTCGAAACTCTTTGAATGTATTATTAAGGATAAAATGTACTTTTCGGTTAAGAGTCTTATTTGTTCTAACCAACATGGTTTTATACCTGGACGCTCTACTTTCTCTAATCTTGCGGTTTTCGGTGAATATTGTATTACAGCCCTATCCCTTGGGTGTCAGGTGGATTGTATATACACAGACTTCTCGAAAGCGTTTGATAAGGTGTCCCATAATATTGTTATCTGGAAACTTAACTGCTTTGGGTTTCATTCTGTTTTTTTGAATTGGCTTAAATCATATTTGAGTTGCAGGCGTTGCGTTGTCATGGTGGATCAAGCTTCGTCATTTAGTTTTGTTGCTACTTCGGGTGTCCCGCAAGGTAGTATTCTTTTTTTATTTATCTACCTCAACCAATTTAGAGATTCTGTTGAACTCAAGCAAGGCCCTATTGATAGGCGCATTTTTTGCATAAAGCGTCTTAAATATGCCAACCGAGAAAAATTCTGGGAACCGAAGATGTCTGGCAGGAACATTGAAGGATATTACTCCAAGGAGTGCAGGACAGTCAACTATCCTATTGACTACGTCGAAAATGAAAGATAGGGACATAATTGCTCTCCTACTCTGCAATGTTTTTAGATTTATCAGTAGGCATCTGGATTCATAAGCGGGAATAGGGTCCGAAAAGTGTAGGTTACGTAGCGCAAAACGCAGGAATACCTTTTGGATACGCTCAATTCTTGTGATGTGGCACCCGAAGTAAGGGGACCAGATAAAAGACGCATAATCGAGTCTGGAGCGAACAAACGCCGTGTATAGTAATTTGAGCGTATATGGGTCAGTAAACTCCGAACTGTGGCGCCGCACAAATGCGAGCATTGAGTATGATTTGGAGATTATGAAGTTTAAATGGCTAGCGAATGAAAACTTTGAGTCGAAGATCACTCCAAGGTCTTTGATTTCACTTACTGATCGTAGAGTCGAAAGATCGATATGGTAAGACGACTGAATGATATTGTTACACTTGGCAAAGGTAACGTGGAATCATTTATTTATATTTAACGAAAGACTATTTTTTTCGCACCAGTTACTTACGTTATCAATGTCGACTTGCATCAGCATAGAATCATGACAGTTGCGAATTGTGGAATAAATTTTGAGATCATCAGCGTAAAGCAGAAATTTTGCGGAAGTAAAGCAAGCACTGATATCGTTGATGAACAGAACAAATAATAGTGGCCCAAGGACACTACCTTGCGGAACTCCCGAGCTTGCCACAAAAGGTGAAGACCTGACACTATCAATAACTACCGTGCATCGTCGGTTAATAAGATAGGATGTAAGCCAGCGTAAGAAGACGGAATGAAATCCAATTGAAGCTAACTTACTCAACAGTATTCTGTGGAAAACCCTATCGAAGGCCTTACAGAAGTCAGTATAGACAGTGTCAACCTGAGCTCCTAACTGGAAGGCCTCTATACAGTCACTTAAAAATACTGCTAGGTTAGATACAGTTGAATGACAGGGAATGAACCCATGCTGCTCGGGAGAGATTATGTTTTTTACAGAAGATAAAAGTATTCTATGAATGATGCATTAAAAAAGTTTTGACGTTACAGACAGTTTGGGTCTATAATTACTGATATCGTTTTTATTACCACTCTTGAAGATTAGAGTGATAATAGCCAATTTCCAAGCACCTACGAAAATGCCTGACGATAGAGATGCGCTAAAAATATGAAGAATAGGATAAAGTAAAGTTTCGCAGTGTTTAAAGAGAACAACAGACAAACCATCGAAGTCTGTTTGGGTAGAGGATTTTAACCGAGAAATGCCATACTGGACATCCTCAGCTGAAAGCGTGATACTGCCAATATTAACCGAAACCGGTATATCATAAGACACGGGACTGTGATTTTCTGGAATGAAGTTAGACTGAAAAAATGACGCAAAAAGGTTAGCAACATCAGGAGGAGGGCTAGCCGCTTTGTTGTCAAAAAAAAGTTCTGAGGGAAAGTTAGAGCAGGACCTTTTCGAACTCACGAACTGCCAAAATGCTTTAGGGTTCGTTTTTAAGTTGGATTCAAAATTTAAAACATAGTGCCTATGCAAAAATTTGTCCAGACATACGAATTTCTTAGAAAATTCTTTGTAAAGACTGAAATGGGTAATATTGTTGCTTTTTTTTAATTTTACGAAAGTATTTGTTCTTCTTATTTCGAAGTTTAATCAGGTTTGCATTGTGCCACGGGACCTTATATTGTTTCCTTTTTACAACTGGAACAGTAGACCTGCACACTTCTACTACCGTTGATTTAAAGGTTTCGAAACATTTAGAGACATCGCATTGGCAAAATAAGCTATCCCAGTTTACGTTCGTCAACAGATTGTTCAGTTCCAAAAAATCGCATAATTTAAAGTTGAAACATAGATTAGCGTTATCATGACTAACTTTGGCAAAATAGTAAAATTCTAGATTGATCACAAGCGGCATATGATGCATACATGGTTTTGAAATATAAGAATTACATTCATGTATGGAAAAATTTACAGTTTTGGGTAGAAAAATTAAATCAAGAGTGCGACCCAGCATATTTGCGAAGCGATTTATTTGCATTAAGTCGATACTAAGAAGGCTATCAACTAAATATGTTTCGCTACTAGTGTTAACATCGCCGGCTATAAGACCGGAGTTGGAGAAGTTATGAGATCAGGTGAGATTGCACAGGTTGACGTCACCCAGTACACAAAGATGATCATCGCCTAAATTGCTCCAAGCAAGATTTGATATGTTATCGAATTGAGCTGTATACAGGTTAAGGCTGCTGTTTGGTGGTATGTATGAAGCACACACGACTAAGGAGTCGGAGGAACCACTTATTCGCACACATATTTGGTCAAGAAGAGCAACTGAGTTTTGCAGTGTAATCGTGGAGGCACGGAGCTTACGTTGGACGGCAATAAGGACGCCACCACCTCTGGCACATCCAGTCAAGGTAGAATTTCTGTCTTTACGAAATACGGAGTACAGGTTAGAATCGAAATACTCTTCACTAAGAAAGTTGTCGTTCAGCCATGTTTCGATGATGACGATTACATCATATTCCAGATGAGAGCTAAACAAACGCATATGCTGGGACTTGGTCCTTAATCCAGAAACATTGTGGAAATATATATTTAAGCGCCTGTTATCTGAAGGCGGATGAGCTAACTCTGGGGAAGTTGCTCCCCTTCTTTTTGAAAAAAAGCGGAACGGCCTGATTTTAACATTCGCCGGCCATATTTCAGGGCTCATAACTTTAGCATACAGATGCTCATTAACTCGCATTTTAAAATTAACGTAATTTTAGAAGTTTAAAACAGGCCACTTGTTGCTTACTGATATTAAGATGTTTAGCTACGTAATCAGCTATGTCATCAGTTGAAACGGACTTCTTAAACGATGATAAATGTAGCCATTTGTAACGCTCAAATACATCAAGCTCATTATTGTTGCTACAACAAACTACACTCCTCTTAGTGGGCGCTATTTTTTTATGACGCACTGTATTACATTTGTTTACGCCAACAACACTAGGTGAACTCGTAGTAACAGTATGAGCAGCTGCCTTCAGAGTCGGCGCAGCTGGCGTCAAAGCCTGCGCGGCCGGTGGCAGAGATTTGTTGTTCATGTTATTACTCAAGGCAGCAACAGCAGCATAGCAGGGCTTTGTGTTGGTGTAGTTTACAGCAGGGTAGACAGAAACAGGGACAGTGGATACACCGGCCAGAGTACTCGAGTGTATTGTGTTTGTATTACCAACATTATTAAGGTGAGAGCGATTAGCAGCAGCCAATGAAACATTAGGCTGAGAGAGTGGATTACCGGCATCGGCCGACTCAACAGAATTTGGCTCAGCAGCAGGTATAGCTTGCTTTTTGTTTTTTGTGTTCTTGTTTTTTTGTGTTTGTGTAACACTATGTTTAAGATTTTTTATCTCCGATGTGAGAGAGGCAATAATTATATATTATAATAGCAACAACTCCCTCATCATAAAGCTTATGCAAATTCGTTAGCTCAGAGCGTAATGTTTCTATTTCACCTAATAATTTGTTTTTGTCAGATTGAAGGGAGTGAATAATCTCAACGGCACTTGTTTGTTCCGATCGCAAAATTTTGAGTTTGGCAAGAATAGCCAGTAAAACTGAACTTTGCTCACTGTCAATTCGCGGTTCAGGCATTTGCATGATTTGTTGTTGTACAGCATCAACACTATAATTCGTATTCGCGCCAAAAGGCAAATTAGATAATGTGTGGTTGTTTGTGGACTCACTCTCTTCTTGAATAGCGGGAGCACACTCACCACAGATATAAATGTTATCGGAGCTGTTGATGAGGTTTAAATCGGCAGGCAAGACACCAACAACACAGTTCCAATGATAAAATACATTGCACTTATGGCATTGCACTTTCTTTTGATTGCGCTCAACTTTGTATCCACAAACACAGTGCATGGTGAATTAGAATAGATGCAAATTAAATTAGGAATTGTGGCACTAATATAGCACAAAACCAGAACTAAGACCATCAAAAGTCACTGTCGCAAAAAGATATTTAGATTGCACTGCACTATTTTAATGTACATATTTAAAGTTTGAAAAACTAAGCGCTCAGGAAAAACACGTCCGTACACGACTGACTCTCTCGATGTTTTGGTCCTTTGCTGTTTGTTTTGTTCATAAATGACATTGGGTCATGTTTTGCTTTCTCCAACTTTTTGTTATATGTGGATTATTTAAAAATTTTCTCAAATATTACTTGCTCTGCTGACATGCCTATGGAGTTAGACCAGTTGCATGACTGGTGCCAACGTTTGCGTCTTTCCTTAAATGTTACTAAATGTTTTCATATTACGTTCTCTAAATCCGCTAATTCTATCAGCTCTTCGTACACTATTTCAAGCTCAGTGCTACAATCTCTCAATGAAATTAAGGATTTAGGTGTTATTTTTGATACCAAACTCTCATATAATGCACACATTGATTTTGTTATTTCAAAAGCTTATGCTATGCTTGGCTTCGTCCGAAGAAACAGTGCTGAGTTTTCTGATCCATATACGTTGAAATTGTTGTTTACGTCGGTTGTACGCTCCCACTTGGAATATGCTGCATTCATCTGGCGTCCGTATCATCAATACAAAATTGATAGGCTTGAGCGTGTTCAAAAGGTTTTTATCAAACATGCTTTACGCTCCCTTTGTTTCTCGGACCCTACCCCGCCCTATACTTCACGCTCATTACTAATTGGTCTTAAGACACTGGAACAAAGAAGGATAGTCCTTTCATTGACTTTTGTGTTTAACATTGTTCAAGGAACTGTTGACTGTCCCTTCCTCCTACAGCGTATTAATTTTAACATCCCACGAAAAGCCCTTAGATTTACACCTACATTTTATTTAGCTAATTATCGGACTAACTTTGCTCGTAATGCTCCCCTTAGCAGAGCGTTGAGTGAATTTAACAATGTCCTTAATTCTGTCGAGCTCGATGTTTCCCTGTCGAAATTTTCTTTTTTGAGAATATTAAACTCTCTCATAAATTAAGTATTAAGATTATTTTTTCTTTTTTTTTCTTTCTTTTTCTCCTTTTCCATAGTCTGTAAGAATTATTGTTCATAGACTAAATAAATAAATAAATAAATAAATAAATATATGTTTTATTGGGCTTGAAACAAACGTCTATATATGTAGAAATTTTGGCATAGGTTGCAAGAAAAAAAATGATAAATTCAGTTTCATTCCATGTGATTGCGCGAACATTTTTTTTTTTGAGTGAAATTTGAAATTCGTTTGGGATGCACCGGAAGGAAGTTGTTGTGACCGGAAATAGCAGCCATCTTGCGCCTGTAAAAACAAGAAAGCAATGGGCCTCAATTCCAAATATACATACATATTATACATACATATCACTTTATCATGTTCACCTCCACTGCCTGCTTTGCTAATCGTGTCCATTACATCAACATTAAAGGGCTGCTCACGACATCTCGATATCGAACATGCTGTGTTTCACTCTCTGTAGCGCATGTATGGTTTTCGAAGTGTTCGAACAGCGGCGTGAAATTTTGCTTCAGCACCGAGAGTGAAGTATTTCTATCTCAATGCTGCACGTTCATGTTCGATTTTGTTAGCACAAATGTTCGGAAACCAGAAGAAGTTCTCGGAAACTTAAGCAAGTTTCCGAAAATTTATTGATGTGCAGGAAGAACGTGCTTTGTAAATGTAAATGAAAATGTAAAAATTTCATACGCATGCAGATGGTGTTATTTCGGCTACATTAACATTCATTGAATATGTTTTTAGGTAGGTTTTGTTTGATTTATTGACAAAATTAAATTGTAGTGAGATATGCATAGATATATGTATGTGCATATATATGTATGTATGTACATAGGTACAGTGGCGCACACAGAAAAATATTTTGGGGGGGTTTTCAATATCCAACGGAAAATTAAAAAAAAATACTTAAAACTCGTCCAGACAATTTTTACTTAAATTTATGTTTGGGGAGTGGACCTACGTATGGACACATTAAACAAAGGCACCTTTTAAATCTCAATTCATTGCATTTTCTATGTATCTATATCTATACTAATTATATAAAATTGATTGAATGGAAAATGTATGTAACGCGATAACTCAAAAAGTACTGGACCGATTTTAATAATTCTTTTTTTAAAATGTCAGAAATGCTAAATTCTCGACAACCATATACTTTTTTTTGCGCATTTCTGAGACTTTAATACCCTTTTCCCGGTTTTAAATTTCGAAAAACTCAAAAAAGCGCAAGCATAGACAGATTCGTTTGGTCATTTGCCGTGTTCAGTGGAGGCGTTGCAGTCGTGCCAGGCAGCGCAGCGTAGGCGACTCATATATTTGTTTTTGCACGGTTTGTTGTTTGTCTCGGTGGCATTCAAAAACCTGTTTACACATGCATACTATGCTATAACTCAAGAACGCCTGCACATACACGTGCCATATTGGCATCAAATGAAAGGTGTTGAGCAGGACTTCAACATAGAGTTATTTTCATTGTGATGCCTAGACATCCTCCCCAGTCTGGGTAAGAATGTGGACCCGGATGACTCCGGAATGTTTTTGAACGATATTGGTATAAAAATAAAGGTATTGAGCAGGGCTTTAACACAGACCTATTTTCATTGTGATTTCCATGGCGGGTCTCCTGATATGGGTCAAAAGGTGGATCTGGAGGACATCGGCATGTCCTTGAGCGATATTGGTATCGAATGAAAGGTATTGATCTGGACTTCAATATAGAGCTCTTTTAATAAGTGATGCCAGATAAGTGCCAACAGTTGGACCGGATGACCCTCCAATATTTCTGAGCGATATTGCTACCAAATGAAAGGTCTTGATGAGGACTTCGACGTAGAATTATGTTATTTGTGATGCCTGGGACGGGTCCCCAAATATGGGTCAAAATATGACCCGGATTAACCGGGAATGTTTCGGAGCAATATTGGTATGAAATTAAAGGTTTTGACCAAGGCTTTTACATGGAGTTCTATTCATAATAATTCCTAGGCCGAGTCCCCAGATATGGGTCAATATGCGGACCCGGCTGTTTTTGAGCGATATTGGTAAGTATTGAAAAGTGTTGGGAACGGCTTCAACATAGAGCTGTAGTGATGGATAGACGAGGTCATCAAGTGGACCCAGATAACCCCGGAATAACTTAACTTAACTTGGCTTGACTTGAATTGACTTGACTTGACTTGACTTGAGTTGACTCGACTTTAGTTGATTTGACTTGACTTGACTTGAATTGACTTGAGTCGACTCGACTTTAGTTGATTTGACTTGACTTGACTTGAATTGACTTGAGTTGACTTGACTTTAGTTGATTTGACTTGACATGACTTGACTTTGATTAACTATTATTCCTCATTACGAAGCAACGGATATTTGCTAGTTTAAAATAAAACTAACAAGTAAGGAAGCCTAAGTTCGAGTGGAATCGAACATTATATACTCAGCTGTATGCTTTCATTGTTTGTTTGCGTTTGTCCGATTAGGGTGTATTTTATATGAATCGAGTGCCGCATAAAGTGGGCGCAGCTACGCCCATTTTCAAAATTTTTATCAATCATTTAACTAAGCATATAAATATTATTGTTAGTGCAAATTTGCAACCCTTTATGAATTCTAATTATAAAGATGTTACGTTACAAACTCCCAAAGGGTTTTCCAGAAACGTCTTTGTTAAAAAGTGGGCGTGGTCATAAACCGATTTCGCTAAATTTTTGAGCATGTATTACCTCAAGTTATTAAAGTGTACAAACTGATTTTCATCATAACATCTCAATTATTTGAAGAGTTATGGGTTCCGAAATCTCGTAGATTCTTTTGTCTGAAAAGAGGTGGTGCCACGCCCATTTTCCAAAATTTTTCTACTTTTTGTTTTATGTCTATAGTTGGACTCATGACACAAAATTTCAATGACATATCTTTATATTTGACAAAGATATCGTTTAAAATGTTTTTATTTGGCCCCTTAATAGTTCTCATATATAAATTTGGGCGTGGTCGTCAACCGATTTTGACAATTTTTCGTCCAACCGTTTTCCTAAGTAAGTAAATTTCATCGATATACCTTCAACGGTTTCTGAATTATGGCTTATAAACCTTTCAATGTTTGCTCATTAATAAGTGAGCGTGGCACCGCCTATTTTCCAAAATTTCATCAAATTTCTTCATAAGAGCCTGGTCCCAATACGCGGGTAAAATTTTATAGCTCTAGCTATATTAGTGGCTGAGATACTAAATTCCCGATTTTTTCTATATACGTGGTCATGGTCCGATTTCGCCCATTTTCAATACCAACCGTCCCAGTCTCGATACCAACTTACATTTCAAATTTCATCAAAATATCTAGATTTTTGCGCGAGTTATCGTGCGCACAGACGGACAGACGGACGGACATGGCTCAATAGATTTCTCTTTTCATCCTGATCATTTTGATATATATAATAGACCTCTGCGCAATACCATTTTCCTCTTCTATATTTTCGAATACTCTATGCATTGTACAATTAGTCACAGCACAATTTCAATGCAGATACGAATATAACCCATACTTTTCATTTGGAATACAAATACTATTTATATTTGCTCTGTTGGAGCGATTAGTGTACACTATTCGCCACGATCGAGTAGAACATAATAATAACCATGTTATGAAGTATTCGCAAAACCTTGTTGCTTCTTTGGTTTATTTGTTTATTTAATGTGCATATGGCATTAAGGTGGACCAAAAAATAAAAGCCCAATAAACCTATGTTCCATTTTTAATGATAAGAAATGTTTTTCTTGTTCATTAAGGACTGTGGAAAAAATTATGTATCATCACTGATATAAAAGGAGAAAAAAATTTGGAGGCATTTGACGACCTCTAAATTTTAATATATTAAGGCAAAATTTTAGGTATAGATTTCCGTATTATATTAGCATGAAAATCGGGTTGTTCTGCGAATTTCGGGAGAACTTTATTTCCTTTATAAAACCACCTTAATATGCCAAATAAGTTTCCTAACTAATGCCGAAAAAATCAAAAGAATCGAAGTATTGGTTACCGAGTTATATTAAAATATATAGAACAGTTGGAAATATGTAGATCGTAAAAAGCTCTGGTTCGAAATTTATTTTAGACATATGGTTTCTTGGGCAAAAAAGCTTGAAATTACCCAAATTTTTATAATTGCGATGTGTCCATTAATTTTTTTTTGGCCCTTACCAATCGACCCGCCCTAGTGTGTATGCATATGCACATACACACACTCACACTAGCAGCGTAATTTTGCTGAACACAACGTCTGGATGTGTGTTTATGAAAATATGTATGTGCATACATATATTTCGATTATATTCGAAGTATTCGCAAGTAGTGTACATTATTTGCAGAACCTTTTTAAGGTCATGTAATTGTCGCTACGAATAAGTAATTGTATTGGTTCTGTTTATGGTTGTGCTATAGTTGCGTTTATTCTAAAACGACAGAAACAAGTAGGTACTGTAATTGGACGGCCGTGAATATTTTGTTGGCCGTTTCGAATCCATTCGTGCAGCCTTCTAATATATAAGTCTATATCTGTCTCGATTATTTCATTCTCTTACAATCCACCGTTATGTGATTAAAACTATAATACTGTGTGTACTAGTACAGCTGAGTATAACAATCCTCAGCTAATATCCACAGCATACTTTTAGGGAAATGTCTCCACACTGCTTGTTTATAAACATAATCAGTAGCTGTTGACAAATATTGGCAATGTACATCCACGAATATTCATAGATTTTACAACATGTATTTACTCAAATATTTGTGCATCTACCATCTTTTATAAAATTATTATACTCAGCTGTACTAGTACACAGAATGTTATAGTTTTAATCACATAACGGTGGATTGTAACACCATAAAATAATCGAGATAGATATTGACTTATATATATAAAATTGATCAGGGTGAAAAAAGAAATCGATTGAGCCATGTCCGTCCGTCTGTCCGTCCGTCTGTCTGTCTGTACGCACGATAACTCGCGCAAAAATTGAAATATTTTGATGAAATTTGGAATGCAAGTTGGTATCAAGACTGGAACGGATGGTATTGAAAATGGGCGAAATCGGACCATGACCACGCCCACCTCCCCTATATAGTAAAAATCAGAAATTTTGTATCTCAGTCACTAATAGAGCTAGAGTGATAAAATTTCACCCACGTGTGGAACTCAGGCCCTTATGAAGAAATTTGGTGAGATTTTGAAAAATGGGCGGTGCCACGCCCACTTATTAAGGGCCAAACATTGAAAGTTTTATATGTCATAACTCAGAAACCGTTGAAGATATATCGATGAAATTTGGTAGGCGTGATATACTTACTTAGGCAAATGTTTAGACGAAAAATTGCCAAAATCGGTTAACGACCACGCCCACTTTTATATATGGGTATTATAAAGTGGCCTAATAAAAACATTTTAAGCGATATCTCTGTCAAATATAAAGGTATATCATTGAAATTTTATGGCAGGAGTCCAACTGCGGATATAAAACGAAAAGCACAAACATTTTGGAAAATGGGCGTGGCACCGCCTCTCTTTAGAAGCAGGAATATACGAGATTTCTGAGCCCATAACTCGACAAATAATTTAAATATAATGACGAAACTTGGTGTGTACACTTTTATTAGTTGTGGTAATACATGTTCAAAATTTTAGCGAAATCGGTTGGCGACCACGCCCACTTTTATATATGGGAACTATAAAGGGGCCTAATAAAAATATTTTAAGCGATATCTTTGTCAAATATAAAGATAATTCATTCAAATTTTGTGACATGAGTTCCACAATAGACCAGAAACAAAAAATAGAAAAATTTGGAAAATGGGCGTGGCACCGCCTCTTTTTAGACAAAGGAATATACGAAATTTCGGAGCCCATAATTCGGCTCGGCGTTGTCAAATTGTGGGGGGGGGGGGGTGAATATCACAGTTCCGTAGATGTTATCGTGGCGAGTTCTAGGCGAGTTCGCGAAAGTAGATCAAATCAGGCTATAATCAAATAGATACGAGTATGTAGAAAACCCAATTCAAAATTGTTTAAATAAGGGGACTTTATTTACTGCTTAAATTTATTGAAAAGCTTTTGTTATTTCATGAAAGTTAAACTTTCTTTATAAAAATATTTTAAGTGCTTTGTATTATTTTATACGAATTTGACCAATTGCCACTAAACCAAAATCCCAACTTTTATTTCTACAATTCTCATACGATTAGTGAAGCACTTGGTATAAAGAGTTTATTATGTTCATCTTCACTTATATGAAATTAAATGTTGCCCTTTGTCTGAATAAGTCCTAGGAAAATACTAGTTGACTACTTATGCTTTCCGATCCCTCAGGTTTTTTCATTTTTATTTATTTATTTTACTTATTAAATATTTTTTTTTACATTTTTATAAAAAAAAAAAATTAAATTAAAAAAAAAAACTTTAGTCACCTGACCCCGACGAGATTCGAACTCGCGACCTGCTCGATTCGAAGCTAGACACCCTACCAGCGCGCCATCGCACCACTTGTGTTGAGCGTGTCAAAAGCTGCACTTCACTGTATATGTGAACTAACTTTTTTATACTCAGCTGTACTAGTACACAGAGTATTATAGTTTTTATTTCCTAACGGTGGATTGTAACAGAATGAAATAATCGAGATAGATATAGACTTATATATATCGAAATGATCAGGGTGAAAAGAGAAATCGATTGAGCCATGTCCGTCCGTCTGTCCGTCCGTCCGTCTGTCCGTCTGTCCGTCTGTGCGCACGATAACTCGCGCAAAAATTGAGATATTTTGATGAAATTTGAAATGTAAGTTGGTATCAAGACAGGAACGGACGGTATTGAAAATGGGCGAAATCGGACCATGACCACGCCCACCTCCCCTATATAGTAAAAATCGGAAATTTTGTATCTCAGTCACTAATAGAGCTAGAGTGATAAAATTTCACACACGTATTGAGCTCAGGCTCTTATGAAGAAATATGGTGAAATTTTGGAAAATGGACGGTGCCACGCCCACTTATTAAGGGGCAAACATTGGAAGTTTTATGAGTCATAACTCAGAAACCGTTGAAGATATATCGATGAAATTTGGTAGGCGTGATATACTTACATAGGCAAATGTTTGGACGAAAAATTGCCAAAATCGGTTGATGACCACGCCCACTTTTATATATGGGTATTATGAAGTGACCTAATAAAAACATTTTAAGCGATATCTCTGTCAAATATAAAGATATATCATTGAAATTTTATGCAAGGTGTCCAACTATGGACATAAAACAAAAAATACAAAAATTTTGGAAAATGGGCACCGCCTCCTTTTAGAAGCAGGAATATACGAGATTTCTGAGCCCATAACTCGACAAATAATCGACATATTATGACGAAACTTGGTGTATACACTTTCACTACTTGTAGTAATACATGTTCAAAATTTTAGCGACATCGGTTGACGACCACGCCCACTTTTATATATGGGTATCATAAAGTGGCCTAATAAAAACATTTTAAGCGATATCTTTGTCAAATATAAAGATAATTCATTGAAATTTTGTGGCATGAGTTCTACAGTAGATCGGAAACAAAAAATAGAAAAATTTCGGAAAATGGGTGTGGCACCGCCTCTTTTCAGACAAAGGAATCAACGAGATTTCGGAGCCCATAACTCGACAAATAATTGAGATATTATGACGAAACTTGGTTTATACACTTTTATAACTTGTGTTAATAGACATGCAAAAATTTATTCAAATCGGTTTGTGACCACGCCTACTTTTTAACAAAGATATTTTTGGAATACCCTTTGGGAATTTGTAACGTGACATCTTTGTAACTAGAAGTCATAAAGGAATGAAATTTTGAGCAAAGAATAATATTCATATGCTTAGTTGGATGACTGATAAAAATGTTGAAAATAGGCGTGGTTACGCCCACTTTATGCAGCACTCGCTTTATATAAAATACACCGTGATTCTATCAGACGCAAACAAACAATGAAAGCATACAGCTGAGTATCTAATGTTCGATTCCACTCGAACTTAGGCTTCCTTACTTGTTTTGGTATGTGTTCGATTGGTATTTAATTGGTATGAGCTTATGCAGAGGAAGACAATTGCCATTTCGTAGGACATTAACAAACGAAAAATACCAGATGTTTACATGGGAAATGAACACTCGGGCAAGTAGTTGACTGTTTACGGTATACTGGTATAATTCTAGTATGCAACTGGTTATTTTCGCTGCAGGGTATATACATACATATGTACATTAGGCCGTCTCGCCTTATATGGACCAAAAAAAAAGTCCACCGCACGCCCCCCCCCTATATGATTTCTCTTTCGAAAACATTTCTGGAAAAAATTTTTATTTTTTTTTTGGACGCCGCTAGATGTCGCTAAAATTAATTTTTTTCATATCTTCGGTAGTTATGGTCCGATGCCTAAGTTTGATACACCAATCTCTTTGGCGTGAGAGGAGGGTTTCCACTTTCTAATTGCATTAACCCTATGTGCGCCATTGGGGTCACTTCCACCCAGTACTTAGTTTATACCACCTTAATGTAACTTTTTTTCCGGAATGTTAAACGTCGTTAAAAACCATTAATCTTTTGCAAAAGAAGTATTTCGATCGATTCAGTAGAACCGGAAATAAATCACATTTCACATTCCGAGGAGTATAAGTTTTTCGCTTCCTGTGGTCTTTTAGGTTCATTTTACAAAGATTTTTTCTGAAGAGACTCCTACTGAAATTTTATGGCGAATAATTTTCTAGAACATTTTAGCCCCCTAGCGACCTTAAAAATACTATTTCCTGACTATACTCTATTTCCTGACTGTATAAAAAGGGATCAAAATAACCCTTTTTCAGGGGTGTAAGATGGTTAAAATGTTCTAGAAAATTATTCGGCGTAAAATTTCAGTATGAGTCTCTTCAGAAAAAATCTTTGTAAAATGAACCTAAAAGACCACAGGAAGCGAAAAACTTGTATTCCTCGGAATGTTAAATTTGTTTTATTTCCCGTTCTACTGAATCGATCGAAATACTTCTTTTGCAAAAGATTAATATTTTTTGACGTCGTTTAACATGCCGGCAAAAAAAAGTTACATTAAGGTGGTATAAACTAAGTACTGGGTGGAAGTGACCCCAATGGCGTACATAGGGTTAATACAATTATGAGTTAGAAACACTCCTCTCAAGCCAAAGAGATTGGTGTATCAATCTTAGGGATCGGACCATAAATACCGAAGATATGAAAAAACGAATTTTAGCGACATCTAGCGGCGTCCAAAAAAAAAAATAAAATTTTTTTCCGGAAATGTTTTCGAAAAAGAAATCATATGGGGGGGGCGTACGGCGAACTTTTTTTTTTCTCGATACGCTCTAATGTACATACTATATATATGTATATACATATGTACATATATGTATGGACATACCAGGTATAAATGAAATTTTCGTTTTTTATTTTGCGTATATTTAACGAGTTCATAGAGCAGGTAGTATTTAATTTTTTTCTTGTACTCAGACTAGGTAGTAAAAAATATATAATCATGCAAATATCTAACAAGGCTTCAAAAATTAAAAAACCTTGAACGTATACTTGGTACATAGTAGCTTCAAAATTTTATTCCTAGCTATGCTGGAGTTATTTTATCCTTTATTTCATTAAGTGGGAGGCGGTACAATCTTAACCTTTAAACTAAACATATGTTATTGTTATTAAAGCTGAACGCTGAATTATTATAATTGATTAAAATAAAATAATGTAATGACGTTCAAAAATCATAACTTGAACCAATAGAGATATTTCAAAGATTTAAACTGCATCTGAAAGCTAATTATTTGAACTGTTTGTGGTAGAAAATTCATAGGCCTCAAAATAATTCTTCAAAACTTTTTTATAAAAATGCAAAAACAAGAATTTGTAAGTTCAAAATTAATGAAAAAATAATGAAATTTGGTTTATAAAGTTTCATTTGAGCGTTAGACCAGATAAGTCAACTATTTTGGTAAAAGGATGCTCTCATTATTTGTTTACGTTTGACGGAAACACAGTGTATTTTATATAATACGGATACCGCTTAAAGTGGGCGTAGCCACGCCCATTTTCAAAATTTGTATCAACTATCCGACTAAGCATATACGTATTACTGTTAATGCAAAATTTCATTCCTTTATGACTTTTAGTTACAAAGATGTCACGTCACAAATTTCACAAGGTCATTTTAGAAATGTTTTTGTAAAAAAGTATGCGTGGTTATAAACCGATTTCGCTAAATTTTTTAACGTATATTTGCACAAGTAATAAAAGTGTAAACACCAAGTTTCGTCATAATATCTCAATTATTTGTCGTGTTATGGGCCCCGAAATCTCGTAGATTCCTTTGTCCAAAAAGGGGCGGTGCCACGCCCATTTTCAAAAATTTTCCAGTTTTTGTTTCCGGTCTATTGTGGGACTCATGCCACAAAATTTCACGGACCTATCTTATATTTGACAACGATATCGCTTAAAATGTTTTTATTAGGCCCCTTTATAATTTTCATATATAAAATTGGGCGTGGTCGTCAACCGATTTTGGCAATTTTTCGTCCAAATATTTGCCTTAGTAGATATATCACTCATACCAAATTGCATCAATATATCTGTTATAGTTTCTGAGTTATGACATATAAAAATTTCAAATTTTGGCCTTTAGTAAGTGAGCGTGGTGCCGCCTATTTTCGAAAATTTTAGAATATTTCTTTCCGATCTCATTACGTGGATGAAATTTCATCACTCAGGCTATATTAGTGACTGAGATATCCATATGTGTATCCCCCAGACGCGTATTTGTGCCCAAGGTTGTTTTACTTTATTTGATGTAAAAAGTAAAATCGCAGCTGGACGCAGGTCAACTTTATGAATTCTGGTAAAGGAATATTCCACAAATAACCACTGTTAATGTCGCAAATACCTTTTTTGACCTTTTTTATTTTTTCCATCAAAGTTTGAACATTGCATTCCAAATTTCATAAAAAAATATCGCAATTTTTGCGCGAGTTAGAGTGTTTAAAGACGGACGGACGGACGGACGGACGGACGTGGATCAATCGATTTCTCTTTTCACCCTGATCATTTTGATATATATAAGTCTATATCTATCTCGATTATTTCATTCTGTTACAATCCACCGTCTGTGTACTAGTACAGCTGAGTATAAAAAGGGCCTAAAAATAGGCTTTTCGAAAAACAGATATATCCGACAACTTTTACCAGAGAACAAGAAATTTGTTTTTTTGATTAAACTTAGAATTGAATTACCGTTCATCGCATTATAAATAAGTAGCCACCGGCAGCTTTACCTACAGGCAAAATAATGTTAAATGCAAAAAAAATAACAAAATTAAAACACATTTTTTTCTTTGGGGTCAGAATTTTTTAAATCAGCACAAAAAAAATTTTTCCCTAGATTTTTATGATTGGCGTCTTAATCGATAGCTCTCCGTGTCAAGAATTAGCCCCCGAAATATTTTTGCGAAATGAACATTTTTGCAATAGTTATTCGCCAAAAAAGTTTTACATAAACTTTTTTGAAAAACGCGAACTACGCCACATGTAAGGTAATTGTGTATATTTTCATATAGTTTTTCAAATAAATTAAAAAAAAATTTGTCTGTATCCTTTTTAAGGATAATTGTTGTTATCAATGTTCTCCGCCTAGGAAAAATTCGAAAAAAAATATTGTAGGTGTAATGATGTATCGTAAGCTGAATTCCGAAGAAAAAAAGATGGGGACTCTTACCGTTTAAATGCAAAATGGGATTGAGCCATTCCCCTCTTCAGCTTAGTTACATTACACTACTCTAAAATTATTAATTTGAAATAATTCCAAGAGATTCAGGTATAGGGCAGTTGGTCCGGTCTTCCTGATCTCAAAACTTGTTTTCTTTATATTTTGTATGGTTAGTTTTCGAGATAACGGTAAATTTGTGCAGTTTTGGGTACCACTATATTCAAAACTATTTTTCGCTAAGGTTGCAAGTGCGATGACCGCAAGCAGTACCTTGTTAGAAAGATAATTAAAATACGCTTCTAACGACATGCAACTTGCAGTGAACCCTTGGAAGTTAGTTACTATAATTACTATCGAACTTACACAAAATAACTCAGAACGAAAAAAAGACACTGAAGATGGCGCATCATCACAAGATTTGAAAAATTCGGACCCTTTGTTGAAAATTTGTCAATTTTGAGCGGCTGTACCTCCTAAGCTAAAATATTTTATTTAACAAGAGTTACATATTCGTGTTCGCTGGAAAATTTTCTATTAGATACATATATTGGATTTATAAAACAATTTCATGAAATTTTTGATTTTTGCCACGTTTTTTCGGCAGAGGCGCCATAGTGCGTCGTACTAAGCTTGGCTATGATGCATAGAGATGCATATACAATACGTATATTTATTTATAAAAAATAATAGCTTAAACAACTAAAAACCACACTTTAATCTTAAAAATCGTACTAAAAATTGAGAAATAATTTAATTAGAAACAAAATGATGAACGAAAATATAAGTATTTAAGGAAAAGCGTTGGGTGCTCAGTATGTCAAAAAATATTTAAAATTGGTGTTTTTTACTAATATTTTTATTTAGACTTTTTTAGAGATTACATTTATCGTATTCTTTAACTTCGCAACTAGGTATATTTTTGTACTATTTTGTACTAATTTGTGTTAAATTTTTCATTAAAGGATGTTTTATGCGGACGCAAGAATAAAAGTAAAAAGAAGTCTGATGAAGGAATGTGGTGATCTCCGAAATAGATCTACCTACATATCGTCGGTATAGAAGAAAAAAGACGCAAAGTGTTTTGTTGAGGAAGAAAGACGCAAACTTTTTTTTTCAAAGAAAGACGCATTAAAAATATTTTTCGAAAGAAATACTCTTTATTTTTTTGCTAACGAAGAGACGCATTTAAATATTTTTTAGGAAAGAAAGACGTATTCAATTTTTTTTTTCTTTGTCAATATTACTGCTATGCGTCTTTCTTCGTCGAAATATTTTATAATGCATCTATCTTCGTCGACATGTTTTGTAA
This sequence comes from Urophora cardui, assembly GCA_960531455.1. Classification (NCBI taxonomy): domain Eukaryota; kingdom Metazoa; phylum Arthropoda; class Insecta; order Diptera; family Tephritidae; genus Urophora; species Urophora cardui. Next base: position 24,468,124 of record OY482675.1, on the reverse strand, counting down.
AGCGTCTTTCTTTCCCGACATATTTTTAATGTGCCTTTTTTCGTCGACAAATTACTGGCATGCCCTTTCTTCTTCCGGAGCGACGATAAGTATTTATAACTTCTACAAAAAATATTAATTTTTCAGATAATTTTTTTCCCTATAAAACAAACATTGGTCATGAGAGCTCAAAAATGAAGCCTAAACGAAAAAATATCAACTAATATGTACTATGTGTATCGAAGCAAAACTATTTCGGTTCTTAATCGGAGATATGCTCTTCTTTATTTGCCTGTGCATATTCACAATGAACAGTCAGTGCTACAAAATATTCTCATTGTGCTATAATCACTTCCATATTTTCCTGTATACCAAAAATAGTAAACAATTTCTTGAAAATAAAAATAACCAAAAACATGTGAAAGTTACCAAGAAACCAACAGTGAAAATATAACATATTTTGGTAATTACCAAGTTCGGCAACCGTGCTATAAATAGAATTTGTACAAACAAAAACACAAAACCAGTTCTTGCTTTGCGTATGTATGTATGTACATGCGGTTGTTTTATACCATGTCTCCACATAACGTGTTTCGCTCTTTTTTCTGCATTTTCTCTCTCAATCGCGCACAAAAATTTTGGAAAATGGGCGTGGCACCGCCTCTCTTTAGAAGCAGGAATATACGAGATTTCTGAGCCCATAACTCGACAAATAATTTAAATATAATGACGAAACTTGGTGTGTACACTTTTATTAGTTGTGGTAATACATGTTCAAAATTTTAGCGAAATCGGTTGGCGACCACGCCCACTTTTATATATGGGAACTATAAAGGGGCCTAATAAAAATATTTTAAGCGATATCTTTGTCAAATATAAAGATAATTCATTCAAATTTTGTGACATGAGTTCCACAATAGACCAGAAACAAAAAATAGAAAAATTTGGAAAATGGGCGTGGCACCGCCTCTTTTTAGACAAAGGAATATACGAAATTTCGGAGCCCATAACTCGGCTCGGCGTTGTTAAATTGTGGGGGGGGGGGGTGAATATCACAGTTCCGTAGATGTTATCGTGGCGAGTTCTAGGCGAGTTCGCGAAAGTAGATCAAATCAGGCTATAATCAAATAGATACGAGTATGTAGAAAACCCAATTCAAAATTTTTTAAATAAGGGACTTTATTTACTGCTTAAATTTATTTGAAAAGCTTTTGTTATTTCATGAAAGTTAAACTTTCTTTATAAAAATATTTTAAGTGCTTTGTATTATTTTATACGAATTTGACCAATTGCCACTAAACCAAAATCCCAACTTTTAATTTTTCGAAACGCCATTTATAAAAAAATCTCGAATAGCTAATGAACCAATTTTCGAAATTAAAAGAGAAGAGAAATTTAAAATGAACAAATTCTAGTTGATAAACTGGTAGGAGACGGAAAAAAACATACCAGTTTGCTTTCTATTAGTTGTTCAGCTGGTATGCAAAAGACAAATTCGATGTGTTTCCTCCGTTCGTCCATTTCACTACGGCTTTACATATTTCTACAATTCTCATACGATTAGTGAAGCACTTGGTATAAAGAGTTTATTATGTTCATCTTCACTTATATGAAATTAAATGTTGCCCTTTGTCTGAATAAGTCCTAGGAAAATACTAGTTGACTACTTATGCTTTCCGATCCCTCAGGTTTTTTCATTTTTATTTATTTATTTTACTTATTAAATATTTTTTTTACATTTTTATAAAAAAAAAAAATTAAATTAAAAAAAAAAACTTTAGTCACCTGACCCCGACGAGATTCGAACTCGCGACCTGCTCGATTCGAAGCTAGACACCCTACCAGGGCGCCATCGCACCACTTGTGTTGAGCGTGTCAAAAGCTGCACTTCACTGTATATGTGAACTAACTTTTTTATACTCAGCTGTACTAGTACACAGAGTATTATAGTTTTTATTTCCTAACGGTGGATTGTAACAGAATGAAATAATCGAGATAGATATAGACTTATATATATCGAAATGATCAGGGTGAAAAGAGAAATCGATTGAGCCATGTCCGTCCGTCTGTCCGTCTGTCCGTCTGTGCGCACGATAACTCGCGCAAAAATTGAGATATTTTGATGAAATTTGAAATGTAAGTTGGTATCAAGACAGGAACGGACGGTATTGAAAATGGGCGAAATCGGACCATGACCACGCCCACCTCCCCTATATAGTAAAAATCGGAAATTTTGTATCTCAGTCACTAATAGAGCTAGAGTGATAAAATTTCACACACGTATTGAGCTCAGGCTCTTATGAAGAAATATGGTGAAATTTTGGAAAATGGGCGGTGCCACGCCCACTTATTAAGGGGCAAACATTGGAAGTTTTATGAATCATAACTCAGAAACCGTTGAAGATATATCGATGAAATTTGGTAGGCGTGATATACTTACATAGGCAAATGTTTGGACGAAAAATTGCCAAAATCGGTTGATGACCACGCCCACTTTTATATATGGGTATTATAAAGTGACCTAATAAAAACATTTTAAGCGATATCTCTGTCAAATATAAAGATATATCATTGAAATTTTATGCAAGGTGTCCAACTATGAACATAAAACAAAAAATACAAAAATTTTGGAAAATGGGCGTGGCACCGCCTCCTTTTAGAAGCAGGAATATACGAGATTTCTGAGCCCATAACTCGACAAATAATCGACATATTATGACGAAACTTGGTGTATACACTTTTACTACTTGTAGTAATACATGTTCAAAATTTTAGCGACATCGGTTGACGACCACGCCCACTTTTATATATGGGTATCATAAAGTGGCCTAATAAAAACATTTTAAGCGATATCTTTGTCAAATATAAAGATAATTCATTGAAATTTTGTGGAATGAGTTCTACAGTAGATCGGAAACAAAAAATAGAAAAATTTAGGAAAATGGGTGTGGCACCGCCTCTTTTCAGACAAAGGGATCAACGAGATTTCGGAGCCCATAACTCGACAAATAATTGAGATATTATGACGAAACTTGGTTTATACACTTTTATAACTTGTGTTAATAGACATGCAAAAATTTATTCAAATCGGTTTGTGACCACGCCTACTTTTTAACAAAGATATTTTTGGAATACCCTTTGGGAATTTGTAACGTGACATCTTTGTAACTAGAAGTCATAAAGGAATGAAATTTTGAGCAAAGAATAATATTCATATGCTTAGTTGGATGACTGATAAAAATGTTGAAAATAGGCGTGGTTACGCCCACTTTATGCAGCACTCGCTTTATATAAAATACACCGTGATTCTATCAGACGCAAACAAACAATGAAAGCATACAGCTGAGTATCTAATGTTCGATTCCACTCGAACTTAGGCTTCCTTACTTGTTTTGGTATGTGTTCGATTGGTATTTAATTGGTATGAGCTTATGCAGAGGAAGACAATTGCCATTTCGTAGGACATTAACAAACGAAAAATACCAGATGTTTACATGGGAAATGAACACTCGGGCAAGTAGTTGACTGTTTACGGTATACTGGTATAATTCTAGTATGCAACTGGTTATTTTCGCTGCAGGGTATATACATACATATGTACATTAGGCCGTCTCGCCTTATATGGACCAAAAAAAAAAGTCCACCGCACGCCAACCCCCCCCCCCCCCCCCCCATATGATTTCTCTTTCGAAAACATTTCTGGAAAAAATTTTTATTTTTTTTTTGTTCTAGAAAATTATTCGGCGTAAAATTTCAGTATGAGTCTCTTCAGAAAAAATCTTTGTAAAATGAACCTAAAAGACCACAGGAAGCGAAAAACTTGTATTCCTCGGAATGTTAAATTTGTTTTATTTCCCGTTCTACTGAATCGATCGAAATACTTCTTTTGCAAAAGATTAATATTTTTTGACGACGTTTAACATGCCGGCAAAAAAAAGTTACATTAAGGTGGTATAAACTAAGTACTGGGTGGAAGTGACCCCAATGGCGTACATAGGGTTAATACAATTATGAGTTAGAAACACTCCTCTCAAGCCAAAGAGATTGGTGTATCAATCTTAGGGATCGGACCATAAATACCGAAGATATGAAAAAACGAATTTTAGCGACATCTAGCGGCGTCCAAAAAAAAAAATAAAATTTTTTTCCGGAAATGTTTTCGAAAAAGAAATCATATGGGGGGGCGTACGGCGAACTTTTTTTTTTCTCGATACGCTCTAATGTACATACTATATATATGTATATACATATGTACATATATGTATGGACATACCAGGTATAAATGAAATTTTCGTTTTTTATTTTGCGTATTTTGCGTATATTTAACGAGTTCATAGAGCAGGTAGTATTTAATTTTTTTCTTGTACTCAGACTAGGTAGTAAAAAATATATAATCATGCAAATATCTAACAAGGCTTCAAAAATTAAAAAACCTTGAACGTATACTTGGTACATAGTAGCTTCAAAATTTTATTCCTAGCTATGCTGGAGTTATTTTATCCTTTATTTCATTAAGTGGGAGGCGGTACAATCTTAACCTTTAAACTAAACATATGTTATTGTTATTAAAGCTGAACGCTGAATTATTATAATTGATTAAAATAAAATAATGTAATGACGTTCAAAAATCATAACTTGAACCAATAGAGATATTTCAAAGATTTAAACTGCATCTGAAAGCTAATTATTTGAACTGTTTGTGGTAGAAAATTCATAGGCCTCAAAATAATTCTTCAAAATTAAACTTTTTTATAAAAATGCAAAAACAAGAATTTGTAAGTTCAAAATTAATGAAAAAAATAATGAAATTTGGTTTATAAAGTTTCATTTGAGCGTTAGACCAGATAAGTCAACTATTTTGGTAAAGGGATGCTCTCATATTTGTTTACGTTTGACGGAAACACGGTGTATTTTATATAATACGGATACCGCTTAAAGTGGGCGTAGCCACGCCCATTTTCAAAATTTGTATCAACTATCCGACTAAGCATATACGTATTACTGTTAATGCAAAATTTCATTCCTTTATGACTTTTAGTTACAAAGATGTCACGTCACAAATTTCACAAGGTCATTTTAGAAATGTTTTTGTAAAAAAGTATGCGTGGTTATAAACCGATTTCGCTAAATTTTTTAACGTATATTTGCACAAGTAATAAAAGTGTAAACACTAAGTTTCGTCATAATATCTCAATTATTTGTCGAGTTATGGGCCCCGAAATCTCGTAGATTCCTTTGTCCAAAAAGGGGCGGTGCCACGCCCATTTTCAAAAATTTTCCAGTTTTTGTTTCCGGTCTATTGTGGGACTCATGCCACAAAATTTCACGGACCTATCTTATATTTGACAACGATATCGCTTAAAATGTTTTTATTAGGCCACTTTATGATACCCATATATAAAAGTGGGCGTGGTCGTCAACCGATGTCGCTAAAATTTTGAACATGTATTACTACAAGTAGTAAAAGTGTATACACCAAGTTTCGTCATAATATGTCGATTATTTGTCGAGTTATGGGCTCAGAAATCTCGTATATTCCTGCTTCTAAAAGGAGGCGGTGCCACGCCCATTTTCCAAAATTTTTGTATTTTTTGTTTTATGTTCATAGTTGGACACCTTGCATAAAATTTCAATGATATATCTTTATATTTGACAGAGATATCGCTTAAAATGTTTTTATTAGGTCACTTTATAATACCCATATATAAAATTGGGCGTGGTCGTCAACCGATTTTGGCAATTTTTCGTCCAAATATTTGCCTTAGTAGATATATCACTCATACCAAATTGCATCAATATATCTGTTATAGTTTCTGAGTTATGACATATAAAAATTTCAAATTTTGGCCTTTAGTAAGTGAGCGTGGTGCCGCCTATTTTCGAAAATTTTAGAATATTTCTTTCCGATCTCATTACGTGGATGAAATTTCATCACTCAGGCTATATTAGTGACTGAGATATCCATATGTGTATCCCCCAGACGCGTATTTGTGCCCAAGGTTGTTTTACTTTATTTGATGTAAAAAGTAAAATCGCAGCTGGACGCAGGTCAACTTTATGAATTCTGGTAAAGGAATATTCCACAAATAACCACTGTTAATGTCGCAAATACCTTTTTTGACCTTTTTTATTTTTTCCATCAAAGTTTGAACATTGCATTCCAAATTTCATAAAAAATATCGCAATTTTTGCGCGAGTTAGAGTGTTTAAAGACGGACGGACGGACGGACGTGGATCAATCGATTTCTCTTTTCACCCTGATCATTTTGATATATATAAGTCTATATCTATCTCGATTATTTCATTCTGTTACAATCCACCGTTATGTGATTAAAACTATAATACTCTGTGTACTAGTACAGCTGAGTATAAAAAGGGCCTAAAAATAGGCTTTTCGAAAAACAGATGTATCCGACAACTTTTACCAGAGAACAAGAAATTTGTTTTTTTGATTAAACTTAGAATTGAATTACCGTTCATCGCATTATAAATAAGTAGCCACCGGCAGCTTTACCTACAGGCAAAATAATGTTAAATGCAAAAAAAATAACAAAATTAAAACACATTTTTTTCTTTGGGGTCAGAATTTTTTTAAATCAGCACAAAAAAATTTTTTCCCTAGATTTTTATGATTGGCGTCTTAATCGATAGCTCTCCGTGTCAAGAATTAGCCCCCGAAATATTTTTGCGAAATGAACATTTTTGCAATAGTTATTCGCCAAAAAAGTTTTACATAAACTTTTTTGAAAAACGCGAACTACGCCACATGTAAGGTAATTGTGTATATTTTCATATAGTTTTTCAAATAAATTAAAAAAAATTTGTCTGTATCCTTTTTAAGGATAATTGTTGTTATCAATATTCTCCGCCTAGGAAAAATTCGAAAAAAAATATTGTAGGTGTAATGATGTATCGTAAGCTGAATTCCGAAGAAAAAAAGATGGGGACTCTTACCGTTTAAATGCAAAATGGGATTGAGCCATTCCCCTCTTCAGCTTAGTTACATTACACTACTCTAAAATTATTAATTTGAAATAATTCCAAGAGATTCAGGTATAGGGCAGTTGGTCCGGTCTTCCTGATCTCAAAACTTGTTTTCTTTATATTTTGTATGGTTAGTTTTCGAGATAACGGTAAATTTGTGCAGTTTTGGGTATCACTATATTCAAAACTATTTTTCGCTAAGGTTGCAAGTGCGATGACCGCAAGCAGTACCTTGTTAGAAAGATAATTAAAATACGCTTCTAACGACATGCAACTTGCAGTGAACCCTTGGAAGTTAGTTACTATAATTACTATCGAACTTACACAAAATAACTCAGAACGAAAAAAAGACACTGAAGATGGCGCATCATCACAAGATTTGAAAAATTCGGACCCTTTGTTGAAAATTTGTCAATTTTGAGCGGCTGTACCTCCTAAGCTAAAATATTTTATTTAACAAGAGTTACATATTCGTGTTCGCTGGAAAATTTTCTATTAGATACATATATTGGATTTATAAAACAATTTCATGAAATTTTTGATTTTTGCCACGTTTTTTCGGCAGAGGCGCCATAGTGCGTCGTACTAAGCTTGGCTATGATGCATAGAGATGCATATACAATACGTATATTTATTTATAAAAAATAATAGCTTAAACAACTAAAAAACACACTTTAATCTTAAAAATCGTACTAAAAATTGAGAAATAATTTAATTAGAAACAAAATGATGAACGAAAATATAAGTATTTAAGGAAAAGCGTTGGGTGCTCAGTATGTCAAAAAATATTTAAAATTGGTGTTTTTACTAATATTTTTATTTAGACTTTTTTAGAGATTACATTTATCGTATTCTTTAACTTCGCAACTAGGTATATTTTTGTACTATTTTGTACTAATTTGTGTTAAATTTTTCATTAAAGGATGTTTTATGCGGACGCAAGAATAAAAGTAAAAAGAAGTCTGATGAAGGAATGTGGTGATCTCCGAAATAGATCTACCTACATATCGTCGGTATAGAAGAAAAAAGACGCAAAGTGTTTTGTTGAGGAAGAAAGACGCAAACTTTTTTTTTCAAAGAAAGACGCATTAAAAATATTTTTGGAAAGAAATACTCTTTATTTTTTTGCTAACGAAGAGACGCATTTAAATATTTTTTAGGAAAGAAAGACGTATTCAATTTTTTTTTTCTTTGTCAATATTACTGCTATGCGTCTTTCTTCGTCGAAATATTTTATAATGCATCTATCTTCGTCGACATGTTTTGTAAAGCGTCTTTCTTTCCCGACATATTTTTAATGTGCCTTTTTTCGTCGACAAATTACTGGCATGCCCTTTCTTCTTCCGGAGCGACGATAAGTATTTATAACTTCTACAAAAAATATTAATTTTTCAGATAATTTTTTTCCCTATAAAACAAACATTGGTCATGAGAGCTCAAAAATGAAGCCTAAACGAAAAAATATCAACTAATATGTACTATGTGTATCGAAGCAAAACTATTTCGGTTCTTAATCGGAGATATGCTCGTCTTTATTTGCCTGTGCATATTCACAATGAACAGTCAGTGCTACAAAATATTCTCATTGTGCTATAATCACTTCCATATTTTCCTGTATACCAAAAATAGTAAACAATTTCTTGAAAATAAAAATAACCAAAAACATGTGAAAGTTACCAAGAAACCAACAGTGAAAATATAACATATTTTGGTAATTACCAAGTTCGGCAACCGTGCTATAAATAGAATTTGTACAAACAAAAACACAAAACCAGTTCTTGCTTTGCGTATGTATGTATGTACATGCGGTTGTTTTATACCATGTCTCCACATAACTTGTTTCGCTCTTTTTTCTGCATTTTCTCTCTCAATCTTGTTTCGACACGGAAACCAGTGCCGAAACTCGCTAATTTCCATACAAAATTTCTGAGAGCGAGTGAAGATTGAAACACTGTTTCATTCTGAATCATCTTGCCAACCTCGATGATATCGATGTCTTCTCTAATTTTGTATCGAAAATCTATCGAAATCTCAGACAGACCAAAACAAAGACGCAAAAATAAGCAAACATACAAACATTTAAGAAGAACAAGAAAGAGAAATGTCAAACTGAATCACGATTAGCCACGTGGAGACGGGTTATTGAGCGAGATGTTTTGCACCATGTTTCTCTGGTGAATCAAGATATGTGGAGACGGGCTTTTACCCTGCAAAAATCATTGGATTATATGCTCCATTTGTGGTAGGTTGGAGTACTTTCAAAATGACCACTAACATAGCACAAACGACCGAGTCATGTATCTGCATCGGTTCGTAGTTAGCCGAACATAACAAAAACCAAATGTTTATCGCGACGACAACGATATTTGTATGCATACATAACTACATACATACATATCGCACCCTAAATCACTCTATGGGTTAGCGAATGGAGTACTCGGAATTTTTGCAGGTTAATTATATTTGCAAATACAACAAGAACAAAACAGAAATATATGTAGAACTTGTTACTTATTGGCTTGCATACGTAAGCAGGCCCGTAGCTAGGGGGGGAGGGGGCATTGTGGGGCAATGCCCTACCTTAAAAAGGCCAACAAGTGAGATGAATTATTATAATTAAATTGTTTGTCATAGTTTGAGATACAAAATTATTGCGGTTGCAATGCATCACAGATATAATTAAATAAAACCATCGAATTTTTGTAGGGTATGTTCAGAAACGCAGCATGTAACGCAACAGCGGCAGTAATTATTTTTTTGATGATTGTGATGAGCGACGCTTCATGCAAAATTTACGTTTATGAACGCTCTGCTTGTACTACAAAAGCAGGTTGCGCTTCAAACTGAGTTTCTGAACAAAGCCGTAGTTTGGTTAAAGGAATGGTGCATTCCGGCACTTTTCTGACAAAAACTAATCTCACTGTGAGCGAACAACACCAAAAGGGCGGAATTGATTTCTAATGCTGTGTGCTAATCTAAAACATTTTACTCGGTGAAAAAATGAGGTGTCTAAATTTTCTATGGTTATCGTTTAATCATTTTCGAAAGTTTTTTTCTCACCTTGACTTGCGTACATACCTACAGGCGACCCACATACCAAATTTAAAGATCATAGCTCTCTTATGGCGTGGTTATGCTACCAATGCTGCTGGTCGAGCACCGTGTAATTGTTGTTGTGCACTCCGACGGTGAGAGAATTTTCGGACTCTCACATCCAGCAAATTTGCTGTGTGAAACAGGCAGCCAGCAGCCGAGGTTTCGGGGTAATAATGTGTTAAGTTGTGTATGTGCTCAGTAACCCTGCAAAAATCATTGGATTATATGCTCCATTTGTGGTAGGTTGGAGTAATTTCAAAGTGACCACTAACATAGCCCAAACGACCGATTCATTTATCTGCATCGGTTCGTAGTTAGCCGAACATAACAAAAACCAAATTTTTATCACGACGACGACGATATGTGTATGCATACATAACTACATACATACATATCGCACCCTAAATCATAAAGGGGCACAACTCAAAATTTTTCGAAATCGAGTTTTTCTCATAAACGCGTATACGGAACATATCTCTGGAGATTGCCAAAAAAACTTTTGAATAACTGTCTCTTTCGACCGAAAAAAACCATTATACCTGGTTCTTTGCCACACGATTGCTTGTAATGAAAAAAAGTTTTTTGGCTCTCCTGAAAATTTTTGAATTTTGAGTTGTGCCCCTTTATGATTTAGGGTGCGATATGTTTGACTGCATACACGTCATTCGTCGTCGTCGCCATACACATTCGGTTTTTGTTGTTATGTTCGGCTGTTAGGTACTCCATATGTAGGTACTCCATGGATTAATTTGATTGTTATGCGGGACTGGAGTATATGCTCCATTGCAATGACATGCAATGTTAAATGGACCATATTTTTTGTATGAGATGTGGCAAGTTATTTATTTATTTATTTATTTATTTAATTGTTTGATATAGTGGTCTAATGTACAAGCAAAAGTACTTACAGACTACTTAAGAAATAAGTAACAGCAGTAAATAAATTACAAATTCAACTCACTTAAAGCTAGCTTAAAATTAGATCTTGGCAAAGAGAAGTCAAAAGACGAGGTGTTTGAAAGATTATTAAATTCTTTTAATGCCCGAATAATAGGCGCATTAGATGCGTAAAGTGTTCGCACACGTTCAGTATAAAACAAATCGTTACTCCTGAGGGACCTTGGAGGTATATAAAAATAAATTCGTTCCAAGAGGTATGGTGAATCAACCACTCCTTTAATAATATCAAACACAAAAATTAGCGACAACGTAGTTCGTCTGCACTCGAGAGATTTTAAATTAATTAGCAAGCATCTGGCGTGATAGGAGGGGGGCAGTTCAGAAAAGTTATGGAGTAATCGGTTGGTCCATAGCGCGCACTCCATGGATTAGCGATTGGAGTACTCGAAATTTTTGCAGGGAATCATCATGTGTTATGTTGTATATGTGCGCTCCAATCATCAATGTAAGCATAACCACCTCTCACCAATCACGAAATGTTTCCGATTTTGATTGGCAAACAACATTGGTAGCATAACCACGGCATTAGGTATGGAATAATCGAAGGAAATTAAATTAAAATTAAAAATTTAAAAAATTAAAATTTCTCTTGCTAGAATAAGTTTGCAGAAACAATAAACTTAAATGGTACTTTTGGTCGTATCTATTTACTCGTATCGCCCACCCAGTAATCACTCGCACTTAGACGTGGATCTCCACATCTAAATCTGGAAGCTGAACCATCTTGTTGGCTTATTCTCAATGAGTACTGCTTACGTACTGTCAGAATAATTATGTGTCAACAAATAGGTATTAAATGTACGTCACTGACCTAGAGAAAAGTGATATACATGCTGATTGATTTTGGAAGCCCTGCCTCGATGTCAGATTAATTGTGATACAATATTTACTTCCGCCCTACCTTAAACCAACGCTGCCCTACCTTAAATTTAAGTCTAGCTACGGCCCTGTACGAAAGTAAATTGAAATCCATACAGGCTATTTCGAAGAAAGGTAAGTATAAAAGCCTCAATGAAGCATGGAATATAATGTTGAATGTCCCACTATATGTTGCCGTTGGGCTGAGTAGGCATGGGTAACACTGCGCTGCGCGGCGCAATTGCGCTAACACCAACCCTGGCGTTATTGCGCTAACTCCGATTTGGGAAATGCGCCAACTCAATATAGCGCCAACCCAATATAGCGCCAACTCAATATTGCGCCAACTCAATTTTGTAATATAAAACCGACTCAATTTCGTGCGCTAACACCAGCACCAATATAGAGCTAGTGTAAAATGGCGCAACCACAACGCCAATAACAGCACCGTAGTATATGTATACGTATGACACCGTCACAATTATGTATGCTTGATAGTGATCTAAGTGACTCTAATTTCCAGCATATTTTCACAAATATACGGAATATGTTTCCAAATGATTTTGAAAATTTAAATTAATTGTGCCCTCGTAAATGTAAGCAGAATTGCGCCAAAAGAAATAAAACGGGGATGGTGAACAGTAACAAGCGAAAAAATGTTATTTATCGATTATTCCATGACAATTGCGCTAAAGGTGTTATTGCGCCAGTACCGTGAGTTGGCGCCACGAGTGGCGCTGGAGTTATTGTATTAGCGCCAAAAAAATTGCGCCATTACCCATGGCTAGGGCTGAGTCTCATGTTGATGTCATGTTTCGAATCCGGAGGAGAAGAAAAATAATAGAGCAGAGAACACAAGAAAAGTGAATGTTTGAAAAATATAAAATAATTTACTTACACGTTGCAACTTTTAGGATGGCATGAAGTTACATACATACATACATACATACATGTGAAGCTAATAAAACCGTGTTAAAAAATAAATTCGCATGCACGTATGTAGATACTCTATGTTTGGAATCAATAAATACCCCAAAGTAACTATATTTTTATATTTAATGAAATAAAATTTACACAAAAAATTTGGTTGTATGGTAAAATAGTAGATATAAAATAAATGCTTTGAAACTAAAAATGAAACATTTAGTATCTACCTTAATTATTTGCCCGTTCAAAAAGTAGGTATACCTATTACGTATGTACTATCTAGGTACTATTTAATACAAAATAAGAATTAGGCAAATGCATACATACATACATCCATACATGCATGCATATATGTATATATACAAACATATGTAAGCATGCATGCATCTTCTTCGTTCAAATCGTCGCAGTTGCGAAATATTAGCAGGCAGGCTCTCGTAAGCACCATCTTATACCATGTCTCCACATAACGTGTTTCGCTCTTTTTTTCTGCATTTTCTCTCTCAATCTTGTTTCGATACGGAAACCAGTGCCGAAACTCGCCAATTTCTATACAAATTTCTGAGAGCGAGTGAAGATTGAAACACTGTTTCATTCTGAATCATCTTGCCAACCTCGATGATATCGATGTCTTCTCTAATTTTGTATCGAAAATCTATCGAAATCTCACACAGACCAAAACAAAGACGCAAATATAAGCAAACATACAAACATTTAAGAAGAACAAGAAAGAGAAATGTCAAACTGAATCACGATTAGCCACGTGGAGACGGGTTATTGAGCGAGATGTTTTGCTACATGTTTCTCTGGTGAATCAAGTTATGTGGAGACGGGCTTTTAGTTTTCGGATACTTCACAATAGACCGAAAATACCGAAACTTGCGGGCAGCGATCCTTTCAAGCACGAGAACGTCACTGCATGCGTGCTGCTAGTTATCGGAAATATTTGGTGTTGAAGTCGGACATGCCTGTGTTCGACAGTGTTTAATGTTAGTGCATACGTGTTCGAACAGCGAACGGTAGTGTTTACGCAGGGCTCTAATCAACATCACACCCAGTCCAACGACAGCATATATTCAACTTTAAGTTGATTGCTTTCTTGAGGCTTTTATACTTATCTTTTCATGAAAAAGCATCTTAGAATTAAAACAAGCAACAAGTAACAAATTTGGTTATTGCCAATACATACACAAGAGTGAGCAAGCAGCGTTGCTTCAACAATAAGCGTAGCCAGTGTTGTCACCGCCAAACTTTCGAGGGCTGAAAAATCGAAGTCATTCGAATCTAATCGAAGTGAAGCGCACCTAAATGGGTTTTCGTACGTTCACTGTTCCCGCGAGGTAAAGAAAATTTGCTCAGATAGCTCTCTTATGGCGTGGTTATGCTACCAATGCTGCTGGTCGAGCACCGTGTAATTGTTGTTGTGCACTCCGACGGTGAGAGAATTTTCGGACTCTCACATCCAGCAAATTTGCTGTGTGAAACAGGCAGCCAGCAGCCGAGGTTTCGGGGTAATAATGTGTTAAGTTGTGTATGTGCTCAGTAACCCTGCAAAAATCATTGGATTATATGCTCCATTTGTGGTAGGTTGGAGTAATTTCAAAGTGACCACTAACATAGCCCAAACGACCGATTCATTTATCTGCATCGGTTCGTAGTTAGCCGAACATAACAAAAACCAAATTTTTATCACGACGACGACGATATGTGTATGCATACATAACTACATACATACATATCGCACCCTAAATCATAAAGGGGCACAACTCAAAATTTTTCGAAATCGAGTTTTTCTCATAAACGCGTATACGGAACATATCTCTGGAGATTGCCAAAAAAACTTTTGAATAACTGTCTCTTTCGACCGAAAAAAACCATTATACCTGGTTCTTTGCCACACGATTGCTTGTAATGAAAAAAAGTTTTTTGGCTCTCCTGAAAATTTTTGAATTTTGAGTTGTGCCCCTTTATGATTTAGGGTGCGATATGTTTGACTGCATACACGTCATTCGTCGTCGTCGCCATACACATTCGGTTTTTGTTGTTATGTTCGGCTGTTAGGTACTCCATATGTAGGTACTCCATGGATTAATTTGATTGTTATGCGGGACTGGAGTATATGCTCCATTGCAATGACATGCAATGTTAAATGGACCATATTTTTTGTATGAAATGTGGCAAGTTATTTATTTATTTATTTATTTATTTAATTGTTTTATATAGTGGTCTAATGTACAAGCAAAAGTACTTACAGACTACTTAAGAAATAAGTAACAGCAGTAAATAAATTACAAATTCAACTCACTTAAAGCTAGCTTAAAATTAGATCTTGGCAAAGAGAAGTCAAAAGACGAGGTGTTTGAAAGATTATTAAATTCTTTTAATGCCCGAATAATAGGCGCATTAGATGCGTAAAGTGTTCGCACACGTTCAGTATAAAACAAATCGTTACTCCTGAGGGACCTTGGAGGTATATAAAAATAAATTCGTTCCAAGAGGTATGGTGAATCAACCACTCCTTTAATAATATCAAACACAAAAATTAGCGACAACGTAGTTCGTCTGCACTCGAGAGATTTTAAATTAATTAGCAAGCATCTGGCGTGATAGGAGGGGGGCGGTTCAGAAAAGTTATGGAGTAATCGGTTGGTCCATAGCGCGCACTCCATGGATTAGCGATTGGAGTACTCGAAATTTTTGCAGGGAATCATCATGTGTTATGTTGTATATGTGCGCTCCAATCATCAATGTAAGCATAACCACCTCTCACCAATCACGAAATGTTTCCGATTTTGATTGGCAAACAACATTGGTAGCATAACCACGGCATTAGGTATGGAATAATCGAAGGAAATTAAATTAAAATTAAAAATTTAAAAAATTAAAATTTCTCTTGCTAGAATAAGTTTGCAGAAACAATAAACTTAAATGGTACTTTTGGTCGTATCTATTTACTCGTATCGCCCACCCAGTAATCACTCGCACTTAGACGTGGATCTCCACATCTAAATCTGGAAGCTGAACCATCTTGTTGGCTTATTCTCAATGAGTACTGCTTACGTACTGTCAGAATAATTATGTGTCAACAAATAGGTATTAAATGTACGTCACTGACCTAGAGAAAAGTGATATACATGCTGATTGATTTTGGAAGCCATGCCTCGATGTCAGATTAATTGTGATACAATATTTACTTCCGCCCTACCTTAAACCAACGCTGCCCTACCTTAAATTTAAGTCTAGCTACGGCCCTGTACGAAAGTAAATTGAAATCCATACAGGCTATTTCGAAGAAAGGTAAGTATAAAAGCCTCAATGAAGCATGGAATATAATGTTGAATGTCCCACTATATGTTGCCGTTGGGCTGAGTAGGCATGGGTAACACTGCGCTGCGCGGCGCAATTGCGCTAACACCAACCCTGGCGTTATTGCGCTAACTCCGATTTGGGAAATGCGCCAACTAAATATAGCGCCAACCCAATATAGCGCCAACTCAATATTGCGCCAACTCAATTTTGTAATATAAAACCGACTCAATTTCGTGCGCTAACACCAGCACCAATATAGAGCTAGTGTAAAATGGCGCAACCACAACGCCAATAACAGCACCGTAGTATATGTATACGTATGACACCGTCACAATTATGTATGCTTGATAGTGATCTAAGTGACTCTAATTTCCAGCATATTTTCACAAATATACGGAATATGTTTCCAAATGATTTTGAAAATTTAAATTAATTGTGCCCTCGTAAATGTAAGCAGAATTGCGCCAAAAGAAATAAAACGGGGATGGTGAACAGTAACAAGCGAAAAAATGTTATTTATAGATTATTCCATGACAATTGCGCTAAAGGTGTTATTGCGCCAGTACCGTGAGTTGGCGCCACGAGTGGCGCTGGAGTTATTGTATTAGCGCCAAAAAAATTGCGCCATTACCCATGGCTAGGGCTGAGTCTCATGTTGATGTCATGTTTCGAATCCGGAGGAGAAGAAAAATAATAGAGCAGAGAACACAAGAAAAGTGAATGTTTGAAAAATATAAAATAATTTACTTACACGTTGCAACTTTTAGGATGGCATGAAGTTACATACATACATACATACATACATGTGAAGCTAATAAAACCGTGTTAAAAAATAAATTCGCATGCACGTATGTAGATACTCTATGTTTGGAATCAATAAATACCCCAAAGTAACTATATTTTTATATTTAATGAAATAAAATTTACACAAAAAATTTGGTTGTATGGTAAAATAGTAGATATAAAATAAATGCTTTGAAACTAAAAATGAAACATTTAGTATCTACCTTAATTATTTGCCCGTTCAAAAAGTAGGTATACCTATTACGTATGTACTATCTAGGTACTATTTAATACAAAATAAGAATTAGGCAAATGCATACATACATACATCCATACATGCATGCATATATGTATATATACAAACATATGTAAGCATGCATGCATCTTCTTCGTTCAAATCGTCGCAGTTGCGAAATATTAGCAGGCAGGCTCTCGTAAGCACCATCTTATACCATGCCTCCACATAACGTGTTTCGCTCTTTTTTTCTGCATTTTCTCTCTCAATCTTGTTTCGATACGGAAACCAGTGCCGAAACTCGCCAATTTCTATACAAATTTCTGAGAGCGAGTGAAGATTGAAACACTGTTTCATTCTGAATCATCTTGCCAACCTCGATGATATCGATGTCTTCTCTAATTTTGTATCGAAAATCTATCGAAATCTCACACAGACCAAAACAAAGACGCAAAAATAAGCAAACATACAAACATTTAAGAAGAACAAGAAAGAGAAATGTCAAACTGAATCACGATTAGCCACGTGGAGACGGGTTATTGAGCGAGATGTTTTGCTACATGTTTCTCTGGTGAATCAAGTTATGTGGAGACGGGCTTTTAGTTTTCGGATACTTCACAGTAGACCGAAAATACCGAAACTTGCGGGCAGCGATCCTTTCAAGCACGAGAACGTCACTGCATGCGTGCTGCTAGTTATCGGAAATATTTGGTGTTGAAGTCGGACATGCCTGTGTTCGACAGTGTTTAATGTTAGTGCATACGTGTTCGAACAGCGAACGGTAGTGTTTACGCAGGGCTCTAATCAACATCACACCCAGTCCAACGACAGCATATATTCAACTTTAAGTTGATTGCTTTCTTGAGGCTTTTATACTTATCTTTTCATGAAAAAGCATCTTAGAATTAAAACAAGCAACAAGTAACAAATTTGGTTATTGCCAATACATACACAAGAGTGAGCAAGCAGCGTTGCTTCAACAATAAGCGTAGCCAGTGTTGTCACCGCCAAACTTTCGAGGGCTGAAAAATCGAAGTCATTCGAATCTAATCGAAGTGAAGCGCACCTAAATGGGTTTTCGTACGTTCACTGTTCCCGCGAGGTAAAGAAAATTTGGATCGTAAAAACAGAATAATATATGTATTTTGTTTTTAAGTATCATCTCAGAGAAAAACTATTAAAACTTCATATACAATAAAATGCTTTAACTTTTTAACGATATGTAGAGATGGATTTCTACCCGGTAAATACCCAATAAAAACCCTTTTTAGGGTAAAAAAGAGTATTATCCCAAATAAATACCCAACTCAAGGGTATATTTGGGAAAACGCAAATAATTTAATAACTTTAGCAAACTTTACTTTATCTGTACTGAAATAATAATCATTTGCTTGCAAAATCATTAAATTTATTTATGTATTTATGAGGTTGTGCTGTAAGATACATACATATGTATTAATTTGAATGGAATTTATATAAAAGATAGACTAGCTGGACCCGTGCGCATCTTGCGCAAAAAATAATAAAACATACGGCGCCAGTCGATATAGTTTCTGCTCTCACGCCCATTTTAAAAAACTTATATTTATTTGGTTTTATGTCTACAGTGGAACTTATGGAATTTTCAATGAATTACTTATGTATGTGTTTGACAAACATATCGCATATATATATGCATGTGTATTATATTTTTATATATTTTACATATTTTTTATATATACAGATGTACATACGTGGTCCCTGCCGACTTGGGTAATTTTTTTTCCACACGTTTGCCTTGGCAAGCAAATCAGTAGTCCAAGCTTACTCGATTTATCTGTTACAGTTCTTGAGTTTTTACTTATAAATCTTTGAAAATTTGCTCCTCTTGGCCAATTTTTCAAAATTTCAGCACGTTTCCTCATAACGGCATAACGTAATTTCATCACTCGGGCTTTATTAGTGACTGAATTATCATGTTTTACGTGTTTTTCGAAATACACACATATGCCTTATTTTCAACCCCAACTTTCTCTGTTCCCATTAGAATCTGTGTACCAAATTTCATTAAAATATTTATATTTTTGCTCAAGTTAGAGTGTATACGGCCGGACGGACGGACATGGTTCAATCATTTTTTTTCATTCTGATCGTTTTGATATACTCGTATATATTAAGGTGGAGTGAAAATTTTTTTTTTGGAAACTCAATTTGTTCCAAAGCCAGAACGGCACCTTTCTAGCCCAGAAATAAGCCTGTAAAATTTTATTGACCTACTCGCATGAAGAAAATCTTTTTGCTAATATCAAGAAGAATTTAAGAAAATTGTGTTTCGACGAATTGGAACAACAAAATACAGCGAAAAAAAATGTAAAATGAATAAGAAAACGTTTTCTTGAGCGAAGTAAAATTTTTCTTGCTGAATTTGCATTTCCAAAGTTACATGTATTTTTTTTCATTTTCCATCCGCTTTGCATATTTCTGAACATTTTTGCAATTCTCAGACTGTTAGTGAAGCATTTGGTATAAGGAGTTCACTATTTGCATCTTCATTTATATTAAATAAAGTGTTGTCATTTCAATAAACATGTCCTAGGAAAATACTAGTTGACTAATTATGGTTTTCTAATCCCTCATGATTAGTTTTCATTTTCTTTAATTTTTACGTTTTTAATATTTTTAGAAAATATTTGCTTAATTTAATATTTAATATTTTCTTATGCCTCAGACACACATGTGGTATGAATATTAGAATATCAATATTATGCTATGAAAATTTTCAATTAAACTACAATATGAGGGTGACACATATGTGGTATAGATTGAAATATTATTACTATACTACGATGTGTGTCTCTCGCATTACTTACTTAAGCTCCTATAAGAAAAGTTTTACTTGCAACAAAAAATTAATTTCTTAATTTATTTCAAAAAACAAGAAAAAAACACTTACCCTAAGTAAATTATTTCTTATTTATTTAAAATCCAATTTTACTTGAAGCAAGAAAATGTTTTCTTATTTATTTAAAATCCAATTTCACTTGAAGCAAGAAAATTTTTACTTATTTATTTAAAATCCAATTTTCTTGGATTTTCTTGATATTAAGAAATTATTTTCTAAGTTCAAAATCAAGTCTAATTTTTCTTGTCTCGGCATTGATTATAGTAAAAAATTCTTTCCGTGTACTATTCAGGACCTGGTTAACTAGGTTTTGATGAATCATAATGAGTTTCAGAAAAGTTAGAGAACATTTAAATTTATGGTGTATGGGTCTGGATATCTGTTTCAGCAAATATGTTTATCTTAGCGAAAAATGTATGCGAATGCAAACCAAAATTAAAAACCTCCCCCCCCAAGGCTAATTCCTGCGCACGGCCTTGTTTCTCAGCAATTTTGGTATCAAATGAAAGGTGTTTAGAATAGATTTACTGATTATGATTTCTAGATCGGGTATCCAGGTATGGGTCAAAACGTGGACCCGGATGACCCGGATGAAAGGTGTTGACCAGGGCTGAAACAGAGAGCTCTTCTCAGTATTATTCTTAAATAGACCATTGACCTATTTTAAATAGACCATAATTTTCATTGATTCATTCGTTGTTATTCTCACAACACAGAAATATTAGTGGTTTTCACTAAGGTAATGTAAGAAGTTAACTTCTATCGCGTGTACTTTGCTACACGCGGTTTTTTTTTATATACGGTTTCGATATACACCCATTTTTGCAAACAATATCAAAATTTCACGGATCGACTATGACTGACTACTGTTCTAACAACCATATATACATTATTTTTTGTAGAACTGACTGGTTCGCAGAGATTCGCAAAAATCTTCAGTCATCTTCAATATGAGTTCCATTTTGGGAACGTCCGACCCGGCACTTTTAATCACATATATGTATGTCAATTGTAATTTTCTGAAGTTCAATTGGAAATTCTGAACTTCAATTGTAAATTTCTGGACTTCAATTGTAACTTTCTGAACTTCAATTGGAAATTCTGAACTTCAATTGTAAATTTCTGAACTTCAATTGTAACTTTCTGAACTTCAATTGGAAATTCCGAACTTCAATTGTAACTTTCTGAACATAAACTGGAAAAGGTGTAGTATACCCTTAACTGGTATTTTTCTAGTATGAAACTGATTTGTTGTCTACTGGTATGAAACTGAGTGGTATTTTTCTAGTATGCTTATGCAAGGGAAGACAATTGCCATCTCGTAGGCAATCGCCACGTCAAAACTACCAGTTGATTTCAAGTAAAATGTATAGTTGAGCAACTAGTTGGCGTAATTTTCAAACTGGTATAATTATAGTATACAACTAGTTGTTTTGCCCGCAGGGTAACTGTTGAATTGGAGCGACATCTACGTTTGAAATTTGAATTTAACTTTATACTGTTGTTAAAATAAAATAGTTCTGAAGGCATAGTTTTAGGCGCAAATCTTTTAGTTTAAATTTAAACTTTTTATTTTGTGAAATTCTTTAAAAAAATGCCACGCCCAATAAAACAGTTTCACTGGAAGATCTAATTTATAGCTTTAAAACAGACCCCGGCATATTTAAACTTTAAATTGTGCTAGTGAGAGCAGAGAAATTTGCGCTACAGTGGTATAAAAAAATGGGGGTAAATGTACAAATATAGCAACGCTTTGAAAATAAACTATAATTTTTATAATAATTAAAAATGTATTATTAAGAAATTTCTAACTTAAAATGATGCAAGGATGGGCATTTTTCAACTACCACTCAAATTGAGTGGTAGTTAAGTCTCGAAATTAACTACCACTCAATTTGAGTGGTGGTTGAATTTTGAATCAACTACCACTCAAATTTTGTGGTCGAAACCTATTTAGGCAGTGAAATCATTGAGAACTTAATCAACACATCGCGATGCATCGTGGTGAAATGTGCATACATATGTATGTGAGTATATGTGAGTCGTTAGTTTTGAAATTGGCATAAGTCGATTTTTAGGTGTGTCGAGATATTCAGGCCTGTCGCAGAATCCGACTCGGAATTGCATTTTGTCGGAATTGCAAACCGATATCGATTTCATTTGGTGTCGTGAATTCCGACCAGATTGCAATTTTTCGAACTTGAGCAAAACCGATATTCGAAATCAGCTGTTTTTGTCCATCTCTAAATTAATGTACTTATAGGGCCTTCACAATGTATACTTTTCCGTCAATCCAGCAATCCGTTTAACTGACAACATAGTTCTATTACGTGTATTTGAATGACGATCGACACATTCATTACGTCAACTTTCCCGTAACAAATACATGACATTGAACTATGTTGTTAGTTAAATGGATACGGATTGCAGGAAATGTGAATACATTCTGACAGGCCCATTATTTATTTGTTTCAAAATGTAGGAAATTCATAACTTTATACAGAAAAATAAAATAGGAATATGTCTGCAGAAATTGTGTATGTTATGATGAAGGAGCAGTCGTTAGACCAGCCGGAAAAGCTCAAGCGGAGAGTTTTGCGAGATCGCAGTAATTCATTTCAGCTGCCATAGCCCGTGTAAGAAAAATAAAAAACTGTAAAAGGCCACGGTTGCGTGGACTGCCGAATTGGGAAAACAATGCGTATAAACTAAAGTTTTTCGGAGGTGTAGATTTTAATCAAAAAGTTCCGATAACTGGAGGCGTAAAGTTTTTAAGTTATTTGTCGCTATAGTTAAGAAAACCCAAATGTGATCTCCCTTTTCCGTTGAAACATCGGTGATGCCACAAATATATCTTATGGTAATCAAATGGAAATATGCGTCGCTATTTTCACTATGCTCCATACATATGTACATAGTTCGGTCCATAGAAACTATCTCAGAAAGTAGGATTATCCCTTTTTGTAAAGCCTTTGGCAATGCCGGTATACTCTTCCATAAATTGCAGCAATATACCGCTTTGCGTTCTATTTTTATGTTTTCCCCTAGAAATAGAAACGTATATTGTTTAAGTTTTCAATAGGAAAATGGCTTTCCTACTGAATAATACTTTTACTAACATTATTATAAAATTTTAAAAACTTATTTCTAAATGACAGCTTGTTTTAAACCAAAAACGGGAGCGTTCTAGTAACCGTTTTATTTCCGATAAGAAAATCGACAATTTTTAATTCTGCGACACCTGAAACCAAGAAGAAAATCGATTCGAACATGAAAGTCGATAACATCGGATTCCACTACACCAAATGAGAAAATTTGTCGGATTCAAATCCGATACCGAGAATGTCGAATTCTGCGACAGGCCTGATTGAAGGGTTTGCGTTTGGACTGATTCAAAAATATTGAACTTGAAGTGAACTAGAAATTTAGCTAGAACGAACTAGAAGATGAACTTGAATACCTACAACTACTATTGTAATGCACATGTCCTTCCCTTGAATTTTGTATACTTCCCTACAAAAATTCCGAGCACTCCATTCGCTAATCCATAGAGTGCTCGCTATGGACCAACCGATTACTCGATAACTTGCCACATTTCATACAAAAACAAGTAAAAGCGCGGCTGTCTTCGGCCGTACCGAAGACTTCATACCTTTCATGAGTGGGGAAATGAAAAGTTACCTATGTATGTACATAGCCGGATTAAGTTTAATTTATAATTTTAATTCTGTGGGTTATTTATGGAAAGATTTATTAGAAAAAATGGTGTCTTGGCTATTTAGATGGAGGAGTTATACACCAAAATGTCCATATCTGAACAATGGGAGCTATATGTTATAATGGTCCGATCTTGACAATTTTCGGTAATCCCGTTTGGGCCCATATGGGTACAAATACTTCAAAATTTCACGCCGTTAGCTGTTAAAATGGAGAAGTTATACACCAAAATGTGTTTATCTGAACAATCGGTTGTAGGGGAGCTATAGGTTATAGTGGTCCGATCTTAACAATTTTCAGTAATCCCGTTTGGGCTCATATGGGTACAAATACTTCAAAATTTCACGCCGTTAGCTGTTAAAATGGAGCAGTTATACACCAAAATGTCCATATCTGAACAATCGGTTGTATGGGAGCTATATGTTATAATAGTCCGATCTTGACAATTTTCGGTAACCCCGTTTGGGCCCATATGGGTACAAATACTTCAAAATTTCTCGCCGTTAGCTGTTAAAATGGAGGAGTTATACACCAACATGTGTTTATCTGAACAATCGGTTGTAGGGGAGCTATAGGTTATAGTGGTCCGATCTTAACAATTTTCGGCAATCCCGTTTGGGTCCATATGGGTACAAATACTTCAAAATTTCAGGCCGTTATCTGTTAAAATGGAGGGGTTATACACCAAAATGTGTATATCTGAATAATCGGATGTTGTGGAACTATATGTTATAGTGGTCCGATCTTGACAATTTTCGGTAGCCTTGTTTGGGCCAAAATGGGTACATCTACTTCAAAGTTTCATGTCCTTAGCTGTTTAAATGGGGAAGTTATGCGCAAATTACTTCCAAAAATTTCATGTGTATCTGAATAATCGGTTGTTTTCTATATGTTATAGTGGTCCGATTCGGCCGGTTCCGACAAATGATCAGCTGCATATAACAAAATACCTGTATTCCGAATTTCATTCAGATATCTCAAAAACTGAGGGACTAGTTTGCGTTCACACAGACGGACGGACGGACAGACGGACGGAGGGACATGGCTTAATCGACTCAGCTCGCGATTCTGATCATATCGGTATATATTTTGGTGGGTCCCCTACGCTTCCTTCTGGTACTTTCGACAAAAATTTTTTGGCACTAAGTTATAATACCATTTCATTCTCATGAAAGGTATAAATATGGTCCATTAAACATTGCATGTCATTGCAATAGAGTATATACTCCAGTCCCGCATAACAATCAAATTAATCCATGGAGTAACTACATTGGATTAACTGATGGAGTACCTAACAGTTAGCCGAACATAACAACAAGAAACAAATGTTTATCGCGACAGCGACGAATGACGTGTATACATTCAAACATATATATATATATGTAGTTATGTATGTATACAAATATTGTCGTCGTCGCGATAAACACTTGGTTTTTGTTATGTTCGGCTAAATACGAACCGATGCAAATACATACATGAATCGGTCGTTTGGGCTCTGTTAGTGGTCACTTTGAAAGTACTCCAACCTACCATAAATGGAGCATATAATCCAGTGATTTTTGCAGGGTTAATGTACATTAAGCCGTATCACGAAAATAAAGTTTGCGTGTGTCAGTTTTATTTGAACACTTATGTCGAAAAAATATTTTTGGCGTAAAAAATTTTTTTTTAGGCCCGCGTTAAAAACAGCTAAATCGCGTTTTTTGTAATAACTTCCTTATTTGATGTCGGATCTCTATCATCTTAATGTCGCTGAAAAGGTCTCGCCCAGCACTATATTTGGCCCATATAAAGTTTCGACCTCAAAGGTTGTTCTGAGTTTTACCTTTCAAAATTTTGGAGTTAATATCCCTAGATTTTTTTATATTTATCACTAATACAAAACTCTCAAAAAACTATAAGGACACCGCTAAAAAATTTGTCCTTTATTCACAAACAAAAAAGTTATGCCGTTTTAAAATCAGGGAACCTGTGTTTTTTGAAAAATTATCCCAAGTTCTTATTTATATGAGGCAGTAACGCCATATAGTATGAGTCTTTGATTAAAAAGTATTCTAAGTCCTCGCTTGACTTGAGAATGTTGTACCGCGATGGAACAGCTACCAATACTGGACACATGATATGCAAAAAAATTATTGATGATTGGACTATTCGTGCTGATCGCCGTTATTTATATTGAATGATAATGGCTGTAGTGAAAATTTGGCAAGTATTCAAGTGGGATCACTAAGCACAGTGCGCGGGTACAACGGCTTCACGATTTCTGCATCCGTGCGTATCGTAAAATCATCCAAGTTATTTAGAAAAACTGCTAGAGTTCGTTGTATAATTATGTATAATTATACGCGCCTAAAGAGACAACGGAAGTCTAAATATATTATCAATACTTGCGCTCGATGCGTCGTCTGCCCCTAGAAATGCAGTTAATTATTCAGCCTACAATTGAAAACAATGAATTTTACTTTAATCCCGAAAACATCTTCTTATCTATGATAACCAAGACCGAAAATGACGATGCCCTCCAAATTTTGAGATATTTATAAAAGAAGTTTCAGAGCTCTGAAAGTGAATTCTTCGTCGCTTATATTACTTTGCTCACACTCAAAAAAAAAATTACGCAGATTATGGAAAAATGGGAATGATTTCATTGTTTTGAATACAATTTTCTTTCAAAACGTGGTTTTTATTCTTTGATTTAAAGAAAATTGTACATCAAAGCAATGAAAATATGAACGATATTAAAAGCAGTTTTTTCCCCTTTTCTTTATTTTTATTTGTATTTTGTGTAAAGTCGTGGATAATATTTTCAGGTTTAAGTAAATCTATGGAAACTGTTTTAATATTATTTCCATATTGAATTTTAAACACATTTTCATGTTTAGATATAACTTTGAATGGTCCTTCATAAGGTGGTTGTAAATTAGATTTGCGAATAACTTTAAGAAAGACATATTCACAAGATTTTAAATTTTTTGGAATAAAAGAATATTTTTTATTGTGATGTAAAACTTTCGATCTGATATGTTAAAAATATTCTCTTAATTTAGTAATCATCTCAATTGAATTATCATTTTCATTATTATTATTATTATTTGAAATAACTAATTCACCTGGTAATCTAAGAGTTTGACCATATACTAATTCTGCAGGACAGCATTTCAAATCTTCCTTAATAGAAGTACGAAGTCCTAGTAGAATCCAAGGTAGAATATCAGACCAGTGTACGGAATCTCCTGAAGCTGTAATAGCAGTTTTCAAAGTTCTGTGAAACCTTTCAATCATTCCATTTGATTGAGGATGATAAGGAGACGTATGAATTTTATGTGACCCTATCAATTTAGTTAATTCAGTGAATAATTTTGATGTGAATGGAGATCCTTGCTCTACAGTTATTTTAAGTGGAATGCCAAAACGATGAATATAATTTTGAACAAAAGTGGTTGCAATTGTAGAAGCAGAAATATCTTTAATTGGATAAGCTTATGGCCAGCGTGTATTTCTATCAATTATAGTTAAAATGAAACGATTTTCTCTTGACATAGGTAATGGACCAACAAGGTCCATATGTATGTATATGTTCAAATCGCCCTTTAGGTATACTAATTTTTTCTACAATGGATTTTGTATGTTTCGAAATTTTAGATTTTTGACAACTGATACAAGTTGAAGTCCAATTGTTAATTTCTTTACGCATATTAGGCCAATAATATTTTGATTGAATTAAACGTCTAGTTGTTCGAAAACTTGGATGTGATAATGAAAGAATTTTATCAAAAATAATTCTCCTCATTGAATTTGGAACAAATGGTCTAAAAGGTTTACGTTTGTATTTAGGTTGTTGAGTAATGTCACACCAAATGTTAAGATTAAGAACTGGTATATTTATTTGTTATACTCAGCTGTACTAGTACACAGAGTATTATAGTTTTGATTTCCTAACGGTGGATTGTAACAGAATGAAATAATCGAGATAGATATAGACTTATATATATAAAAATGATCAGGGTGAAAAGAGAAATCGATTGAGCCATGTTCGTCCGTCTGTCCGTCTGTCCGTCCGTCCGTCTGTGAGCACGATAACTCGCGCAAAAATTGAAATATTTTGATGAAATTTGGAATGCAAGTTGGTATCAAGACGAGAACGGATGGTATTGAAAATGGGCGAAATCGGACCATGACCACGCCCACCTCCCCTATATAGTAAAAATCCGAAATTTTGTATCTCAGTAACTAATAGAGCTGGAGTGATGAAATTT
The DNA here is from genome assembly GCA_960531455.1 of Urophora cardui. NCBI lineage: Eukaryota > Metazoa > Arthropoda > Insecta > Diptera > Tephritidae > Urophora > Urophora cardui. The sequence continues at coordinate 24,440,139 of OY482675.1, read as the reverse complement.
TACCCACGTATTGAGCTCAGGCCCTTATGAAGAAATATGGTGAAACTTTGGAAAATGGGCGGTGCCACGCCCACTTATTAAGGGGCAAACATTGAAAGTTTTATGAGTCATAACTCAGAAACCGTTGAAGACATATCGATGAAATTTGGTAGGCGTGATATACTTACTTAGGCAAATGTTTGGACGAAAAATTGCCAAAATCGTTTGACGACCACGCCCACTTTTATATATGGGTATTATAAAGTGGCCTAATAAAAACATTTTAAGGGATATCTCTGTCAAATATAAAGATATATCATTGAAATTTTATGGCAGGAGTCCAACTATGGACATAAAACAAAAAACACAAAAATTTTGGAAAATGGGCGTGGCACCGCCTCCTTTTAGAAGCAGGAATATACGAGATTTCTTAGCCCATAACTCGACAAATAATTGAGATATTATGACGAAACTTGGTGTGTACACTTTTATCACTTGTGGTAATAGACACGCAAAAATTTATTGAAATCGATTTATGACCACGCCTACTTTTTAACAAAGATATTTCTGAAACACCCTTTGGGAATTTTTAACGAGAAATCTTTGTGACTAGAACTCGTAAAGGAATGAAATTTTGCACAAATAATAATATTCATATACTTAGTTGGATAACTGATAAAAATTTTGGAAAATGGGCGTGGCTACGCCCACTTTATGCAGCACTCACTTTAGATAAAGTACAACGTGTTTCCATTAAACGCAAACAAACAATAAAAGCATACAGCTGAGTATCTAATGTTCGATTCCACTCGAACTTAGGCTTCCTTACTTGTTTTAAATTATTTTTAGAATTTTTGTTAGAAATAATTTCATGTAAAATTTTATCTTTTTGTTGTTCTTCATATAATGTTTGTAAATGTATATCTTGAGACAAGATGTGTGTTTGTGTTTATATCTGGAATTCGTGAAAGAATATCAGCTACTATATTATCTTTGCCAGAAATGTATTGAATGTCACTTGTGAATTGTGCAATGTATTCGAGATGTCTAATTGGTCGAGGTGATTTATCTGTTTTTGAATTAAGAGTTCGTGTTAAAGGTTTATGATCCGTGAATACAGTAAATTTTCGGCCTTCAAGAAAATGTTTAAAATGTTTAATTGAATTGTAGATTGCCAAAAGTTCTCTGTCAAAAGTAGAATATTTGCTTTCTGTAGTAGATAATTTGCGTGAAAAATATGCAAGTGGTTCTAAAGTGTTATTACTTATTTGTTGTAAAACTGCACCAATTGCAACATTTGATGCATCTACTGCAAGTGATAGTTGACCATGTTTATCAAAATGTGTAAGTAATGTTTTTTGGGCAAAGAGTTTTTTAACATTTTCAAAAGCATTAGTTGTTTTCTCTGACCAGTTAAGTTCTTTAAGTTTATGTTTAATAGTAAATGTTAACATTTCATGTAGCGGACATAGTTCTGTAGCTAACATTTTAACATATCTATGGTAATAACACTGGATTACAAAATGAAATTTTTTGTCTGTACTTTGGACGTGACTATCCTAACTATATGTAAAATCGGTCGCTGATTCCGAAAATCGGGTTAATTTTTAATTCTATGGGAAGGTTTTTGAGATATCGGCAATTTGCCGTTATTTGGCCAATGGCTCCACTTAATCCTGTATATCTCTTTGACGCAGTAAGCCATCCTCCTTGGAGTGACACCAACCGAAAGAAAATTAAATTTCCTTTTCACGGCTCCCTTAACATTTTTCCCTACCTCTTATAGTTTCTGAAATATTGACGATTCAATTTAAATTTTTTCAATTTTTTACGATTTTTTTAAGAAAAAATTGATTTTGTCAGGCAATATCTTTAAAACCAATGTTTTCACATTCGGTTTTACTCCTTTACGAGAAGCTCTATTCTATTGGGAAAAAGATAAGCTATCAACGATGAAAATCCATGGTAAAATGGAAAAGTTATAGGCCATCAAGTAAATACAGCCAAGTCGCGCAAGGCCTCTGCACGGGTATATTTTATGCATGTTATACCCGTAAATGGACTCGTATCTACTGCGCTGCCAATACGCAGATGTGTAGGTATTGGTAAAATATGCAAAGAATGTACCGTATAGTGGCATTGCAAGACTTGGCTGTATTTACTTGATCGCCTATAACTTTTCCATTTTACCATGGATTTTCTTCGTTGATAGCTTATTTTTTTGCTAATGGAATGGAAATTCACGTAAAGAAGTAAAACCGAAGGTGAAAGCATTGGTTTTAAAGATATTGCGTGACAAAATCAATTTTTTCTTGAAAAAATCGTAAAAAATCGAAAAAATTCAAATTGAATCGTCAATATTTCAGAAACTATAAGAGGTAGGGAAAAATGTTATGGGAGCCGTGAAAAGGAAATTTAATTTTCTTTCGGTTGGTGTCACTCCAAGGACGATAGCTTACTGCGCCAAAGAGATATACAGGATTAAGTGGAGCCATTGGCCAAATAACGGTAAATTGCCGATATCTCAAAAACCTTCCCATAGAATTAAAAATTAACCCGATTTTCGGAATCAGCGACCGATTTTACATATAGATAGGATGGTCGCGTTTAGAGTATTTTTTGGCTGTAGAGCAGTGTAATTAATCATGCCTAGAAACTTTTGTAATTTTTTGATTGAAAGTGGTTTTTCAAAATTAATAATTGCTTCAACACGTTCAGAAGAATATCTAATTCCATCGCATGAAATTTCATAACTGAGGAAGTCTAATTTATTTGTACCAAAAATGCATTTATTTGGTTTAATATTCAAATTATATTTTTGAAGTCTTTCAAATACGGATTTTAAATGTTCTATATGTTGCTCTTCATTATCACTTGCAATAAGAATGTCATCAATATAGACAAAAACAAATTCTAGACCTAAAAATACTTTATAAATCTTTGAAATGTTTGTGCACTGTTACGTAAACCAAAAGGCATACGTATAAATTCAAACATTCCAAAAGGTGTGGTTATTGCAGTTTTGTGAATATCTTCTTCGGCCATAGGTATTTGGTGATAAGCACGGACTAAATCAATTTTGGAAAATGTGTGTTTATTCTTTAAGTCAATTGTTAAATCATGAATATGAGGTAGTGGATAACGGTCTGGTATAGTGATAAAATTGAGTCTTCTATAGTCTCCACAAGGTCTCCAATCATTTGGATCTTTTTTTGGAACCAAATGTAGAGGAGAAGCAATGTGAGAATTAGAAGGTCTACATATTCCAGTTTTAACTAAATATTCAAATTCCGTTTTTGCTATTTTTAATTTAATTGGATCAAGACGTCTAGGTTTTGAGAAAGGTAAAACTCCTTTTGTTTCAATCCTGTGAACTGTTTGATGTTGTACAGATTTAGTGTAATCTGGTTCACAGGTAATAGAAGGGAATTCATCAAGAATTTTAGTAAACTTATTTTCAGTGAATGATATCTTAAGTGAGAATATATCACAATAATCTGAGAATCCTGAAACTTTTAATCTAATAGTTGAATCTCTTATTTCTTTATTTTTGATATCAACTAATATACCGAATTTTTCTAAAAAATTTGCACCAATGATGGGAGTTGAAATATCAGCTAATATAAAAGGATATTCGAAATCACGTCTTAATCCTAGATTAAGTTTCAAAAGTTTCGTTCCAAAAGTTTTGATAGAAGAACCGTTAGCTGCCGTTAAATTAAGATCAGAATTTCTTGAATATGATTTGAATTTGGAAAAAGGAACAACTGAAACTATTGCACCAGTGTCAATTAAAAAACTTAATTTATTGAATTTATCATAAATAAAGAGGCGGCGAGAGGGTTTCACATCATTTCCATTATCAGCCACCATCATAATGGAACGTTTTAGTTTAAATTATTTGAATTAGATTGAATATTATTTTTGTTAAAATTGCAAGGTGGAATGCATTTGTTGGCATTATGTTTAAATTTCTTATGATACCAACAAATTTGATCATAATTATTATCATTGTTACTTCGAGATCTTGAAAATCTTGAAAATCTTCTAAATCTTGAATTATTTCTTTCTCTAGATCTTGATCGTAATTTTAATTCATTAATATCAGATGTTATGTTATTTAAATTTTGGAAAATAACAGTAGTTAAATCTGTTAAATTTTTAACACACTCAGAAAGTACATTATTTTCAACGCTAGCTATAAAAGCTGATTTAGAAGATTGAGGTTTATTAAGAATATCAAAAAGTTTGTCAGCTAAAATAATAATTTCATCTATATTTTGATTATTACTAGAAGTTAAGTGAATTTGAATTTGTTGGGGAAGTTTTCTAATCCATAATTTAAATAATAACTCTTGGCTAACTATTGAATTTGAACCTGTTAGAGATTTCATATGTCGAAAAAGTTCTGATGGAGAACGATCACCTATTTCAGTATTAGAAAATACTTGTTCTAATGTCTTTTCTTCACTAAGGGAATATCTTTCACATAAAGTTTTTTTGATAGTTTCATATTTGTTAAGTAAAGGTGGAGGATTAATTACATCTAAAATTTTTGAAATTGTATCACGTTGGAGCGAAATAAGTATATTTTGAAATTTCAGATTATAGCATAGTACTGAGTTCGAGTTTCACGTGAAACTGCTGTCAAAATCCATACAAAAAAAATTGTTGTGAAACATGTGTGAAATTTCACACATATTTCACGACAAAGTTGTACTGAGTTCCTGCCGTGAAAAGTTGCGCAACATGCTAGCAACATCATGCCAGCAACATTTTTTCACGCCAAATTAAATATACAATGCCATTTATTTTCGAGTGAAAAGTGACATTTGTTGAAATTGAAATTTATATTTTGTATCAAATTTTTTTATTGGCCAAAATTTGAAAGTTGGTTCTGAGGCGATGCTCCAAATTTTTTATTTTTACATTTGCTCAGTTTTCGTTTTGGCATTTATTCTCATTTGACAAAAAATTTATCTTGAAACATTTCACGGCAAAATAAATGCATGTTGCTGGCGAACTCAGTACTAGGCTTATCATCAAAAATCTGATTAATTTCAAATTGTCCTTCAACTAAAAGAAACCACGCTTGAGGACATTCTTCCCAGAATTGAGGAAGTTTTAAGGATTTAGATCTATTAATATTTTCATTTTGAAATAACTGATTTGAACTTATAGTTTGTGTATTATTTAAATCTATAAACTGATTTTGATTTTCTTGTTGTGGATCTGTGGATGCATATGTTCGTGTACGTATAGGTGAACGATTCATGATTAATGTGAAAATAAATATACAAATTAATTGGAAAAGGAGTGAACAATAATATTTATATTAATTTGTTAAAATATTAATGAAAATAATTTCTGTTATATATGTATATATAAATACATATGTATATATATACATAATAACAATATATATGTATATAAAAGTATAAATAGAAATAATACAGCTCACCAAAAATAATGTTGGAGTTAACGAAATAAAATGAAGATTCTGATGGTGATATTGATAATAATTTTTTGATAAAAATGTAGATAAAGTTGATGGTTGTGATATCGCTAAAGATTGTTGAAACGAAATTGATGTTGTTTTTCGTTGTAGTACTTATAGGTTTGATTGCACGTTGTTGTTAAATCGGTCGTTATTATTGCTGTTAGATGAATATTTGTTGATGTAGTTACTGCTTTATTGACAAATTAAATGCGATTACGAATTATTTGCTGTTGTAGCTGTTGTTGTTGGAGACATTTCAATTGCAGAAAAAAATCGTGGCTAAAATTTTCAATCTATATTTTGAATTTTTAGTTTCAGATAATTGTAATCATTGATTGTTGTTTTCGTATTTAGATTAATTGCTGTTGCGGTTTCTGCATTGTTTAATATATGTGATTAAATTCGGATTTATCAAGATTCCGTTAAAATTTTCAAACTTTTAATTGTTGTATTGTAGTTGACGATTTCAAATATTAATGGCACAGCTAGTCGACGCAAGAAATTAATATATGTATATTCGTTCAAATAATTAGTTCGCAGGATTGCCAAAATGTATTGTATATTTTTATTTTATTTAAAAATTAAGTTCATGTTATTTTGTTGAAAATTGAAAATTCAATAATACAATTTTTATTCTTTTGATAAACCAAAATTTCAAAGAATAAAAGATAAAGTATTTAACAAATAATTGAAAGTAATTACTTAACAAAGTAATTCCTACAGTCTTCACCTTCCAAATAGCACTTATGCTTCACTAAATTCGACGTCGATTTCATGATGTAGCTCAGAAGCTTTTCGCAAATTTTGTAGATAACGAAGTTACTTATTTCTTCCCCATTACTCTTAACAATTTTTGCAAAGACTTTCCACACCTTGCTTCTCCCTTGTACTTCCTTCAATATATATTCTCCATTTTGTAGTTGAGGGTTATTGGCGCGATACAATAAGTAATTGTTGTTTCCAACAATCCATTGCTTAAATAGTAAAAATAAGAAAATAACCGAACATCGATTTTTAGGCCCGAAAGGAACATATTAGCCTGAAGTCGTAAAAAAGGCCGAAGTTAGTTCGTTAACTCATAAAAATGGCGTTGCTAGCCTAGAATTTCACTGACCTGTTTTATGATCAACAGTTTACACTTTTCCGTTTCTCGTCTACCTAAACCCAAAACTCTCAAGGGAAAAGTGATTTTCACCGTGATCAGTTCATCTACACTATTTTTTCACTTGAAAGTTATTCTTTAGATAATACTTAAAACATCTTTCAAAAAATTTTGGAGAGGGAAAAATTTGGTATAACAGTTATTATTATTTTATTGAAAAAAAAAAACAATTTTTTCTGGAAATTTTATTTAATTAAATATAAAAATATATTTTTTTATAAATAAATATACGTATTGTATGTACAGATGTATATGCATCTCTATGCATCATAGCTAAGCTTAGAACGACGCCAAACGTCATTACATTATTTTATTTTCATCAATCATAATAATTAAACGTTCTGCTTTAATAACAATAACATATGTACAACAAAGGAAGGTTTATGACGGACTTTGAAAACTTAAGGAATTCACCGAGCCTGTTCTTAGAAAACTTCCGCATGCCACCAGAAATTTTTGATGAACTTTTTGAGATGCTGGAGCCGCATCTGCTTCCAAAACGCCACTGTAGGCCAAAAGACTACATTCCAGGCAAAGTGAAATTGGCAGTAGTACTAGAGTATGTTTTATACTTTGTGAGCAAAGTGCATTTCCATATGATGTATTTTTTGTAAAATCTTTTTTCAGATACTTGGCTTCTGGAGATTTACAACGACATCTTGCGTCCTGCTATCGCATTAGCAAGCAACATTTTGCCAGAATCGTAGGAGACGTTTGCGGAGCAATATGTTGCGTATTGAAAATGAAGTGCCGGAGTGGAAGGAACAAAATTTGGTGGAACATGCGAATGGGTTTAGAAATCAGTGGAATTTTCCTAATTGCGTTGGCGCCATTGACAGCAAACACGTAAGCATCAAAGCACCTCCAAAAAGTGGAAGCATCTTTTATAATTACAAAGTAAGATAAAATTGTGTACTTCATTTGAATTAAAAAGTAATCCGAATTGAACATTTTTGGTAGGGATATCATTCCATTGTTTTGCTGGCTACCTGTGATGCGAATTATAGGTTTACATATATGGACGTAGGTGCTTATGGAAGCGAAGGCGATTCGAGCGTAATGAGAAGCTCTAAATTTGGTGCCAGTATTCTGAATGACACCTGCCCATTCTCTCCTGATACCTATATCAACGAAAAAAAATACCCTACTTCATTGTGGGTGACGACCCATTTTTATGTAAGCGCATGATTAAGCCATACAGCGGTACGAATCTCTCAAAAGAGAAAAAAAATTTTAACTACAGGCTAAGTAAAGCCAGGCGGTGTATTGAAAATGCGTTTGGCATCTTGAGTGCAACGTGGCTTTGCCTTAGAAAATTGTTGTCTTGCAAACCTGATCGCGCGCAAGTTATTGTGTCGGCATGTTTTCTGCTGCATAATTTTCTCATTAATAAGAGTCGGCGAACATATAACCCAAATGCATTCTCTGGATTTGAAGATAGTACCAGAAACTGGGTAGCAGGAGAATGGGAAGAGATGCGACAACAAGAATATGTTTCACATCACGATGTTATAAACATGGCCACTTACCGCGGACGAGTTTCCGACTACGGAAAATATATACGAAACGAACTGACAGACTATGTCAATTCTAACGGATCTGTTCTCTGGCAAAATAATTCCGCATTTGTTTAAAATCAGTAATTTTTATATGTATGTACATATCTTCTGCAAATAAAAGAAATTCACAAACACAAAATAAAATACAAAGTATACAATGCATTTGGTTTCCTATCTTGGGTTTGTTGAATAATTCAATTTGAATGGGAGTTGCCTCACGCCCTTTGGCAATAACCACCACTTTTACCTACTTCTATAGCAATTAAAAAATACTGCCAATTTTCAATTCATTCAATTCTGTTAACACATTAATTTTTATTTATAACATTTTTTTAATAAATGAATTTAAAGTGCGAAGTAGATTTCATATGAGCAGATGAAGTTCATATAAATTAGGTTCAGCTATTGGAATAAACGCATATTTAAGAAAATGTTAAGAGCCTATTAACCCCTGCGCAGCGTTGCGTGATTCGAATCAATTTTGATTTAAAATCAACTTTCAAATAAAGAATCAACTTGATTCGTGATTCAAACTATTTTCAAATCAAAGATAATTTTTATTTGTGATTCATTTCTCAAAAGAATCAAAAATACCCTCTGATTGGTGATTCAAACTGTTTTCAAATCAAAGATAAATTTGATTTGTGATTCTTTTCTCAAAAGAATCAAAAATACCCTTTGATTCGTGATTCAAACCATTTTCAAATCAAAGATAAATTTGATTTGTGATTCATTTCTCAAAAGAATCAAAAATCTTTTTTGATTCTTGATTCAAAAAATATCTTTGATTCGAATCAAAAATTTTATTCGAATCAAAAATTTTATTCGAATCAAAAATTTTATTCGAATCAAAAATTTATTTAGAATCAAAAATACTGTAGCATATCAGAAATATTCAAGTACATTCTCGGTAACTTAAAACACAAAAATGTATAAAATGCACCAAAAGTGCAACAACAGCCAAATTGTATGCTGACGCCAAATATGTAGATATGTATGTACATATATACATATGTATTTCTGATTGTCGTATTTACGTTTGTGCTACGCCGTACGTACATGCATACATACATATGTATACATACATATATATATAGGCACTTGGGTGCATACCCTGCAAAAATCATTGGATTATATGCTCCATTTGTGGTAAGTTGGAGTACTTTCAAAGTGACCACTAACATAGCCCAAGCGACCGATTCGTGTATCTGCATCGGTTCGTAGTTAGCCGAACATAACAAAAACCAAATTTTTATCGCGACGAAGACGATATGTGTATCCATACATAGCTACATACACAGGCACGTAGCCAGGGGGGGGGGGCTCGGGGGGCTCAAGCCCCCCCCCCCCCGAAATTCGAAGGAAGTATTTTTTTTTGTAATTTCCTCAACTCGCGTCTCACAAATTCGAATGTCAAGCATGGCGAAAGCGGGTTTGGATTTTCTTTAAAAAATTTAGCTCTTTCAAGCCCTTTTTTCGTGAACCTAGCCCCAACCAAAGTGCGCAAGTTCGAGTCTTGGCAGAAGCAAAAGTAACCTGATGAGTCTTAGAGGGATCTAAGGCGAAACAGCTGTAGTTACATCCATGCTTAAAAAGTTTTTTTCTAGTTTATAAAAAATAAAAAATTAAATATAACATGGGCCTGTGCTCGTTAAATTAAATATATCAAAATTTTTTCTGCCAACACTAAATTTCTAGATAACAAGTAAGGAAGCCTAAGTTCGAGTTCTCGCTATGATCTCCATTCACTGGGATATTGCTGTTGATCCTGACCATGTCATAGACATTTTATCAAAAAACAAATCCAGAAGGCTACTTCTTTGATGAAAAGGTTATTGTAAAAGAAAGTTTTATATGAAATTTTGTACCACATTCCATATGTATATGTATGTATGTATGTACATAATAAAAGTCAATTAAAATAGCTTTTCAGTAATCTTGTACATATGTAAAAATTTTTTCCATATTCATTTTCAAAATAATCAACCAATATGAATAACTTTCATTTGACCTATGTATGTACATATGTATATGTATGTGGGGGGGGGGGGGGAGTGCAATTTGTCCATAATTTCTGTAAGCCCCCCCCGAAACGAATTCCTGGCTACGGGCCTGTACATACATACATATGTTTGAATGTATACACGTCATTCGTCGTCGTCGCGATAAACATTTGGTTTTTGTTGTTATGTTCGGCTAACTGTTAGGTACTCCATCAATTAATCCAATGTAGGTACTCCATGGATTAATATGATTGTTAAGCGGGACTGGAGTATATACTCCATTGCAATGACATGCAATGTTAAATGGACCATATTTTTTGTATGAAATGTGGCAAGTTCTGGAGTAAGCGGTTGGTCCATAGCGAGCACTCCATGGATTAGCGAATGGAGTACTCGGAATTTTTGCAGGGTATGCATACATACATATGTATTATATGTACATATGCCCTGCAAAAATCATTGGATTATATGCCCCATTTGTGGTAGGTTGGAGTACTTTCAAAGTGACCACTAACATAGCCCAAGCGACCGATTCGTGTATCTGCATCGGTTCGTAGTTAGCCGAACATATACATATATGTACATATCTACATAGATTCTATTTCATAGAAGTAAGAATTAGAGTAGATATACATGTATTATAGTAAATAAGTAGTATGTACATAAGAAATTTTGTGTATAGGTAAATAAGAATCAATTTTACCAATAAATTCCCTGATTGAATTGCTGTTCGTAAAGAAATACAACAAACCACTTTCGTTTAATTTGAACGGGTTTAAAATATACATATGTATGTATGTACCTATAGTGAATCCTAAATATATTTCAATTAAAAGATACTTTTAGTACGAGATCATTTTGGGTAAATGCATTATTATTATTTATTTTTAAATTCTGTTATTTTATTCTTTTATTGGGTTCATTCAATGTATGTAAAATATATAAATTATAAGTACATAAGTACCCAGCCAGCAAAATCATCGTAAACGAGCTCGTAAACCGATGTTTTCTCGCAGAAAACTCTAATAAAATATCGTTTATGATAGCCGTTTACGATTCGCCTACGAATACTGTTTCGCTTTAAAATGTTCAGTGCCTACGAGTGTCGTAAATGTATCGAAAAAGCGCTCGTATATGAATCTTTTTACGTCCGTTTTTTTTATCGTAAATGTAGAAATTTTACAAACATACATACTTTTAAAATATTGAGTTTGAAATTTTTCGTTTTCTTTTTTTTTTTGACATGATAGAAAAAAGTTTATTTTGTTATTGTTTTCTTATTCGAGAACAGCTCGTAAATCGCAATGTTCGTTAAATGTACGGTACCTTGCTGGCTGGGTGGGTAAGTACATATGTGTGGATATGTATAAGAGAAATTTACATATGTATGTATATACATTTACATATTAATTGGTAAGTATATATGTACATGCATCTTACATAAGTATGTATATATGTGTTAGATTACATCTGTATTTTATATGGAAATGAAGTCAGGAGGTGAGAATTTTCACTAATATTTTTTCGTTCTTTTATCACGAGAGAGAAATGCAAAAAAATATGCTCCTCTCTCGCAAGAAGCGATCAAAAAAAAATCCAGTTTTTCCACTTGTGCGCGAAAAATAACAAAACAATATTTCTCCTTCCTTCCTTCCTTAATTGGCACGTAACCGTCTAGACGATTCTGGCGGAATACAATAGAGTGCGGCAATTGTTTCTGTTTCGTGCAGCATGGCGCCACTCACATGTGAGACAAACTGATCGCGAAAACTAACAAAGCATTCGCGAAAACAGTTTATCACGAACATTTTTCAGCTACGTTGTAGGGAAGGATATACATACATACAAGCAGATTTTCGCAGTTGCCTTAGCCAGCCATTTGCGCGTACATATGTATGTATATTCCCACCAAAAAATCTAAGCCTTTTTAAGAATTAAAACCGCAGATTTTAAGGCTTCCGAAATCAGGCCTGAAAATTATAAAGGTAGCAAATTTGTATGGCGTAAGGCTTAAAATAAGGCTGATTTTCCTGTGTTGATGTCATCACGCCATAAGGAGTACTCTCTCTCTGAGAGCACACCTTATTCCTAATGCTTATCCGCCATGCGAAATAAGGCCTAGATAATAAATAATGCCATGTTAAATGGACCATATTTTTTATATGATATGTGGCAGGTTGAGGAGTACTCGGTTGGTCCATAGCGAGTACTCTATACACGCGTGCATGGAGTACTCGGCTTTTTTGCAAGGATTCTTTTGTATGCATACACCCAACCATAATTCATTCATCCTTTCATTCATTTATTCGTTATATATATGTATGTAAGTATATACATACATATGTATGCGCAAGTGCTTGGCTAAAACAACTGCGAAAATCTGCTTGCATTTCCTCCCATACAACGCAGACGTTTGTTGAAATTTTAGATTTTTTGCATTTCAACTCGCGGGGGTGGTGGGATCACGTACTAAAGTATTTTTTATATGAAATAAAGTTTTGATTCAAAATAATTTTTGATTCGAATCAAAAGTTTGATTCGAATCAAAAATTTTATTCGAATCAAAAATTTTATTCGAATCAAAAATTTGATTCGAATCAAAAATTTTATTCGAATCAAAAATTTTATTCGAATCAAAAATTTGATTCGAATCAAAAATTTATTAAGAATCTTGATTCGAAATCAAGTTTGAATCAAGAATCAAAAAAGATTTTTGATTCTTTTGAGAAATGAATCACAAATCAATTTTATCTTTGATTTGAAAATAGTTTGAATCACGAATCAAAGGGTATTTCTGATTCTTTTGTGAAACGAATCACAAATAAAATTTATCTTTGATTTGAAAATAGTTTGAATCACGAATCAAAGGGTATTTCTGATTTTTTTTTGAAACGAATCACAAATAAAAATTATCTTTTATTTGAAAATATTTTAAATCAAGAATCAGAAAATATTTTTGATTAGTGATTCAGTCAAATCAAAATCACGCAACCCTGCCCCTGCGACCAAATCGATTTAGTCGGACTGGGTTGTAGTATTAGACCAAGAGCCCGTGACTGCCAGACCTACGTCATTTTATAAAGGCTGAAACTTTCTCAGCGCATACCTCCAACGCAACTATGAATGATGGTGCAATATGAAATTTGGGTCGTGTGGGGTTTCGGAGTTATTAGGCCCCAAAGGTGCCAAAAATAACACCTTACTTACGTCATTTTATAAAGGCTGAAATTTGAATATATCATTTAGGAGACCCTAAAAAGACGATATCTCTTCAGCCAGACACTTTCCATGTGGGGAAACCCCTGCCAGACACCCCTAAAAACTCGAAAAATGGCACCTTACTTACGTCATTTTATAAAGGCTGAAATTTGGATATATCATTTAGGAGACTCTAAAAAGACGATATCTCTTCAGCCAGACACTTTCCATGTGGGGAAACCCCTGCCAGACACCCCTAAAAACTCGAAAAATGGCACCTTACTTACGTCATTTTATAAAGGCTGAAATTTGGATATATCATTTAGGAGACTCTAAAAAGACGATATCTCTTCAGCCAGACACTTTCCATGTGGGGAAACCCCTGCCAGACACCCCTAAAAACTCGAAAAATGGCACCTTATTTACGTCATTTCATAAAGGCCGAAACTTGCCGCTCATATTCGTACATACATATGTATGTATGGAAATATTTATCTATATATATATGTATGTATGTACATATGTACATACATACATGTATACATATGTACATATCCTTGCACAAATCTTTGTATTACATAGATACCCTAAAAATAAATGCAAATTACTTCGGGATGCACGCGGGATCGCTTGCTGTAATACAAAACCATGATCTGCGCCCATTAGCGGTGAAATACTGAGTATCTGTCCCGAAATTCAATGCAATTCCTATCTGACAAAAAAACCTCACAGCTACCTAAAAAAAGGATTGCGTGAGTTGCAAAATAATACAAACCTCAGATACATATGTATGTACCATAGATGGGCATTTTCAAGTACCAGTAGTAATGCATTACCAGTATTCAAGCAGTAAAATGTTTTTCTTTGACTTTCTACCGAAAATTTTCGCAAAACTCAGTTTGAACTCCAATATTTTGCAACATAAAGTAATATTTTAAAAGCTTTTGCAATTTCATGAGCATTCAGTAAGCTTTACTGCACTTGCTTTTTTACTGCATTACTGAGTTTACTGCAGTATGCCCATCTATGGTATGTACGTATGTCTTTATATACCCTGCAAAAGAGTTTTGCGCTGGTAGCGCTGCTTCTGTTTTGCACTCACTCTGTCTGCTCCTCACTTTCTAATACTTATTTGGCCTTATTTCGCATGGCGGATAAGCCTTTGGTACTCCTTATGGCCTGATGACATCGACACAGGAAAATCAGCCTTACGCATACAAATTTGCTACCCTTATAATTTTCAGGCCTTATTTCTTAAGCCTTTAATCTGCTGTTTTAATTCTTAAATAAGGCTTAGATTTTTTGGTGGGTATGTCTGTATAGATATAGATACATACATACATACATATGTGGCTGAGGTTTGTAATATTTTGCAACTTAAACAATCCTTTTTATCTCTTTGAAATATGTACATATGTAGGTATGTATGTATCTCTTTCTAATATGTACATTAAGGTGGTCCAAAAAAAGTTAAAGTCCAAAAAATTATGTGTCATCATGTAATGTAATGTAAAAGGAGAAGGAAATTTGGAGGCATTTGCGCGACCTCTAAACTTTATTTTAAAGCAAATGTCCGATATAGATTTCCGTAGTACAGTCGCATGATATGTGGGTTGTTGCGCGGATTTCGGGAGAACTTTATTTTCTGCATACACATTTGAACCACCCCAATGAACATACAAATATATGTATGTATGTATGAATCTGTTTAAGGTACATATGTATATACATACATACATTTCCGTGCAAATATTCCAAGTATTCCATTTACTCATCTATAGAGTACTTGCTACGGATCAACGGCGTATTCCTTGTAGGTACTTACTACCAGAATTCATACAAAAAATATGGTCCAATCAACATGGCAATGTCGTTGCATTGGATTACATATGGTCAATTAATTTATAAATTAAATTAAAGAAATTTAATACTTAATATCTCAAAACGACAAACATTTGGCGTTCGTTACAATATTGGACTAGCCGTGGCCGCTGTGGTGCAGTGGGTAGAGTGCTCGCCTGCTATGCCAGAGGTCTCGGGTTCAAACCACGGTCCGAGGAAAACACCAAAACAATTTTTCTAATTAGTAAAAATCCAATTATTGGGTTTTTAAGAGCAGCGGTCACCTCTCGGCAGTGGGCGGCATACCCTCCGAGAGTATTTCTGCCATGAAAAAGCTTCTCACAAAAAATGCATTCGCCGTTCGGAGCCGGCATAAAACTGTAGGTCCACCCAATTAGTAGGAAAAACAAAAAGGAGCACACCTCGAATTGGGAGAGAAGCTCGGCCATAAAACTCGTCAGAGTTATAATAGCGCCATTGTATTATATTATATTATTATTATGAGCCGATGTAAATACATGAATTGGTCGGCCAGTTGGGGCAATATTAATGATCACTTTGTAAGTACTACAAACTACCTCAAATTGATACATATGTAATACAAAGATTTGTGCAAGGATATGTACATATGTATACATGTATGTATGTACATATGTACATACATACATATATATATAGATAAATATTTCCATACATACATATGTATGTACGAATATGAGCGGCAAGTTTCGGCCTTTATGAAATGACGTAAATAAGGTGCCATTTTTCGAGTTTTTAGGGGTGTCTGGCAGGGGTTTCCCCACCTGGAAAGTGTCTGGCTGAAGAGATATCGTCTTTTTAGAGTCTCCTAAGTTATATATCCAAATTTCAGCCTTTATAAAATGACGTAAGTAAGGTGCCATTTTTCGAGTTTTTAGGGGTGTCTGGCAGGGGTTTCCCCACATGGAAAGTGTCTGGCTGAAGAGATATCGTCTTTTTAGAGTCTCCTAAATGATATATCCAAATTTCAGCCTTTATAAAATGACGTAAGTAAGGTGCCATTTTTCGAGTTTTTAGGGGTGTCTGGCAGGGGTTTCCCCACATGGAAAGTGTCTGGCTGAAGAGATATCGTCTTTTTAGAGTCTCCTAAATGATATATCCAAATTTCAGCCTTTATAAAATGACGTAAGTAAGGTGCCATTTTTCGAGTTTTTAGGGGTGTCTGGCAGGGGTTTCCCCACATGGAAAGTGTCTGGCTGAAGAGATATCGTCTTTTTAGAGTCTCCTAAATGATATATCCAAATTTCAGCCTTTATAAAATGACGTAAGTAAGGTGCCATTTTCGAGTTTTTAGGGGTGTCTGGCAGGGGTTTCCCCACATGGAAAGTGTCTGGCTGAAGAGATATCGTCTTTTTAGAGTCTCCTAAATGATATATCCAAATTTCAGCCTTTATAAAATGGCGTAAGTAAGGTGCCATTTTTCGAGTTTTTAGGGGTGTCTGGCAGGGGTTTCCCCACATGGAAAGTGTCTGGCTGAAGAGATATCGTCTTTTTAGAGTCTCCTAAATGATATATTCAAATTTCAGCCTTTATAAAATGACGTAAGTAAGGTGTTATTTTTGGCACCTTTGGGGCCTAATATCTCCGAAACCCCACACGACCCAAATTTCATATTGCACCATCATTCATAGTTGCGTTGGAGGTATGCGCTGAGAAAGTTTCAGCCTTTATAAAATGACGTAGGTCTGGCAGTCACGGGCTCTCGCTCTATATGTTTCATTCGGCCGACTAATTGGGTGTAGTGTGAATACTTCCATACATTCCCATGCAAATTAAAGTGCAATTAAATCGATTTGGTCGCAGGTGTGATTAGGGTCTAATATGTACGATTAATTTAAATGGAAATAAAAGTTATTTATTTATTGGCTTTGTGTTCCTCAACCTTCCTTAATAACATGAGATTAATTTCTAGGCACATGTCATCACCAACATATCGTGGGAGCAGATTTAGGAGCCAATCAAAACTGGAAAGTGCTTGTGCGTAGGGTGAGGTGCTTGTAGCTCTAGATCGAGTTTCCAGCATTTCCTCTTGCTTCTTTAGAATGTTATCAAATCGGTTCCAAATTTGTGGTGTAGATGATCGGCTGTTCGATGTGGGTGTTGGATTCTGTAGAATGAAATAACACAATTACAATCTTAAAAGTAGCAAGTAAGAACGCGGCTGTCTTCAGCCGTACCGAAGACTTCATACCTTTCATTAATGGGGAAATGAAAAGTTACATAGTCTGATTTTGTTCAACTTATACTTTCAATTGGTGGTTCTTTATGCAAAGGCTAATTAGAAAAAATAGTGTCATGATTTCAATGATGATCAGTTGCACATAAAAACACAGCAGCATATAGAATTTCAATGAGATATCCCAAAAATTGAGATACTAGTTTGCGTTCACAGGACTTTCGCGCATGCTTACCCAGGCAGATTTGCATTCACTGACTAGAAATACATATGTACATAAAAACAATTAAACATCCAAAATAATACGCAAAAAAAATTTACCTGGCTTTGAAATAGTATTTCTTATATCAAGCCAGGCCTGGTCCACAGCATTTTTATTGCTGCGCAATGGATCATTGATGTTCCAAATTCTGGGCCACCCATTCACTTCATTAGCTAGCTGACGCCTTTTGTCGCTTGAAAAGTTTATAATGCGCCTCTTGCGTGTGGGCAACGATTGTGGACTTTCTTCCATTTCTCCCACTTCTGTTATTGGTAGCTGCCGATTTTCGTCGCTGGAAAAGTTTATGATGCGCCTCTTGTGCGTGGGCAACGAATGTCGACTTTCTTCTATTTCTCCCACTTCTGTAATTGGAAGGTGCCGATTTTCGTCGCTGGAAAAGTTTATAACGTGCCTCTTGTGTTTGGACACCGAATGTGCACTTTCTTGCATTTCTATAATTTTGAAATCAAAATTAAAAAAGAAATCAAATATTGCAATTGACTTACTTTCGCGCGCAGATGTCACTTTCCTCCAAGAAATAATTGTTAATGATATTTTTCTTCGCAAAACCGGCTTTGCCATATTCGCATTTTTTAGAAAAAGAGTAGTAAAAAAGAGTACTTAATTTCTTAAGAGCTGCATACTACCATAAGAAAATTTGAAGCAAGAAATTTTCTTGAGCATTTCTTCAGCGTTTTTATACTCAGCTGTACTAGTACACAGAGTATTATAGTTTTAATCACATAACGGTGGATTGTAACAGAATGAAATAATCGAGATAGATATAGACTTATATATATCAAAATGATCAGGGTGAAAAGAGAAATCAATTGAGCCATGTCCGTCCGTCTGTAAACACTCTAACTCGCGCAAAAATTAATATATTTTGATGAAATTTGAAACGCAAGTTGGTATCGATACTGGGACGGTTGGTATTGAAAATGGGCGAAATCGGACCATGACCACGCCCACTTTTCCTATATAGAAAAAATCGGAAATTTGGTATCTCAGCCACTAATATAGCTAGAGCGATGAAATTTTACCCACGTGTTGAGCTCAGGCCCCTATGAAGAAATTTGGTGAAATTTTAGAAAATGGGCGGTACCACGCCCACTTATTAAGGGTCAAACATTGAGGGTTTTATAAGCCATAGTTCAGAAACCATTGAAGATATATCGATGAAATTTGGTACGCGTGATATACTTACTTAGGCAAATGTTTGGACGAAAAATTGTTAAAATCGGTTGACGGCCACGCCTACTTTTATATATGGGTCTTATAAAGTGACCTAATAAAAACATTTTAAGCGATATCTCTGTCAAATATAAAGATATATCATTAAAATTTTATGGCAGGAGTCTAACTATGAACATAAGACAAAAACCGTAAAAATTTTGGAAAATGGGCATGGCACCGCCTTCTTTTAGAAGCAGGAATATACGAGATTTCTTAGCCTATAACTCGACAAATAATTGAGATATTATGACGAAGATTGGTTTGTAGACTTTTATTACTTGTGGTAATACATGTTCAAAATTTTAGCGAAATCGGTTGACGACCACGCCCACTTTTATATATGGGTATTATAAAGTGACCTAATAGAAACATTTTAAGCGATATCTTTGTCAAATATAAAGATTATTCATTGAAATTTTGTGGCATGAGTTCCACAATAGACCAGAAACAAAAAATAGAAAAATTTTGGAAATTGGGCGTGGCACCGGCTTCTTTTAGAAGCAGGAATATACGAGATTTCTTAGCCTATAACTCCAAAAATAATTGAGATATTATGACGAAACTTTGTTTATACGCTTTTATAACTTGTGTTAATAGACACGCAAAAATTTATTGAAATCGGTTTATGACCACTTCTACTTCTTAACAAAGATATTTCTGGAACACCCTTTGGAAATTTGTAACGTGACATCTTTGTAACTAGAAGTCAAAAAGGAATGAAATTTTGCACAAAGAATAATATTCATATGCTTAGTTGATCGACTGATAAAAATGTTGAAAATGGGCGTGGCTACGCCCACTTTATGCAGCACTCGCTTTATATAAAATACACCGTGTTTCCATCAAACGCAAACAAACAATGAAAGCATACAGCTGAGTATCTAATGTTCGATTCCACTCGAACTTAGGCTTCCTTACTTGTTTTATATGAAGTTTTGGCTTTTCTTTCGAGCTGGATACTAAGCTTAAAGAGAAAAAACAAGTAAGGAAGCCCAAGTTCGAGTGGAATCGAACATTAGATACTCAGCTGTATGCTATAGTTTGTTTGCGTTTGATGGAAACACGGTGTACTTTATATAAAGCGAGTGCTGCATAAAGTGGCCGTAGCCACGCCCATTTTCAACATTTTTATCAGTCATCCAACTAAGCATATACATATTGTTCTTTGTGCAACATTTCATTCTTTTATGACTTCTAGTTACAAAGATGTCACGTTACAAATTCCCAAAGGGTGTTCCAGAAATATCTTTGTTAAAAAGTAGGCGTGGTCATAAACCGATTGCAATAAATTTTTGCGTGTCTATTAACACAAGTTATAAAAGTGTATAAACCAAGTTTCGTCATAAGATCTCAATTATTTGTCGAGTTATGGGCTCCGAAATCTCGTAGATTCCTTTGTCTAAAAAGAGGCGGTGCCACGCTCATTTTCAAAAATTTTTTTATTTTTTGTTTCCGGTCTATTGTGAAACACATGCCACAGAATGGTATCGCTTCAATAGAACCCGAAATAAAACACGTTCAACATTCCGTGGAATATATGTTGCTCGCTTCCTTTGGTCCTTTAGGTTCATTTTACAAAGATTCCTTCTGAGGAGACCCCTACTGAAATTTTATGGCGAATAATTTTCTAGAACACTTTAACCCTCTAGCACCGCCAATAAGGGTTACTTTGACCCCCTTTTTTAGAAAATCAGGAAAAATAGTATTTTTAAGATCGCTAGAGGGTTAAAATGTTCTAGAAAATTATTTGGCATAAAATTTTACTAGGGGTCTCCTCAGAAAATTTTTCTGTAAAATTAACCTAAAACACCAAAGGAACCGAAAAAACCGTATTCCTCGGAATGTTGAACGTGTTTTATTTCGGGTTCAACTCAAGCGATCGAAATACTTATTTTGCAAAAGGTTAATGATTTTTGACTACGTTTAACATGCAAACATAAAAAAAGGTACATTAGGGTGTTATAAACTAAGTACTGGGTGGTAGTCACCCCAATGGCGCACATAGGGTTAATAATATTCCATAGTATAAGCCGCCCTTTCAAGCCAAAGACATTGGTGTATTAAACTTAGAGATCGGACTATAAATACTGAAGATATGGGAAAAATAAATTTTAGCGACATCTAGCGGCGTCTAAAAAAAAATTTAAAAAATTTCCGCAAATGTTTTCCAAAAAGACATCATATGCGGGGGCGTACGGCGAACTTTATTTTTTGAGATACGGTCTACGGCACATACGAAATATGTTTAAAATAAACAAAAACGAATTTATATGGAAATTTGTCGTATGTATGTGACATAAGACAAATGCATACCCAAATGGTAGTAATTTTGTAACATACGACAAATGCACACTAAATAACTCAAAAACTAAATGAGATAGAAAAAAATGGATTGGAAAAATTAAAAGATTAGGTCCGATTTAGTTAATCTGCATCAAAAATTAGAAATCGTCAATTTTCACATACGACATTCGATTTCTCAGGCGACGACATGTCATTATAAAATTTGTAGTAGTAATAATAATAATAATACAATGGCGCTATTATAACTCTGACGAGTTTTATGGCCGAGCTTCTCTCCCAATTAAGGTGTGCTCCTTTTTGTTTTTCCTACTAATTGGGTGGACCTACAGTTTTATGCCGGCTCCGAACGGCGAATGCATTTTTTGTGAGAAGCTTTTTCATGGCAGAAATACTCTCGGAGGGTATGCCGCCCACTGCCGAGAGGTGACCGCTGCTCTTAAAAAACCCAATAATTGGATTTTTACTAATTAGAAAAATTGTTTTGGTGTTTTGCTCGGACCGTGGTTTGAACCCGAGACCTCTGGCATAGCAGGTGTTCACGATTCAACTTGACCGCTGAATTCTACTAGTAAAGAAACGCACCTATATTCAGCATTGATGATGGAGGCCGCTGAATCCATATCCATATACACAACAACACGTTATTGTATGTATAATGTTTTGCAATATCATAATCAGTGGTTTGTAAATTAATGTAAACCTGTAATAGTTTTCTCGCTTTAACATAAATAATTTGAAACATTTTTTGTAAACCGGGATTTTGTTTCCCACTATGCGGTAGTTATAAAAGGGAAGAAATCTTCAAGAAACGGTTATTATGTTAATAAACTTTGGTCTGTAAAAACGTATAGCTTAATTTGCTAAATTTTAGTGATTGTAATAACGTTTGGTTTTTTTGTATTTGAATCTTGTACAGCAGGCGAGCACTCTACCCACTGCACAACATTTGTAATAGTCATCTTCAAGTTGAAACATATTTATTTTAACTACTGTCGATGCTTCAACTTCAATATGGTTCATAGTAAACTTATATATTTGGCATATTATGCTTTGTTTTAGCAATTTATGCTGCGTACATTTTCGTTCTTTCATTTGAATGCGGCTTTTCAAGTTGTATGTAATTCTTATGGCGTTTTCGATTCTGGCATAAAATGTTACCCTTTAATATTTCAATTATAAAATTACGTAACCAGTCTTCGTTTTAAATCCTGGGTTTTGTAGATAATGATGCCCTCTGACTTAGCTAGAGGTCAATATTCGCTGAAATTACCACATAAGCTTACAAGATGGCTAAGAAAATCAAGTAGGACAACATTTTTTCCAGAAACGAAAACAGCATTAGATGGTTTATACATTGTTCGAGCTATATAGCATTATTGAGCAACTCAAATGCAACTCATTTTCCACAAGGCCACTTTGCATACTCCAGAGGTTGGCACTCCCGCCCAAATTTGGAGCTACAGCGCTCCTCCCAAGTGAATACATACAAGGGTTTAAGAAACCGCATATGTACATATATGTACCCTGCAGCGAAATCAACTAGTTGTAAACTAATTGACAACTAGTTGGCCATACAGCTCAACTAGTCAGCCATCTATCTTTTTTCCATATTAGCAACTGGTATTTTTAACACGGTGATGACCTAGGAAATGGCAATTGTCAGCATCCACACCAGAGTCATACCACTTTACTGACTAGTCAGTATCCACACCAGCATCATACCACTTGACTGACTAGTCAGTATACACACCAGCATCATACCAATTTGCTGACTAGTCAGTGTAGATATCAGAACTATACCAGTTGACTGACTAGTTTTACATGCTACTACAATGAAAATAAAAATTGCAAAATAAAGTTTCTAATACATTTATTTAGTTATTAGAATATGATATTTAAATTCAATTATTAATTAATTAAATTTATTGCATACGTGTTCATTGCAACCTCCAGAAACCCCGGATACATTCATTTTTAATTTAAACCCCTTTTTTTGGCAAAACTTCTTGTTTCATAACTAATCCCAATTTGTCCCCATAATTTATCTAGTCAGTTAACTGGTAGGTTGGTTATTTGCCCGTTTTAATTCTAATAATTATTTTATGTGAATTTAAATGAGCTATTGGCCATTTTTTAAAACGGCCATATAAATACAAACGTAAATATGTATATCGGAGAGCCTGCCGAAAAACAAAAGTCTGAAAACAATAACAAGCATTACCTGTACAAAAGCTTTTCTTGTTAATAGCTTTAGAACATAGGTGGCCAGAGATTAAGCGTAATAGCACCGACAGACGGCAGCGATAATCCGGAATATCTAGCTAATTCGGACTTAACTTGAGAATTAACTGGAGGTAATCCGGAATATCTCTTGAGTTAGTCCTCAAAATTTTAGCGGATTAGAGCATTTTGTAATGACAACCCTGGTGAAAAATGTCTATTGTGAATGAAAGTTAAGAAAAAGAAGAACCCAAGGCAGATTTAGGAAGGTAGGTGCATAAGTGAATTCAGAAATTTCGAATGTAATTTGTTATTGTAATTGGTAGAGTGTGATGTCAAAATGATATTTCGCCTTGGTTGAAATCTGAATTCGTTTAGGACTCGCCCATTCCTATTGATCATGATGTGATTTCGTTTTGATTTTGACATTACCCTCCCTTTGGAAATAAAACAAGAAGTTTTTGAATTCGCCGCTGCACCTACCTTCCTTCAGCTGTTTTGTTAATCCGCAATACTTGCCGTCTGTCAAGGTAAAATTTTAATCGAATTAAGTGTTGCGGTAATCGGGATTATCGCTGCCGTCTGTCAATGCTATAAGGGAGCCACACGACAACAACATCAATAAAAATTGCAACAACCTTCTTCTCGTAATTATAAAAATATTATTTTGCCAAATAACGGTTTATTGCACAACATGTACTTATGTATGTACATACATAAAAAAAATCATACTCCCATGAGCACTTAAACTTTCTATTCTTAGATCCTCCATAGAAAATTATCGAGGTATAGCAAATATTTCTGCTATTCCTAAATTATTTGAATCAATAGTTACCAATAGATTGTCTCATTCAACGTCCTCATTAATTTGTGATTCCCAACACGGTTTCTGTAAGGGTAAATCAACGGTCACAAACCTACTGGAGTTTACCACTAGTGTTTCTAATGGATTTTCTCAAAACTTGCCCACTGATGTTATATACACGGACTTCAGCAAAGCATTTGATAAAGTCAATCACTCCTTGCTGATTCTTAAACTTGATCTTCTTGGCTTTCAGCCCAGTCTTTTGCAATGGATATCTTCATATCTTTTAAATAGAACACAAAGGGTGATTTTCAAAAATGCCTTCCCGTCTATTATTAATGTTACTTCAGGAGTTCCTCAAGGCAGTCACCTTGGCCCGATTCTGTTTTTGCTATTTATTAACGATATAACTACTACAATTAAATACTCAAAAATTTCATTGTATGCGGACGACGTAAAGCTTTTTAGATCAATCTCTTCATTTGATGATAGAACTTTGCTTCAGGAAGATTTAAATTCCTTAGTTTCTTGGTGTGACACTAACTTAATGCCACTTAACCTCAATAAATGTAAATTCATGCGCTTTTCCCGGAAAACCGTACAGCCAGCTTCTTATGCAATAAATGGCTTAGGTCTCGAACAAGTAAATGAGTTCGTGGATTTAGGTGTAATAATGGACTGCAAACTTAGTTTTAACATTCATATTAATGCTACAGCAAATAAGGCAAGAGGCGTCTTAGCGTTTGTAAAACGTTGGTCAAAGGAATTCAGCGACCCATACATAACTAAAACACTCTTTACAACTTTAGTAAGACCTATATTGGAATATGTTTCCATAGTTTGGAATCCATACTATCAGATTCACTCTGATCGCTTAGAGTCAGTCCAAAAACAGTTTTTGCTTTTTGCTTTAAGAAATTTGCCTTGGGATTCTGGTTACAATCTTCCACCGTATACTAGCCGTTTAAAACTCCTTAATCTTCCGACTCTTGCAAGTCGGCGAGAAATGTTAGGGGTAATATTTATCGTTAAGCTCTTGAATGGCTTAATTCTTTCTCCTTTCTTGCTAGCTGAAATAAACTTTAACATTCCTTCTCGTTCAACAAGACACTTCAACCCTATCTATTTAAAGCAATGTAAATCAAACTTTGAATTAAATGAACCTTTCCGGGGTTTATGTAAGAGCTTTAATTCCTATTCCAGCTTTTTAGATATTTCGGACTCGCTTTTCATTATAAGGGAAAAAATACTGTCTTATCTTAACACATAGTAGCGATTATTCTGTTATAATTCTCAAGACTAACTTCAAATGTACTATACTCAGCTGATGATTTTATTTCTCTGTAGCTGAGCAGTTTAAGATCTCGACGCTTAACAAACTCCTGCCACTCAACACCTCGGCATTTTATGTAAATAAAAAATATCCGTACGTCATGCGGGTGCGCCTCTCGTGCGGTCGGGCGGGATTGGAGGGCGTGGGTTATTATTATTATTGTTATTATTATTAGATGTCATTTTGAAAAGAACAAATGTACAATGTACATACATACATATGTATGTATGTATAGATATGCTGCAGTTAGGCATTCAAATATTTTGCTAAACAACATAAACGAGGTAGCAGATATAAATGTACATTGTACAACCATATCACTATGGTCTGAAATTCAATTTTTTTGGCATAAATTAGAAGGAGTGGTACTAGCCCATTGAAATTTTGCACACAGGTTATATATGACTTAGTTAAGAAAAACTCCAAGAATGGTTGAAATCGGCCAGTCCCTAGGAGTACCTCCCTTGAACCTATAGTAAATTTTTTTTTTCATAAAATGAAGAATTTGCATATGATGGGCAAAAGTGGGCAACTAATTTTATTATCACATGAAAACAGATCTTCTTCTTGATTGGCGCTTAACCGTCTAGACGATTCTGGCCGAGTCCAACAGAGCGCGCCAATTTCTTCTGTTTCGTGCAGCATGGCGCCACTTGGGAACACCTAGGGAGGCAGCATCGCTGTCCACCTGATTTTCCCAACGCAGTGGAGGTCTCCCTTTTCTTTTGCGTTCAGCGGGTTTCGATAGAAATACTTTCTTAGCCGGAGCGCCTTCGTCCATTCTCACGACATGACCTGCCCAACGCAGCCGCTGGATCTTTATTCGCTGAACAATGTCGATGTCTGTGTAAAGCTCGTACAGCTCATCGTTAAATCTCCGTCGATACTCGCCCACGCCAACGCGCAAAGGTCCATAAATCTTACGAAGAACTTTTCTCTCGAATACTCCAAGTGCCATCTCATCTGATTTTGAAATTGTCCATGCTTCTGCGCCGTACATGAGGACTGGAACGATGAGCGTCCTGTAGAGTGTGATTTTTGTTTGTCGAGAGAGGACTTTACTTTTCAGTTGCCTACTTAGTCCGAAGTAGCATTTATTGGCAAGCGTGATTCTTCGTTGGATCTCCGTGCTGACATCATTCTTGGTGTTAATGCTGGTTCCCAGATAGACGAAGTCCTTAACAGTTTCGAATTTGTAGCTATCAACATTGACGTGGCTGCCAAGGCGTGCTGTTTCTTTGTGTGATGACAGGAGGTACTTCGTCTTGTCCTCGTTGACCGCCAAACCCATTTTCTTAGCCTCTTTATCCAGCTTGGAGAAGGCAGAACATACGGCGCGCGTGTTAGTGCCAATGATGTCGATGTCATCGGCGTACGCCAGCAGTTGCACACTCTTGTGATATAAGATGCTTCCTGTATGGTTAAGTTCTGCAGCTCGTATTATCTTTTCCAGCATCAAATTGAAGAAGTCGCACGAAAGAGAGTCACCTTGTCTGAAACCTCGTTTGGTCTCGAACGGCTCGGAGAGGTCCTTCCCAATTCTGACGGAGCTGGTGGTGTTAGTCAATGTCATTTGGCATAGCCGTATAAGTTTAGCAGGGAAACCAAATTCAGACATTGCGGCATACAGGCAATTCCTATTCGTGCTATCAAAAGCGGCTTTAAAATCGACAAAGAGATGGTGTGTGTCGGATCCTTTTTCATGGGTTTTTTCCAATATTTGTCGTATTGTGAAGATCTGGTCGATGGTAGATTTACCAGGTCTGAAGCCACACTGATAAGGTCCAATCAGATTGTTGACGATAGGCTTCAGTCTTTCGCACAATACACTTGCTAAGACCTTATATGCGATATTCAGGAGGCTTATCCCACGATAATTGGCGCGTACTGTGGAGTCTCCTTTTTTGTGGATTGGGCAGAGCACACTTAAGTTCCAATCGTCGGGCATGCGCTCGTCCGACCATATTCTGCATAGGAGTTGATGCATGCTCCTTATCATCTCTTCGCCACCATGTTTGAATAGCTCGGCTGGCAAGCCGTCAGCGCCCGGGGCCTTGTTATTCTTAAGCCTAGATACTGCTATTCGCACTTCGTCATGATCAGGTGGTGGAACATGCCTACCATCATCTGCTATTGGGGATTCGGGTCGTACATCTTCTCCTTCCGCACTTTCACTGTTGCCATTATCTAGCAAGGAGGAGAAGTGATCCTTCCACAACTTAAGTATGCTCTGGACATCAGTTACCAGATCACCGTTATCATTCCGGCAGGAATTTGCCCCGGTCTTGAAACCTTCAGTCATCCGCCTGATTTTTTGGTAGAATTTTCGAGCATCGTTCCTACCCGCCAGCATCTTAAGCTCTTCACACTCGCGCCTTTCAGCCTCCCTTTTCTTCTTTCGAAAAAGGCGCCTCTCTTCCTTCTTCGCCGTTCGATAACGCTCCCATACGCTTCGCGTTGCGCCCGCACACAATGTAGCCCTGTAGGCGGCGTTCTTTCTTTCCGAGGCATCGTGACATTCCTTGTCGTACCAGGTGTTCTTGTGGGCTCGCTTGTATCCTATAGATTCCTCAGCGGCGATACGAAGTGAACGAGCGATGTGTTCCCATTCCTCAGATACATCGTTTGGTGAAGGGTTGCTCTCAGAGAGCAGGAGTGAGAGCCGAGTGGTGTATTGATTGGCTGTCTGCGTCATGTGCAGCCTTTCGACTTCAAACTTTCCTTGCTGTCCTGCTGGCATATTCTTTGCTGCCATGTGGCTTGGTGTCTTTTTTTGTGCTGGAATCTGGTACTGCTAATGACCATGTTTATTAATGTTACTTCAGGAGTTCCTCAAGGCAGTCACCTTGGCCCGATTCTGTTTTTGCTATTTATTAACGATATAACTACTACAATTAAATACTCAAAAATTTCATTGTATGCGGACGACGTAAAGCTTTTTAGATCAATCTCTTCATTTGATGATAGAACTTTGCTTCAGGAAGATTTAAATTCCTTAGTTTCTTGGTGTGACACTAACTTAATGCCACTTAACCTCAATAAATGTAAATTCATGCGCTTTTCCCGGAAAACCGTACAGCCAGCTTCTTATGCAATAAATGGCTTAGGTCTCGAACAAGTAAATGAGTTCGTGGATTTAGGTGTAATAATGGACTGCAAACTTAGTTTTAACATTCATATTAATGCTACAGCAAATAAGGCAAGAGGCGTCTTAGCGTTTGTAAAACGTTGGTCAAAGGAATTCAGCGACCCATACATAACTAAAACACTCTTTACAACTTTAGTAAGACCTATATTGGAATATGTTTCCATAGTTTGGAATCCATACTATCAGATTCACTCTGATCGCTTAGAGTCAGTCCAAAAACAGTTTTTGCTTTTTGCTTTAAGAAATTTGCCTTGGGATTCTGGTTACAATCTTCCACCGTATACTAGCCGTTTAAAACTCCTTAATCTTCCGACTCTTGCAAGTCGGCGAGAAATGTTAGGGGTAATATTTATCGTTAAGCTCTTGAATGGCTTAATTCTTTCTCCTTTCTTGCTAGCTGAAATAAACTTTAACATTCCTTCTCGTTCAACAAGACACTTCAACCCTATCTATTTAAAGCAATGTAAATCAAACTTTGAATTAAATGAACCTTTCCGGGGTTTATGTAAGAGCTTTAATTCCTATTCCAGCTTTTTAGATATTTCGGACTCGCTTTTCATTATAAGGGAAAAAATACTGTCTTATCTTAACACATAGTAGCGATTATTCTGTTATAATTCTCAAGACTAACTTCAAATGTACTATACTCAGCTGATGATTTTATTTCTCTGTAGCTGAGCAGTTTAAGATCTCGACGCTTAACAAACTCCTGCCACTCAACACCTCGGCATTTTATGTAAATAAAAAATATCCGTACGTCATGCGGGTGCGCCTCTCGTGCGGTCGGGCGGGATTGGAGGGCGTGGGTTATTATTATTATTGTTATTATTATTAGATGTCATTTTGAAAAGAACAAATGTACAATGTACATACATACATATGTATGTATGTATAGATA
Organism: Urophora cardui; assembly: GCA_960531455.1. Lineage (NCBI taxonomy): Eukaryota > Metazoa > Arthropoda > Insecta > Diptera > Tephritidae > Urophora > Urophora cardui. The sequence continues at coordinate 24,410,475 of OY482675.1, read as the reverse complement.
TGCTGCAGTTAGGCATTCAAATATTTTGCTAAACAACATAAACGAGGTAGCAGATATAAATGTACATTGTACAACCATATCACTATGGTCTGAAATTCAATTTTTTTGGCATAAATTAGAAGGAGTGGTACTAGCCCATTGAAATTTTGCACACAGGTTATATATGACTTAGTTAAGAAAAACTCCAAGAATGGTTGAAATCGGCCAGTCCCTAGGAGTACCTCCCTTGAACCTATAGTAAATTTTTTTTTTCATAAAATGAAGAATTTGCATATGATGGGCAAAAGTGGGCAACTAATTTTATTATCACATGAAAACAGATCTTCTTCTTGATTGGCGCTTAACCGTCTAGACGATTCTGGCCGAGTCCAACAGAGCGCGCCAATTTCTTCTGTTTCGTGCAGCATGGCGCCACTTGGGAACACCTAGGGAGGCAGCATCGCTGTCCACCTGATTTTCCCAACGCAGTGGAGGTCTCCCTTTTCTTTTGCGTTCAGCGGGTTTCGATAGAAATACTTTCTTAGCCGGAGCGCCTTCGTCCATTCTCACGACATGACCTGCCCAACGCAGCCGCTGGATCTTTATTCGCTGAACAATGTCGATGTCTGTGTAAAGCTCGTACAGCTCATCGTTAAATCTCCGTCGATACTCGCCCACGCCAACGCGCAAAGGTCCATAAATCTTACGAAGAACTTTTCTCTCGAATACTCCAAGTGCCATCTCATCTGATTTTGAAATTGTCCATGCTTCTGCGCCGTACATGAGGACTGGAACGATGAGCGTCCTGTAGAGTGTGATTTTTGTTTGTCGAGAGAGGACTTTACTTTTCAGTTGCCTACTTAGTCCGAAGTAGCATTTATTGGCAAGCGTGATTCTTCGTTGGATCTCCGTGCTGACATCATTCTTGGTGTTAATGCTGGTTCCCAGATAGACGAAGTCCTTAACAGTTTCGAATTTGTAGCTATCAACATTGACGTGGCTGCCAAGGCGTGCTGTTTCTTTGTGTGATGACAGGAGGTACTTCGTCTTGTCCTCGTTGACCGCCAAACCCATTTTCTTAGCCTCTTTATCCAGCTTGGAGAAGGCAGAACATACGGCGCGCGTGTTAGTGCCAATGATGTCGATGTCATCGGCGTACGCCAGCAGTTGCACACTCTTGTGATATAAGATGCTTCCTGTATGGTTAAGTTCTGCAGCTCGTATTATCTTTTCCAGCATCAAATTGAAGAAGTCGCACGAAAGAGAGTCACCTTGTCTGAAACCTCGTTTGGTCTCGAACGGCTCGGAGAGGTCCTTCCCAATTCTGACGGAGCTGGTGGTGTTAGTCAATGTCATTTGGCATAGCCGTATAAGTTTAGCAGGGAAACCAAATTCAGACATTGCGGCATACAGGCAATTCCTATTCGTGCTATCAAAAGCGGCTTTAAAATCGACAAAGAGATGGTGTGTGTCGGATCCTTTTTCATGGGTTTTTTCCAATATTTGTCGTATTGTGAAGATCTGGTCGATGGTAGATTTACCAGGTCTGAAGCCACACTGATAAGGTCCAATCAGATTGTTGACGATAGGCTTCAGTCTTTCGCACAATACACTTGCTAAGACCTTATATGCGATATTCAGGAGGCTTATCCCACGATAATTGGCGCGTACTGTGGAGTCTCCTTTTTTGTGGATTGGGCAGAGCACACTTAAGTTCCAATCGTCGGGCATGCGCTCGTCCGACCATATTCTGCATAGGAGTTGATGCATGCTCCTTATCATCTCTTCGCCACCATGTTTGAATAGCTCGGCTGGCAAGCCGTCAGCGCCCGGGGCCTTGTTATTCTTAAGCCTAGATACTGCTATTCGCACTTCGTCATGATCAGGTGGTGGAACATGCCTACCATCATCTGCTATTGGGGATTCGGGTCGTACATCTTCTCCTTCCGCACTTTCACTGTTGCCATTATCTAGCAAGGAGGAGAAGTGATCCTTCCACAACTTAAGTATGCTCTGGACATCAGTTACCAGATCACCGTTATCATTCCGGCAGGAATTTGCCCCGGTCTTGAAACCTTCAGTCATCCGCCTGATTTTTTGGTAGAATTTTCGAGCATCGTTCCTACCCGCCAGCATCTTAAGCTCTTCACACTCGCGCCTTTCAGCCTCCCTTTTCTTCTTTCGAAAAAGGCGCCTCTCTTCCTTCTTCGCCGTTCGATAACGCTCCCATACGCTTCGCGTTGCGCCCGCACACAATGTAGCCCTGTAGGCGGCGTTCTTTCTTTCCGAGGCATCGTGACATTCCTTGTCGTACCAGGTGTTCTTGTGGGCTCGCTTGTATCCTATAGATTCCTCAGCGGCGATACGAAGTGAACGAGCGATGTGTTCCCATTCCTCAGATACATCGTTTGGTGAAGGGTTGCTCTCAGAGAGCAGGAGTGAGAGCCGAGTGGTGTATTGATTGGCTGTCTGCGTCATGTGCAGCCTTTCGACTTCAAACTTTCCTTGCTGTCCTGCTGGCACATTCTTTGCTGCACAGAGGCGGGTGCGTACCTTGGCTGCTACAAGATAGTGGTCGGAGTCGACATTGGGACCACGGATTGTGCGCACATCTAGGATGCTGGAGCTGTGTCTGCCGTCGATCATGACGTGATCAATTTGATTTCGCGTTTTTCGATCAGGAGACAGCCATGTGGCTTGGTGTCTTTTTTTGTGCTGGAATCTGGTACTGCTAATGACCATGTTTCGTGACCCGGCGAAGTCGATCAGCCTCGTCCCATTGGGACTGGTTACGTCGTGGAGACTGAATTTTCCGACTGTGCTGCCAAAGATACCTTCCTTACCCACCCTGGCATTAAAATCGCCAAGCACAATCTTAATGTCGTGACGGGGGCAGCGGTCGTAGGCATGCTCTAACTGCTCATAGAAAGTGTCTTTGATCGCATCGTCCTTCTCTTCCGTCGGGGCGTGGGCGCAGATAAGAGATATGTTGAAAAATCTCGCTTTGATGCGGATGGTGGCTAGACGCTCGTTCACTGGCGTGAACGACAGTACTCGGCGGCTGAGTCTCTTTCCCACCACAAAACCAACACCAAATATACGCTACTCTGCATGGCCACTGTAATATATATCGCAAGGCCCACATTTCTTCTTGCCTTGCCCCTTCCACCGCATCTCTTGTATGGCGGTGATGTCAGCTTTCACTCTTTCGAGGACATCAACCAGCTGGGCAGATGCACCTTCCCAATTAAGGGTCCGGACGTTCCAGGTGTTTACCCTCAAATCATAGTCCTTTAAACGTTTGCCGTGGTTGTCATCAGAAAGGGGTGGTCTCATCCGAGGCTTTGTTGTTGTTTTCATTGGATAGGATTTTTACGTGGTGGGTCCCAAGCCCGACGCACAACCCGCCCTGCGGGAGAAACAGATACTACAGGTTATAGCTGTACACAAAATGTTCCCAAACCAAATATTTAATTCAATAAATTCTTAGAAGTATAAGAAAAGATATAAGAAAAGAACTTATGTACTTAAATCAAAATTGCTTTTCATAACGGTACATTTTTCAGACATAAAATTTCTGGAAAAGGTGTGGGTGATGACAAGTAAGCCATTTCTACAAAAAGTGAAAATCGGAAATCATGGCCTTTACATCTTTCCGGCGCATACGGCTCGATATTATCTATTCTTTCTTGTATTTTTTCTTGCATATGCGATGCGATCTCTCTTGTATAATTTATTTCGAGCTTCTGACGCATGTTCTCCAAAACAACCCATAGGAATTATGCATTTTGATAATTTTTCGCTTACATATGCTAACAAATTTTGATTTTTTTTGTTATATCATCTTTTTTCTGTAAACTTAACTCATTGGTATTGATTTTTTTAAAAATCCAATCCAAAACCACATTAGTTTTGCGATCGCCCTCTAGCCAAACTCCAAGTATTTCGTGTTGGAACCAAAGGTTGCTGAAAATTCCAAAAATACTTAAATGGGGCAAAAACGGGCAAATGATACATACATGATTTTAAAGAACATACTCCAAACTTTCACCGAACATAAAAATCTGGAACAATACGGGACAATACACACAACTTTCACTCCACAGAACACAGGTAAATACGAAATTTTAGGTTAAAAAAGCTAGGTACTAAACAAAACTCCGCACCATACAGATATGAGACAATAAAACACATTTTTTTTTGTTAAGTTGAAAAATAGAGACCTTTCTTATATTCCTCCATTATAAATTTATTCACTTTTTTCCTTTTTTAACTATTATCACACAGCTGATTTCTTACAATATTTTACTCAGCTGTTTACAAGTTTGTTGTTGCTTCAGAAGCATCATGTTTGACAGCTCATATTTAGAACAGGGTTGCCATATCCAAATAATTTTTTATATATTTTAGACTACTGAAATGTCTAAATTTGTAAACATAAGCAATTGGTAAGTCCTTAAAAAATAATAAATAAAAGCTTTAAATATATGTTTTCAATAGTTTTATATTGTTTTTATTTTAGAAAATCATCGAAAGCGACGATGATGACCTTATATTACTGCTAAACTGTGGTATATTGATGGCCGGAATGGAAAAGATATAAGAAAGCGACGCCAACTTCCGCTTTGCATCATTAGAAAAATTGTGCACTCTATTTTTCCGATTCTTTTTTTCCATTTTCACCACCATTTTTATCAACACGTAACAAAAGCCAACAAACGTCAAAATTTCTTAAGAAATAAATGCTCGATGATATATTTCTTGGCAAAACCTGTGTTGCTGTGTTCGCATTATGTTGAAAAATAGTGGTAAAAAAGTATATTAAATTTCTTGAGAGGTCGATACTCGCTCAAGAAAGTTTCACAAGAAAAATTTCTTGATCATTTCTTGTACGTCATTTTATATGGAACTTTTGCGTTTCTTGAGAGGTCGATACTAAGCTTAAGAGGGAAATATACAAAATCATCTTTATACACAATAATTTTCAACCATCATCACTTCAACCGTTCAGAGACCCCTCGAGTAGAACAACGAACGCTGGTATTAACCTTACAATCCAAATAGAAGTTACAACCGAAAATAGACTTAGCGCACAACTGAAGTTTCATATCGTATTTAAACTTCGAGAGCTCCCCCTGCAAAACACAGTTTTCAGACTTAGTACAGTATTGTTTTGGAAGCGTCGATGTTTGCTGATTCTCAAATTTAGAAACAATATTTTCTCAAGGTTTGAGAATTTCTTTTTCAGTGCTTATTGGGAAGGATCTTACGATTCTGAACTGTCAAATTATATTGAGTGTGTAGATGTGCGTTCGCCAATTGGACAATTCACGTTTGACAGTCTAGCAATATGAGGCAACAACAAATATAATGGAAGGGTTGCATTTTTCGTAATGCTTCTACCTTCTCATTATACCATGGTATGAACAATCAATTAATGCCATGTGTTACCGTCTTCGTTGCAACCGAATAACGGAGGAGTTCCGCATATTATGACAACCACACATCGATTCATTACACTGACACGCGTAATGCCATATTTTGCATAACAAACTAATGGATTCGGAATGGGTAACCCCACTTCAGTAATATTAATGGAGGCATTTATGTAAGACTTAGAAGGAAAATACATGGAGGAACTGACAACAAATCTAGGAGTAAAGTTTTACGCGATATATGTGGACGACATCATGTGCCTGATATCGGGAAACAAAGAGGAACAAATATTGAACTACCTCGACAATCAACACAGAAATATAAAATTTACTATGGACACATAAAAAGAAGGGAAAACAAATTACTTGGACCTAGGGTTGGGCGATATATATCGATATATCAATATATCGATATTTTTAAAATAGTACAGCCGATAATATCGACGATATTTTGAATTACCGTGCATCGATAATCGATAATTTTTTGCCATTTCGAGCCAAATTCGATATTTTTCATAAATTTCTGATTCGCTTTGAATTTAACACCAGAACATTTTTTAAGAAGTGGTATAACCATAATGTTCGGGTGCTTGAATTTACATTACTTTCTTCTTCAAGCAATTCTTAATGATTTTTATGTTTATACTTCAGGATTCGTAGAATATCTGTAGACCCATCGAACTTTAACAACAAATATCTAGTAAACTATAAGTCTCCGGAAAGTTTGGATTTCAGTTTTGAGATCTGTGAAAGCACCTCTAACTCCGTGAAGAAGTGGTTTTTAGCGGGACGTGGTTCCTTAATGTAAAGCCGCCCCTTTCGATATATTCGATATATTTATATATCGATGTTTTTATACGGCATAAATCGATGTTTTTTGAAATATCGATATAATATATATCGATATATTTTTCCAATTTGCCCATCCCTACTTGGACCTAACAATAAGTGTTTTTTCGGGCTCGCTTGTATCCAATATATTCCTCAGCGGCGATACGAAGTGAACGAGCGATGTGTTCCTATTCCTCAGATACATCGTTTGGTGAAAGATTGCTCTCAGAGAGCAGGAGTGAGAGCCAAGTGGTGTATTCATTGGCTGTCTGCTTTCCTTGCTGTTCTGTTGGCACATTCTTTGCTGCACAGAGGCGGGTGCGTACCTTGGCTGCTACAAGATAATGGTTGGAGTCGACATTGGGACCACGGATTGTGCGCACATCTAGGATGCTAGAGCTGTGTCTGCCGTCGATCATGACGTGATCAATTTGATTTCGCGTTTTTCGATCAGGAGAATCTGGTACTGATAATGACCATATTTCGTGACCCGGAGAAGTCGATCTGCCTCGTCCCATTGGGACTGGTTACGTCGTGGAGACTAAATTTTCCTGGCATTAAAATCGCCAAGCACGATCTTAATTTCGTGACCGGGGCAGCGGACGTAGGCATGTTCTAACAGCTCATAGAAAGTCTTTGATCGCATCGTCCTCCTCTTCCGTCAGAGCGTGGGCGCAGATGAGAGATATGTTGAAACTTCTCGCTTTAATGCGAGATGCCCCTTCCACCGCATCTCTTGTATGGCGGTGATGTCAGCTTTTGCTCTGCCGAGGACATCAACCAGCTGGACAGCGGCACCTTCCCAATTAAGGGTCCGGACGTTCCAAGTGCTTACCCTAAAATGATAGTCCTTTAAATGTTTGCCATGGTCGTCGTCAGAAAGGGGTGGTCTCATCCGAGGCTTTTGTTGTTGTTTTCATTGGATAGGATTTTTACGTGGTGGGTCCCAAGCCCGACGCACAACCTGCCCTGCGGGAGTTGTATATTGTTACATGTTTATATAGCGAGCCGCAGCCGCACCTTCTGATGAACAGACGCTGCAATTATTCCCCTCAACAAGCCCTTAAACCGAATATATCGGAGTGGCCTTGTCGTAGAGGTGAGGAACTATCTAAAGTCCCACCATCGACAGTTTTTGATAGTTTTAAAAATACTATTAATAGTGTTCGATAGTCTTCAAAAAAAAAAAACCAATAAACCACCAACTATCGATAGTACTATCGTTAGGGTTGCCAGATGTACCCCTTTGGGGGGATTCTACCCCTTTTTGACTTGGTGTTCCCCTATCTACGGAAGGCTACGTAGATACCCCTCTTTCACTATACTCCTAATATCCTAATAAATTTTATTTTTAGCTAAGTGAACATGATGAGACATAAACATAAATATTATATACATACATACATATATATTTATGTAACTAAATGAATGTGTATATTAATTTTTTGCTTCAATTTGAAAATAAGGTAAATTAAACGAATTTTCATCAAAATTCCAATGTTTTTACTAGAAATCTTTTTGTAAAACATACGTTCAAAAGTCTGTATGGATGAAATTTCAAAATTGCCAAAAATTCGGAATTTTTTTTAGTGAATTTTAAGTCACTGAGCTACGAAGCGGAATACTCAGAAAATTCAAAAATTTTTAGTAAAACTTTAAAATTTTAATGAAAATTTGTTTAATGTTTGCCCAATATTTGCACAAAGTTTTAATTGATATTGCTTATATCATATATATCGCACCCTAAATCTTAGAGGGGCACAACTCAAAATTTTTCGAAATCGAGTTTTTTTCATAAATGGGTATACGGAACATATCTCTGGAGATTGCCAAAAAAACTGTTGAATAACTGTCTCTTTCGACCGAAAAATAACCATTATACCTGGCCCTTTGCCATACGATTGCTTGTAATGAAAAAAAGTTTTTTGGCTCTCCTGAATATTTTTGAATTTTGAGTTGTGCTCCTTTATGATTTAGGTTGCGATATGTATATATGTATCTCACCCTAAATCATAAAGTGATACAGCTCGAAATCCAAAAATTTTAAATGGTGCTGAAGTGCTTTTTCTCTAAAAGAAAGTCTATGGAGAGAATCCACATACGAGTATAACGTTAGTTTTCCAGGCAAAGCCTATGGAAAAGAATTTGGGGAAGTCGCTAGATTATAAAATCTATCATGGAGAAAACCCGACTTCAAAAAATTTTCCGTTGCGTCACTTTATGGTTTAGGATGCGATTTATTTACCTATTACATATTAAAGAAAGTAAGACTTGGTGAAAATTCCACAAAAATAAGTAGACTTCGTTGACTCGATGTGCTTACATATACATACACAAAGATATATTTATGTTCAACCTAATTTATAATATTAAGGATATATGTACCTTCATAAATATGCGAGTGCAATGCATATCGTCACACCATACGAAACTAGCATTTTCAAAATTTCTTACGAAAACTGGGTAATCTAAAAATTCTGCACGAAAAATAGCACTTTAAATTTTTGTCTGACGAAAAGTTACAATAATTATATATGCAATTCGTCAGCCAAAAGTCGAAAATGCTACTTTTCCAAAAATTTAAAGTGCTAGTTTTCGTCAGACACAAAAAATCGGGTTGAAGTTTTCGTATGGTACGACGATTAAACATATGTACATAAGAATATTTTTTTTGTTCAAACGGTATGGAATTTTTACTTTTGATCTCTTTGTTTTTATGTCCAATAAGTGAATAAGCCAATTTTTTGTTTAATACATCTATATTATTAATACGCTAACATAAATTTTGTTCCCTGTCTCAATGCGCAAGCATAGGTGAATTTGTGGCTTGCTCACCAAACTTACCATGCAATTATGAACATGTTTGGCTGGAAGTGGTGTGTGGTTTCAAAGATGTAGAAACGCAAAAAGGTAGCAAAAGCCCTATAACAAAAACACAAAGAAGGATGAGAAAGAATAATTAGGAAATAAATTGAGTAAAGAAAAGAGCAGAAATAGAAAGAAAGAAGTAGGTAGGAGAATTTGGAAGACGAGTAACGACAATAACACCAACAACAACAACAACAAAATAGTAGCAGTGGCAGTAGGAACAAAAGGAGCAGCATCAACAGGAACAAGAAGAAAATGGTAGATAACAGTGACAATAACAACAAACAATTATACAAAAACTAGATATAGTTGCACTTTAGCCATAGGAAAACATCTAGAAAAACTGTCGAGTTTCGACAGTAGGCAGCACTCTAGTTATGTTTTATTTGCGCCCCCCCCCCCCCCCCAAAAAAAAAATACCCCGTTTTTTCTAAGTTGTACCCCGAAATCCCCCTTTTTGGTCTCGTCGATCCCCCTTTCACCATTTTTCATCTGGCAACCCTAACTATCGTATTGAAATAAATATAGATTTGTTCACTGAATCTCTTATAACATTGTGATTTTCCTACTGAAAAAAGCTATTGACTCACAGTGTAAAATCAGGAGGATATTTAATATTTCGTTAAAATAATGACAAACAAGTAAGGAAGCCTAAGTTCGAGTGGAATCGAACATTAGATACTCAGCTGTATGCTTTCATTGTTTGTTTGCGTTTGTTCGATATAGGGTGTATTTTATATAAAGCGAGTGCCGCATAAAGTGGGCGTAGCCACGCCCATTTTCAACATTTTTATCAGTCATCCAACTAAGCATATGAATATTATTCTTTGTGCAAAATTTCATTCCTTTATGACTTCTAGTTACAAAGAAGTCTTGTTACAAATTCCCAAAGGGTGTTCCAGAAATATCTTTGTTAAAAAGTAGGCGTGGTCATAAACCGATTTCAATAAATTTTTGCGTGTCTATTAACACAAGTTATAAAAGTGTATAAACCAAGTTTCGTCATAATATCTCAATTATTTGTCGAGTTATGGGCTCCGAAATCTCGTTGATTCCTTTGTCTGAAAAGAGGCGGTGCCACACCCATTTTCCGAAATTTTTCTATTTTTTGTTTCCGATCTATTGTAGAACTCATGCCACAAAATTTCAATGAATTATCTTTATATTTGACAAAAATATCGCTTAAAATGTTTTTATTAGGCCTGTAGTGTGTCAGAGCAAGTCGCCAGCAACAACAAAGCCACAAGCTGACTTCTAAATGTCCGGCTGTGGAATGTACACATTTTGCTATGTCAACAAAATTCTAATTCTATTCATTTTCTCACGCTAAGTACATAAGCAGCACAAGCTGTGGAGTTGCATCGGATTGCATACGCCGACTCTATATATGTAGATATGTGCGGCTGCACTGCCGGTGTCTCCACGCTTGGTATATGTACATATGTGTGTGACTGCATCGCTTGCAGCCCCACGTTGGATATGTTGGTGTTGGTGACTGCACTGAAATATGCATCTAGTAAGGTACCGAGCTATGCACATATGAATACATGTACATATGTATGTGCAAGTATGTGCCTTACTTATGTTTAGTTTGTAAGACATAGAAGTAAATATGTATCTAGTAAATAAGAATTTTTAGAGATAAGAATTACTATAAATATGCTGAACATTTTCTGAATAAAGAATTATTATTATTCTGGCTCTCACCAGCAATCCATCTATTTTTATTCCGGGGAATATTTCATGGCGATCTTGCCACACTGCTAGTAAAAAAAAGCAGACTGGTTTGATCCTGTTGAATGCAGACTGCTAAACAATAAGGAAGCAGACTGCTGAAAATTCAACAGTGCAGCACAATAATATAAAACTTATCCTAATTTTGACTGATTGAAATGCCGAATCCCAGGAACCCATTGAAGTCGGGCAGTACATTTAAATTACGAGCAGCAGCAGTATTTGATAGGAACCCATTGAAGTCGGGCAGTACATTTAAATTACGAGATAACAACACGACCGGCAGCAGCAGTATTTGATAGGAACCCATTGAAGTCGGGCAGTACATTTAAATTACGAGATAACAACACGACCGGCAGCAGCAGTATTTGATATGAACCCATTGAAGTCGGGCAGTACATTTAGATTACGAGGCAACAACACGACCGGCAGCAGCAGTATTTGATAAGTATTTAATAAAAAAAAAAAAAAATAGAAATCTTCGGCGTCCAATAGGCGCCTGCCAAGTAGCAGATAATTTTTCTGCTTAGGTTATGTATTAAGCAATTTTTTTTTTCAAAAAAAAAAAGAGGTTCCAAAAGAAAAAAGGGTTAGCTCATACATACAGAGAACTCAATTTTTGTAGCTCTATAGAAGAAAGAAAAGAGCTTATGAACCAAATAATGTTCTTAAGAAATTTAAAATAAATTTTTTTATATAAATAAATTTTTATAATGAATTGTTTTTGAAACCATTTTCTTTGAAGATTTTTTTTATTTAATTCAATGATGCCTAGGGATTTTTCTAAACGTCCTAGGGATTTTTCCAAGGGAACCCTTAACTTTGAGGCAAACCGAACTGAAACAATCGAAGAAATTAATTATGAAAAAGAATTGGAATGGTTAAGGAATTTATGGAAAGCAATTGGTATGACCAGAGAACCTACCATACAAGATGTACTCACCCCAACCACACAAGTGGAAGAAATTAGTAGAATGATACATAAGTATTCCAAGTTCTAAAATATTTCCAATTAACAATTTCAAACATGGGTGGAAAAGAATCCAAAATTGAAAACCCAAACGCTAATGTTATAAATAACATAAAAGTACTTGACCATACTGAGACACTAGAATTCATTAAAGTGTTGCTTCTGGTTGTAACGATCTGCACTTGCATCAGTTTGTTCCTGAGAATATACTCACTTCATAATAAATTTTTGAAAAAGAAGTACCAGAGCCGCGCAGACGGCCTGGATAAGATTTAATTATTATATCCAATGGAAAAATGGGATGATATTTTACAGGAACTTACTGAAGAAAAAATAAACGCTGAAAAATCATATAAATGTATATGTAAAAACACCAAAATAAAATTAGAGACAATAAAGAAACACCTCAAAATTATATTATTGTCATTAAATAATTCAGGAATAATACTGCGAAGGGTAAACCATACTTTAACAAAAGCCCATCAGGTAGAAGCCTACCAAATATTTTCGACCATTAGAGACAAGTTAATATACTCATTATCGAGATATGGCATTGACTTCGCAGTACCAAAATCATTTGGACATAATATTGAGATCGATTTCGACACTAGTTTGAACGAAGACAGTTCAGATACTGAGGAAGAACTGGAATCAGAAGAAAAAATTCTTCCAGGTATAAATATACTCTGGCAAACCGAGACTGTTTCACAGACAGGGACACCTTTACCTAACATAGACCAGAATACCCAAACAGATGCAAACATGGCGCAAACAATGATAGCGTTTATTAAAACAACGTCATCGATATTGCCCGAATTCGATGGCAAACACGAAAACCTACCGAGTTTTCTGGATGCCCTTGATATTGTAGAACAAATCAAAGAAACACATGAGGCTGTCGCAGTATCTATGATAAAGACAAAGCTAAAGGGCACGGCCAGAAATCTGATAAGTACTGAAACAACTATACAAGAAATAAAACAAAAATTAAAAAATGCAGTAAAAGGTGAGTCAGTAGAAGTTTTAACTGCAAAACTCCTGAACATCCAGCAGCGCAGTAAAACTGCAAATCAGTACACTGCCGAAATTGAAAAACTTACAAAATCGTTGGAAGGAGCATACATCTCCGACGGACTAACCCCAGAGTTAGCAACCAAGTATGCCACACAATCAGCTGTGAAAGCTATGTGTAAAAACTGCTCCAACGAAAAGGTGAAAACCATTATGCAAGCTGGAACGTTCACCTCGATGAACGAAGCTATATCGAAATTCACAAATAGCTGCACAGAAATAACGGGTAACCCTAATTCGTTACTTCATATACGCCAACAAAATTATTTTCGCGGTAATTTCCGCAGAGGTTACCAATCTAGCAATTATAGAGGTAGCCAAAGGCGTACATACCCACCACGATTTACTAATTTCAACAACAATAACAATAATAATCGGTCTAATAACCAAAGATCGGGTCGAAACTTTGGATCACGAGGTTCTAACCGAAATAATACCAGAAACGTACGAAATATTAACCAACAGGAAAACCAACAAACTCCACCTCAATAAATAAAAAATTATATGTTTTCAATTTACACCTCAATAGCTATATATCCTCCAAAACAACTCTAAATAACTCAATTTCAACCCTCCTGATCGATACAGGAGCAGATATTTCAATTATAAAAAAGGGTCAAATTGACAGTAATGTCACAATAGATTGTTCACAAAAAACTGAATTAAAGGGCATTGGTCAAGGTATAACAAGCACTCTTGGAACAGTTAAAGCAGATTTAAAAGATGATTACCTACTAATCAGACACAAATTTCACATAGTAGAAGATAATTTTCCAATACCGTGCGACGGAATTTTAGGACTTGATTTTATTAAAAAATACAATTGCATTTTAGATTACAACAAAAACGGAGACACCCTAATACTACGTCCATATGATTACCCAGAAAACATTATAATACAAATGTCAAATAGACCATCCATCAATACTATAACAATACCTGCAAGATCGGAAGTAATCCGACAAATCCATATTGAAAGTAACAAACCTGAACTATTAGTACCTCATCAAGCATTATCTGAAGGCATTTTTATAGCCAATACATTAGTAAATTCACAGGAAACCTTTATTAGAATTGTAAATACAACAGATAAAAACGCAACCATTCAAAATTTCAAAATTGATATAGAAAATTTAAATGATTACACAATAGTGAAAACTAAATCTGAATCAGCAGAAAATAATAAAGAGAAGTTAGAAAGATTAAATAAAAATTTCCCACCTTTCGCTTGCCAATCACTTAATACATTATGCTCAGAATTCATTGACATATTCTCATTAGAAACTGAACCAATAACCACTAATAATTTTTACAAACAAAAATTACATATGAAAGATGATAACCCTGTTTATGTCAAAAACTACAGAATTCCACAAGCTCATAAAAATGAAATTAGTAAACATGTAAATAAATTAATTGAAGACGACATTATAGAGCCGTCTATATCAGAATATAATAGCCCAATTCTCCTGGTACCCAAAAAACCATTACCCGGAAAAAATGATAAAAGATGGAGACTAGTCGTTGATTATAGACAGGTAAATAAAAAACTAACCGCGGATAAATTTCCATTGCCAAGAATTGATGATATCCTGGATCAATTAGGCAGAGCTAAATATTTTTCATGCCTGGACTTAATGTCCGGCTTTCATCAAATTGAACTACATAAAGACTCTAGGGACATCACCTCGTTTACGGCGGACGATGGCACGTACCGTTTCAAAAGATTGCCGTATGGTTTGAAAGTAGCGCCTAACTCATTTCAAAGAATGATGACTCTGGCATTTGCAGGCCTTAAACCATCACAAGCGTTTCTATACATGGATGATTTGGTAGTATTGGGATGCTCAGAAAAACATATGATTACAAATTTGAGAGATGTATTTTCTACTTGCAGAAAATATAATTTAAAATTACATCCGGATAAATGTTTATTTTTTAACCAAGAAATCACTTATCTTGGACATAAATGCACAAACAAAGGAATTCTACCTGACCCTAGTAAATTTGAAATTGTTCTAAATTACCCAATCCCAAAAAGCGCAGATGAAGTTAAGCGATTTGTCGCATTTTGTAACTATTACCGAAGATTTGTTCCAAATTTTGCAGCCCATTCTAGAATTTTAACAAGATTGCGTAAAAAGAATGTCCCCTTCGAATGGACAGAGGAATGCCAAAAAGCTTTTGACTATTTGAAGGAGGCATTAATACACCCAAATATTTTACAATACCCAGATTTCGATAAAGAATTTTGTATAACAACAGATGCCAGTGGATTTGCCTGCGGCGCAGTTCTTAGTCAAGAATATGAAGGCAAACAACTACCAATTGCCTATGCGTCAAGAGCATTCACAAAAGGTGAAAGCAATAAAGCAACAATCGAAAAGGAGTTGGCGGCAATACATTGGGCAATAACTTATTTTAGACCATACGTTTATGGCCGAAAATTTTTAATTAAAACAGACCATCGCCCCTTAACATACCTATTTTCGATGAAAAACCCTTCATCAAAATTAACTAGAGTTCGATTGGAGTTGGAGGAATATGACTTTGAGGTGGAGTATATTGCCGGTAAAGAAAATTACGTTGCGGATGCACTATCACGCATAAATATTAATGATTTAAAAGACATGTCGGTTAAAGCATGCCAGATAATGAGGGTTACGACACGATCGGAAACCAATAAAAATTCCAATACTAAAAATTCCAACAATAAAAATATCAAAAATAAATGTCACGAAGAGAACATAAAAATATATGAAGCGCTTAATAAATGTGAAGTAAGAAAGCTAGCTCAGCTCGTTTTCGATCCCCCGAAACTGCAGTTCAAAAAGGGAAAGAAAATTTGTAGCAAAATAGATATTAATGATTTAATTGTTGAGGCGAAGATTGATTCAGGTCAATCCTTTGCCAGGCTTCCGAATGAAGCCGGCAATTCAAATATTAATAATAATTCAATTGTTAAGACGAAGATTGATTTAGGTCAACTCTTTGCCAGGCTAATGAAAGAAGCCAACAATTTGAAAATAAATAAAATACAGTTGTCCTTAGGAGACAAATTGTTTAAAAATAATTATACTCGAGTAGACGAATTTAAAGAAATAGGTACCAAAGTTCTCAAAAATTTAACCATTGCATTAACTCCGGAGGTTATGCACGTGACAAATAAGGAAGTAATTAAAAAGCTATTAGAAAAATATCACGATGATCCTGTTAATGGTCGCCACCCAGGAATCAATCGCACAACTAATAAAATTAAACAAAAATATTATTGGAAAAATATGAAAAATGACATAAAAAGTTATATTAAAAAATGCATTAAATGTAGTAAAAACAAAGTTAATAAAAATTTGAAAGAACCAATGATAATAACCGAAACGCCCACAAAAGCGTTTGATGCGGTGCAGGTTGATACAATTGGACCATTGCCAGTATCGGTAAATGGAAATGAATATGCAGTCACTATTGTATGTGACCTTACCAAGTATCTGATCGCAATTCCAATTGCAAGCAAACACGCGAAAACAGTCGCCAAAGCAATCTTTGAAAACTTTATTTTAATTTATGGTTGTATGAAAACAATCATAACAGATATGGGAACTGAATACAAAAACAACATATTTGAAGAATTGTGTAAACTTTTAAAAATTGAACACAAAACATCAACCCCATATCACCATCAAACTTTGGGCACTGTTGAGCGTAGCCATAGAACTTTTAATGAATACATCCGTTCTTATATTTCCACTAACAAAGATGATTGGGATGAGTATATCAAATATTTTGTATACTGTTACAATACAACACCATCCACAGTTCACGGTTACTGCCCATTCGAGTTAGTCTTTGGAAAGATACCCCTAACGTACGAATTTTTACAAGAAAGTACAGTTAGCCCAGTTTATAATTATGAGGCTTACGATAAAGAAATTAAATATAGATTACAAGTAGCACAACAAAGAGCTAATAAGTTACTTAAGGAAAGTAAAGAAAAACAAAAAATTCATTACGATAAAAATCTTCAATTTAAGGAAATTAATATAGGAGATTTAGTGTTAATTAAAAATGAAACAGGTCACAAGTTAGATAATAAATATAAAGGGCCCTATAGAGTAGTAAATATCGATAAGAAAAATAATTATACCTTAACCCCATTTAATGTAGAAAATCTAGATTTAAATAACCAACTAAGCGATAAAACTAAGAAAATCATAATTCATAAAAACAGACTTAAGCTATTTGAATAAGACCACTTTAACTTTACAAAAACGTTAAATTTTATTACTCATAAATTTCACTTATCCATAATTTTTCTACTTTATGTTCTACGTACACAAAACAATTCTAAGTTATAAGTATCATAAACAAAAATCCGACTTTTATTCAAAGCAAAATATAAATACAAAACAATAAAAGTATCACATTAATAAACAAACAACTAAACAAACATCTAAAAACATGAGTTATTGTTCAACCACTTGAAATAAAATACACCAAACCATTGTAGCAACAGAAAAATTTTTGTAAACAAATGACAAACAATAAACATCTCAAAATAACAAACAAGTTTATACCCATAAATGTATAAAAATGTACACAAAAAAAAAAAAAAAAAAACCACTACAACACATTACAACTCTAAAATCGTTCATATGTATTCACGATTTTTTTTAGGAAAGGAGGTGTAGTGTGTCAGAGCAAGTCGCCAGCAACAACAAAGCCACAAGCTGACTTCTAAATGTCCGGCTGTGGAATGTACACATTTTGCTATGTCAACAAAATTCTAATTCTATTCATTTTCTCACGCTAAGTACATAAGCAGCACAAGCTGTGGAGTTGCATCGGATTGCATACGCCGACTCTATATATGTAGATATGTGCGGCTGCACTGCCGGTGTCTCCACGCTTGGTATATGTACATATGTGTGTGACTGCATCGCTTGCAGCCCCACGTTGGATATCTTGGTGTTGGTGACTGCACTGAAATATGCATCTAGTAAGGTACCGAGCTATGCACATATGAATACATGTACATATGTATGTGCAAGTATGTGCCTTACTTATGTTTAGTTTGTAAGACATAGAAGTAAATATGTATCTAGTAAATAAGAATTTTTAGAGATAAGAATTACTATAAATATGCTGAACATTTTCTGAATAAAGAATTATTATTATTCTGGCTCTCACCAGCAATCCATCTATTTTTATTCCGGGGAATATTTCAGGCCACTTTATGATACCCAGATATAAAAGTGGGCGTGGTCGTCAACCGATTTCGCTAAAATTTTGAACATGTATTACTACAAGTAGTGAAAGTGTATAGACCAAGTTTCGTCATAATATATCGATTATTTGTCGAGTTATGGGCTCAGAAATCTCGTATATTCCTGCTTCTAAAAGGAGGCGGTGCCACGCCAATTTTCCAAAATTATTGTATTTTTTGTTTTATGTCCATAGTTGGACACCTTCCATAAAATTTCAATGATATATCTTTATATTTGACAGAGATATCGCTTAAAATGTTTTTATTAGGTCACTTTATAATACCCATATATAAAAGTGGGCGTGGTCGTCAACCGATTTTGGCAATTTTTCGTCCAAATATTTGCCTAAGTAAGTATATCACGCCTACCAAATTTCATCGATATATCTTCAACGGTTTCTGAGTTATGACTCATAAAACTTTCAATGTTTGCCCCTTAATAAGTGGGCGTGGCACCGCCCATTTTCCAAAATTTCACCATATTTCTTCATAAGGGCCTGAGCTCAATACGTGTGTGAAATTTTATCACTCTAGCTCTATTAGTGACTGAGATACAAAATTTCCGATTTTTACTATATAGGGGAGGTGGGCGTGGTCATGGTCCGATTTCGCCCATTTTCAATACCATCCGTTCCTGTCTTGATACCAACTTACATTTCAAATTTCATCAAAATATCTCAATTTTTGCGCGAGTTATCGTGCGCACAGATGGACAGACGGACAGACGGACGGACATGGCTCAATCGATTTCTCTTTTCACCCTGATCATTTTGATATATATAAGTCTATATCTATCTCGATTATTTCATTCTGTTACAATCCACCGTTAGGAAATCAAAACTATAATACTCTGTGTACTAGTACAGCTGAGTATAAAAAGAAGATGAATGCCGGAAAAAAAAGTTGATAAAAAATTACTTTACAAAATTTTTGGTTCGCCATAACCCCATCAATTAACGATTTTAATTATTTTTGCATTGGTGGATATGGTATTTCTTCCTCTGAAAACCAAACATAAAAACCGGTAATAGCGTATGGTCGTATTTTTTTCCTAGCCCAAAAACGGAAACTTCAAAATATTTCGAAAACTGTTTCTTTCAATAAATCTACAAAACTGGAACCGCCTTTTATTCAGTCTGCAAATGTATAAATCAAAACTTTTTGTAAATTTATACCTACACACTAAATACATGAAACTTTCAAAATCTATCAATAGCTGGTACTCTGAAATAGTAATGTGCAATATGGAGGTGTGTAAAAGTTGTAGAACTATCGATAGTACACATTACCATCGATAGTTTTTGATAGTTTTGAAAAAACCATCGATGGTCTTCTATAGTCTGAAAATAATAAAATATCGAGACTATCGATAGTTTCCCAACTCTACCTTGTCGAGGTATCGCCTTCTCATTTTATTTCACCGCCAAACGGGTGTTCGGTGGCTATCCAGAGGACACTGCGGGATGCTTTTAATATACATATATCGCTAGCTTAGAGTGCAAACTGTGTAAGTCCAATTTTATGAAAAGGCGTATTTTTATGTAAAAAACCCAAATATGCACCACGCTAAACAAGTCTGTGATACTTGTCATATGTCTAAGCTAGCGATATGTATTCATTGATATAAGTATATTGTTACTACATGTTAGAATTACGGCTAAAATATTGTAAATTAGGCTATGGTTGTATGTTTGAAATAAATAAATAAGAAAAAAAAAAAAATATTTTGGGGCCATTCGGGTCCACGGTTTTCAGGTATCCGCGGTCTCGACTTTTCTAATTTTTCTTTATATTTGTGTAGTTATCGAACCCCATAAAACAATCACTAATAAGTTTTGGAAAATGGGCGTGGCACCGCCTCTTTTTAGAACAAAAATTTTGTATGAGAAGACCCCTAGTGCAATTTTATGGCGAATAATTTTCTAGAACATATTACCCCTCTAGCGACCTTCGAAGTACCATTTTTTTCGAAAAATGAGGGGTCAACACGACCTCTTCGTGGGGCTAAAGTATTAGCTAGAGCAGCCCATAAACAGGTCTTAAAAACACTCTTTATCGTCGTGTGCATAAAAAAACCCAACAATTTTCATAGTCCGCTATAACTTATTTTTATTTTTTGTTTGTTTTCTGATTTGAAGTTAAAATACATAATATTTAAGGAATGAAAACAAAACCAAAATGTACATACATGGATTGTCTAAGCAATCGTTCACCCAACGGTCCGCTGGTACCTTTTACCTAAAATATAATGAAATATTCAAGGAAGAATGTACATATGTACTATTAACATATGTACATATGTACTAGATGTAAACAATTTTTTATGGAGCAAAAATATAAGAAAATGTGAAATGCAAATGAGATACAGTTTTGGTTTGGTTAAATAGTCTCAGAGTTATAGCGATTTTTAAACATTGTTCCCAAGGGGGAGTGGAGGGGGGACACCCCCTACTTTTCCAAAAGTATCTACATCTTCATCTGTATGACCCATATCATATTGATCTGGATCAAATATTATCTGAGTTATGACGACCATAACGCATACTTTTCTCATTTACATATAATATTAATAGGATGTATGTACATATGTACCAAAGTTATTGATGGACTTTAAAAATAAAACTCACCAAAAGAGTTTTATTCAGGAGTGATATGATAAAACTCAATTATAACAGTTATTTATAGACTTTTATTATAAAAGCCCTCAATAACTGTTATTTATAGAGTTTTATAATAAAACTCAAAAATAAGTGTTATATGCTGACTTTTAAAATAAAAGTCTTCAAATAACTATTATTTGCGGACTTTTATTATAAACGTTATAACAGTTACGGTCCCTGCTAATAACCCAAAAAATCGCCTTCAAGACCAAAATTGTTGAATTTTTTTAGAAATTTTAAATCATGTCAGCCTTTTTTACCCGACTTTACTTCACTTAATCTTTATGAACTCAGCCAAATATTATAAAAATTTTAGTAACTATACATTTCTGGAAAGCCCATTAAATAACGCAGCCTACCGTATATAAATTTTTTTCTTGTGTAAAATCATAACTTTTTTCATACATATGTAAGTCTAGACCAGTGTTGAACGAAAGAGCAAAACGGAGCTACTCGGCTACACATACGATTCGCGTGTGCGCTGCTAGCAATTGCGACGCCTAAAACCAATTAGTCTGCGCTTGAATTTTATGCTGTGTGGATCGATCGCGCAAAGATTTTTTTGTGAGCAATAGGTAACTATGCGACAACAAAATGACCGAATTATAATACAAAGTTCAATGGGAATTGAAATATATTTTTAATTTGAACCCTTTTTATGAGCCTCAATACATAATTTGCTTTAAAATTTTTAGTTCAATAAAATCATACACACAGCTATTCTACAATCCCTCGGAACTCCGATCGCGGCGACGCCGACTGCTACGACAAAACGAAAATTGGTATTCTGGTTTACGACGATTCGAACATAAGTGTTGTTAAGTGTTAAACTATGTTCGAATCAGTGTTAGGTAGCGTTTATGCGAAATAATATGTATTATTTGACAGCACATTTGTATTTTTGACAGCAAATTTATATTTTCAGTAAGTTTTAGATTAAATTTTCAGAAAGAATATATTAAATGGTTAAAAAATGGGTTCCATTGCTGCAACAGCTTATTTAGTGGAAAAATAAATGGAAGAACAAAGGAATTTGGACATTAATTTTAATTCAATTTTTTAAAATATTGCTTTCTATTATAAAAAAAAGTGACAACATATATGAAAACGGCATTTATAGAATACTGTCACCAAGTTTCATGCGATAATACCTTGTAATTCGGAAATTAACACCGGCTAAGCTTGGATAGAATGAACCAATTTTATTTATTTACAAACTACTGGGAATTTTTCAGTGAAACTTTCAGGAAATATTCTTTGGATGATAATTCATCTACCTTCAACGCTTTCAACTATTATTAAATTATAATATTAAAGTTCTCCAAAAGGAGAATTCTGCCGGCTGAGGATTTTTTAAAGCGCGCCTAAAGGCCGGTGACACAAAGAAGTCTTCTACACACACATTGCTTTAACAAGGAATATCTCTTGCGCTATAATCGTCCGCGGGAGCGACTTTTTTATGATCTGTGATAGGATCGTTGTTCATTATATACAAATTTTCCCTTAACACCAGTGGTACATTATTGCGATTCCCACTTTAACTATTAATAATAATATATAATACAATGGCGCTATTATAACTCTGACGAGTTTTATGGCCGAGCTTCTCTCCCAATTCGAGGTGTGCTCCTTTTTGTTTTTCCTACTAATTGGGTGGACCTACAGTTTTATGCCGGCTCCGAACGGCGAATGCATTTTTTGTGAGAAGCTTTTTCATGGCAGAAATACTCTCGGAGGGTATGCCGCCCACTGCCGAGAGGTGACCGCTGCTCTTAAAAAACCCAATAATTGGATTTTTACTAATTAGAAAATTTTGTTTGGCTCGGACCGTGGTTTGAACCCGAGACCTCTGGCATAGCAGGCGAACACTCTACCCACTGCACCACAGCGGCCACTTTAACTATTAGTAATTTAAAAATAATGAAAAAAACTGGACTCCATGAACTCAAGGGCAATGAAAATGCCAACTTTAGTGAAAATAACATTTACAGCTTATTCCAACAAAGTTTCATGCGAAAACCTCTTGCAGTTGGTTTGTTTTACACTATGTATTTATAGTAATATGTTATATTGATGCAATCCATGGATGACGCTCCACACTGGTCGCATATCAACAAGTTTTTATGGATCGCAAAACATAAAAGCAAATTTGAGATCCAGGTTGCGATCAATCAAGTCATGAACATATCGTGTAGCAGGAATTTTGTGACTCGCCAGGACGCGTTGAGCATGAACGGATATAGAAAGTGAGCACGTTTCTTCGATTTGTTAGTTTCTTGTGCAAATGTTTGTATATCATGTTGCAAGGCGATATTTTAAATCTTTAAAAAGACACAGTCAGGCAAAAATGCTTAAAGGAGTACATCTTGGCACAGAAATTATGCCCGACTTGCGCTACCCACTCATATTACATGATCGTAGTAATAATACACAATTAAAATTATTTTCAGAAGCTTTTATTAAACAATAATATATAAATATTGCTAAAAAGGATAATAAATTTTATTATTAAATAAAAGTTCAATACGTTGCAACTCCTTGTACTTATTTCCCTCTATTCAGTCTATTGTACTAAAGCAGATTTCTTTTGTTCACTTATTTTGCAAAGAAAAGGCCAGTAGCATAGCTAAACCAAACCTGTTTTGTATAATAATGTTGCATAAATTTAAAAATCATAGTTTAATTACATTAAATTGGTAATATTTCCAAAAATAATCAAAATTTCTATTGCCTCCGAAACACAAAAGCTGACGGAAAGGATCGCTCCGATAAACTGTCAAAAATCCGATCCATCGTGAACCAGAATGCCGATTTCCGAACTTCGAAAAAATCTGACGTTCATCGGACGTCAATCGAATTGCAGAATGCCATTTGATCCGATTCACCTCCGATGAAAGTGGATCGTAAACCGGAATAGATGTGATAATTTTAAACGTCACTATGCGAAATTCTTGCAGTGCTCTGCTTATACGCGCACACTAATGCAAGAACATGTTGCGCTTGTATTAGTAGCGCAGTCGGCAGTGTGTGCTATTCAATGATACGATGAAGACTAGCGTTTGAACAGTATTGTTTCTTTATTTGAAATTGCTTTCTTTTTATACAAAATTTCTTACACTAATTTACACTAATAGTGTATACATAATATCCCAGCAAAAATTTGGTAATCGCTGCTACATGTATTGCATGACAGAATGCATTGCCATAGAGTGCCTGAAGATTGTCTCCCTTCTCTTACGCATTACCAGTAATGCATAGTAGAATAAGATTCCGATCAGCGCGTGGATTTACATATCCAATTTTGTTTCGCTGCCGTGGGCCATTCCGCGTAATACCAAGTAGAATGGAGCGCGAAATATTAAATTGAATACGAGTAAATCCCGTTATTTTCTATGGAAATTCTGACTGCATAAAATCGTGTTTTGATTTGTTTGTTTAATTGAAATTAGGTCAGTTGGTGAAGTGCTGCATAGTATGTAACACGAGGAAAAAGTAAAAATAAATTAAATAGTAAAATTGAGTAAAGTGATAGATATAACAAAATGTGTAGCAAAAGACACACAAAACGCTTAATTAAAAAATAAAAGAACAAATAGAACTAAAATAAAAAAAAAGAAATATACATATGTTTTGTGATAGGTGGAAACTGATCATCATTATATACAAAAAGGAGGTATTAAACCAAATATACTCTCCATCCTTGGAGAGCAAATTATATTGGATCATAATATTGATGGCAAGCAACGTAAATTGCGGCTAACAAAATACGAAAAAATCATGAGAGTATTTTTCGGTAAGTATAAATATATACATATATACTACTACATATTTAGTATTAGTTATTAATACACATTTCTAAAATAGTTTAAACCACGGTCACTATGACCCATGTAGTCGATACATATCAAAGTCACCTATGTCCATCAAAAATTAATTCGAGAAAATAATTTCTTTTTATTTTTTCCATAGACTTATATGGAAAAGGAGAGTACGGAGGAGTTGCGTGCGGTATTTAAGTCAATTAAAAATCGGCACCACAAAGCTTCATGCTTGAGGCGAAAGCGAGACAATAAGGAAAACTAACTAATTAAATTTTAAAAAATTTACAAAATTATTTCCTGTATTGTGACGGAGCAATGGAAGTAACAGAAACGGGAGAGGTAAATGAGAAGGGAGAAGGAGAGGTAAATGGAAAATAAAAAATTTTACATTATTCCGATAAATCAATGGTTGGATAGGGCAACATCTGTCGGCGTTTCTAGTCTACAATATAAAACTACACATCGAACGTGAATTTGAACCAGCGACTCCCAATCAGTAAATGTCAGAAAACCCTCCAAAAACAAATTATATTAGCAGATGCCGTTTAAAGGCGCCACAAGAACAGAGAATACTATTGTTATTTTTTCTAAATTAGTAAGTATTTTTAATCGCTAGTTTTCATTAGTTTACATGCAAGTGGGGCATTCTCTTATTTCTATAAATTACTAGAACCTGGATGGTCGAGCTCCGAGGTGATTCTCTGCCTTAGAAAATTCTAGTTCACCATATAGAAATACGTCGTAAAATACCATTCATTTCATGTCCATATTAGCACACCTAATTTTTCTTAGTTCCAAAAAGGTGGCAGAATTGGAAAAACATCCCCAGGGGCAGCATGTGGATTGAATATCTTAAAATTAGGCATATTAACTGTAAAACGAATTTCATCCAAATCAGTTCAGCAGTTCCCGAGATAGTAGTGGATATAGAAATATGTATATAAATAAACTAATATATATACAAATATACATACAAGAATAACTCGTTTAAGGTTATAAGATAACCCAAACACAATCATGGTACCATGGCTACATTATGCTTACAATCCCCTTCATATTCTATTTTAAATTTCAAAATAAATAGTACATAAAATTACTTGCTAGCTATATTTAAAATATTTTTATATGGGCGATACGATAAATTCGAGCTCAAGAAAAAAGTGTGGATTGTCCCTTACGATAAAAAATAAAGCCAATTTTTGGCACAACTATAAGGATTTCAGCTATAATATTTTACTAGGTAATGCGCTGACGAATGTAGATTAAACTTGCATCAAAAAGTGAAATTCCAGAAAATGACCCTTACGATAAAATCGCGCAAAGGGGTCGATATACATATGTATGTACATTTTTTATTTTTGTAAAAAGATGAAATAAAAATTTATAAATTTCTACTTTTTAAACACCTTGTTTTCGGTTTCGTAAGTTTAATAGAATTAGGCATTCCACATTCGCTTCTTTGTAAGGCATTGGATATTCGATTACTTTCAATTTATAGATCAAGCCATTCTTTCTTCGCTTTTCTGTAAGGCATTGGAGATTCGATTACCTACTTTCAATCCATAGATCAAGGCATTCCGTCTCCGATTCCACGTAGGGCGATAGTTAGACCGCCAATGACATGCCCGTGTTAAAATAATGGATTCCGTAAGCGAGTGAGGAAGCGATTGCTAGCGTTTATTTCCATTCCACTTTCATTTCCGAGGTAATCATGTTTTTTGCTGGGATGCTGTAGAGCAGTGTAATTTGTTAAGTAGTGTATATATAAATTATTTTGAAACGATCTCTATTTATTTCTCTTTTCAACGAAACATAATTTATCAATATCCAAGCACGTGTTCCTAGGATATTCCAGTTTAATCAAAAAACGGGAAAATATGCATACCAAAATTGCTTAGTTATGTAATGTTCATATGCAGCCTTGGGCAAAACCTTAGCACCTGCTAAATGAGAGTAAGCGCCCGCGTACGTATACACACCGATTGTCACTACTACAGACAAATAAAGAGCGTAAAACGAGCGCTTACGATGGGACTTGGCGGTCGTCGCTTAGGAAAAATAATCAGTTTGCCTTCGACTGGCGTGAAAGCAAGTGGTCGTCGCTTGAAATTCTTTTATTCTATTTGCAGATGCCAAACAACAAGCAAAACTACGAGAAGTTTGCATATAACGTGGGTACACAAATACATATGTATGTGTATACGTACGTTGTTTCATAATTTCGCGAAGCGTGCGCGCATGACCCTGCTCGCTCAACATCTGCAAGCAGACTGATTATTTTTAGTAATTTTTCACTTTATCCTACAGTAGGCGCACCAACACACACTCATTTTTTAGTAATGGCTTGAGTGTAGTGGTGCCCAAGGCTGTTCATATGACACAAAATTTTTTCTTTGTATATTTCCTGTAATTTGTTTGTGTTTGTTATTGAAAAACTAAAGTCACAAAACCGATTTCCAAAAAAATAAGACAAGGATAAGATTAGATAAATACGGACAAACATGTGCTACGAAAACCGCAAAAGATTTATTCAAAATCAGCCAATAACTTTTATTTGTATTGATTTTTTTATAGTTGGTAGATCTTTATTTCATTTCATATTATAAACATGGGAAAAGAAGAAACCAAATAACATATATAATGTTTCTGAGCCATATTGGTATCAAATGAAAGGCCTTGATGAGGACTTGAACATAGAATCATTTTAATTGTGATGCCTAGGCCGGGTCTCCAGATATGGGTCAAAACGTGGACCCGGACGATCCTCGAATGTTTCTGAGCAATATTGGTATCCTCATCAAGGCCTTTCAGATGAGGATTTGAACATACAACCCTTTTAATTAAGATGCCTAGGCCGGGTCTCCAGATATAGGTCAAAACGTGGACAGATGACCACGAAATATTTCCCACCGATTTTGGTATCAAATGAAAGGTGTTGAGCAGGGCTTTTACATAGAGATGAACTCATTTTGATTCCTAGGGTGTGTCCTCAGTTATGGGTCAAAACGTGTACCCGAATGACCCCGGAATATTTTTCAGTGATATTGGTATCAAATGAACGGTGTTGACCTGGGATTTTACATAGGTATGAACTCATTATGATTCCTAGGTCGGTTCCCCAGATGTGGGTAAATACGTGGACCTGCATAACACCAGAATATTTCTCAGGGATATTGGTATTAAATGAAAGATGTTGACCAGGGTTACTACATAGAGCTCTTTTCATAGTGATTCTTAGGCCCGTTACTCAATTATGGGTAAAAGGTGGACCCGGATACCACGAAATGTTTTTAAGCAACGATGGTATCAAATGAGAAGTGGAGTGGACATTTAAACCCGGTTCCGTAGGGAAAGGGGAAGGGTAATGAGAATGGGAAAGGCAAAGAGATGAAAAAGGAGAGGAAGAATATAATGAAAATGGAATTAAGTGGATGGGGAGAGAGAGACAGAAAAGGAGATATAAGAGAGAGCGGTAAAGAAAGGGAAGCGGAAATGTAACGGCAAAAGGAAAAAGAAAACAGAAATAGAAGGAAAGAGAAAGGGAAGGGAAAGAAAAAGGGAATACTAGAGGGAAAGGGAGTGGGAGAATAATACGAACAAAAAAGGGATAAGGACATGAAAATATAAATTTTTTCCTTCAAGCCGGGTACAGCTAGTATAATATATATATGTATGACAAAAAAAATAAGGTATATTTTGTTTTCATTATTCATGCTTTACCGATTCTTCGGATTGTAATGTGTATCAGCCCCATACATGGAAAAAATTACGTAACAGGAAAAAGAATTACCATATTACCAAAATCGTTTAAGGGGACAAAAAATTACCAATTTTGGTTAAAAATAACCAAAGTGGGAACACTGATGCATATGTACATACATACATATGTACGAACTTGCTTCGTCGTTATCGCGATAAAAATTTGGGTTTCGTAGTAATGTTCGGCTAAGTACGAGCCGATGCAGATACATGAGTTGCTCCCTTGTGGCTATGATTATGAAAGTACTCCAACTTACCACAAAATGGACCATATAATCCAATGATTTTTGCAGGGCTATAACTGGCGATTTACAGGCACATTATATGTATGTCCAATTAGTAGGAAAAACAAAAAGGAGCACACCTCGAGTTGGGTGAGAAGCTCGGTCATAAAACACGTCAGAGTTATAATAGCGCCATTGTATTATTATTATTATTATTATATATGTACATACTTAAGCTAAGATCACACGATTTGTACATTTGGCTAAAAATTTAAATGTCATTTGACATAAATCACAAAAGCCAAATATTTAGCCCATAGTTTATATCTATAAGTTGCGACACTCTCAGCTGATCGTTTGGCATGTTGTGCCTGTCACCATGCAGTGCTGTGCAAAATTTACAGAAAAAAAATTCAAATGAATTTTGAAATCTTTAAATCTTTGAAAGTATTGTGTGAATTGAATTTCTAATGCTATATTTGTAGCGATAATAACAAAAAATTAACATATTTTTGAGTTTTAATTGATTTTATTAGCAATTTTGGATATTTTCTTTTGAAGATTTTACTACGTTTGAATACAACACTGTGGTCGATTCTTCTTCACATTTGGTTTATTTAGTTTCCCATTCTCCCATTGACCAGGCCCGTAGCCAGGAATTCGTTTCGGGGGGGGCTTACAGAAATCATGGACAAATTGCACTCCCCCCTCCCCCCACATACATATATGTACATACATAGGTCAAATTAAAGTTATTCATATTGGTTGATTATTTTGAAAATGAATATGGAAAAAATTTGTACATATGTACAAGATTACTGAAAAGCTATTTTAATTGACATTTATTATGTACATACATACATATACATATGGAATGTGGTACAAAATTTCATATAAAACTTTCTTTTACAATAACCTCTTCATCAAAGAAGTAGCCTTCTGGATTTGTTTTTTGATAAAATGTCTATGACATGGTCAGGATCAACAGCAATATCCCAGTGAATGGAGATCATAGCGAGTGAACTCAATCTCTCATGACCCATTACACTCCGAGGTAAAGTTTTGATTCTTTTCATGGTAGAAAATGATCTTTCCACGCTCGCCGTTGTCACGGACAAAGTTGCCAAGGCAGTGAGAAGAATTTTTATACCACGGAAATAGTTTCCATCGCAGTACCCCAATAGTTTTAAAACCTCGGGTTCGTTTTTAATCGACGATATTTTCGCACACCATAACCTATATTCGGCCTTTACTGCTGTTGATGATATGTGATCTTCGAAGAATGGCGCCAAGTTGTCAAGCTCATCTGCTTTACTTACATCAGCGAATCCTGGAAGAAGCAGTTGGAAGCTCGGTAGAATATCTTCGTTTTCTAAAAATCGTTGCGTTAAATTTTCAATTAATAAGTCGATGCATGGCAGGAATATTGCGATTCTGAAATACTCTTCACTCGACGTTGTTCCCGGGTTAGCTCGGTTTCTTTGACGCGATCCCACTCTTGGCAAGAGTCCAACTATGGACATAAAACAAAAAAACACAAAAATTTTGGAAAATGGGCATGGCACCGCCTCCTTTTAGAAGCAGGAATATATGAGATTTCTTAGCCTATAACTCGACAAATAATTGAGATATTATGACGAAACTTGGTTTATACAAGTACACTTTTATAACTTGTGTTAATAGACTCGCAAAAATTTATTGAAATCATTTTATGACCACGCCTACTTTTTAACAAAGATATTTCTGGAACACCCTTTAGGAATTTGTAACGTGACATCTTTGTAACTGGAAGTCATAAAGGAATGAAATTTTGCACAAAGAATAATATTCATATGCTTAGTTGGATGACTGATAAAAATTTTGAAAATGAGCGTAGCTACGCCCACTTTATGCAGCACTCGCTTTACATAAAGTACCTACACCATGTTTCCATCAAACGCAAACAAACAATGAAAGCATACAGCTCAGTATCTAATGTTCGATTCCACTCGAACTTAGGCTTCCTTACTTGTTATCTAGAAATTTAGTGTTGGCAGAAAAAATTTTGACTTATTTAATTTAACGAGCACAGGCTCATGTTATATTTAATTTTTTATTTTTTAGAAACAAGAAAAAAACTTTTTAAGCATGGATGTAACTACAGCTGTTTCACCTTAGATCCCTCTAAGACTCATCAGGTTACTTTTGCTTCTGCCAAGACTCGAACTTTCGCACTTTGGTTGGGGCTAGGTTCACGAAAAAAGGGCTTGAAAGAGCTAAATTTCTTCAAGAAAATCCAAACCCGCTTTCGCCATGCTTGACATTCGAATTTGCGAGACGCGAGTTGAGGAAATTACAAAAAAAAAATACTTCCTTCGAATTTCGGGGGGGGCTTGACCCCCCGAGCCCCCCCCCTGGCTACATGCCTGCCATTGACACATAATGTGCCTGTCACCAGAGAACTTATAAAACCAGAGAAGGTCCACGAACGGACAGGCGTGTAAATTGCTAATAACCAGGGTTTGAATTGCTGACTGCTGCGACTAGCTCAGTCTAGTCGCATAGTCGTTTAACAGAAATAACAACTAGCTCATTCGGTTGCTAGTCGTTTTTTTTTTTTTGGCGACTTGACTAGACTACGACTAGCAAAAGTAAACAACTTGACTAGAAAATGAGATAGTCGTTTGCCAACAAACAGCTTGTAACTGTGGCAGCAAATGCGACGGCGCGCAACTTGTAGTTTTTAGTCGCAGTTATTTTCTCAATAAACAACTATGAAAATGTGTATACATATACCCGGATACCGGTCAAAATATGATTGCCCAAAAACATTAAAATTACACTACAATATGGGTATCAAACGAAAGGGGGAGGCCCCAGGTTTCATTTGAACGTCGATATATTTCGATAAATTTATCGATAACTGAGTTATCGGTCAAAATGCGATTGCACAAAAACCTTAATATTACCTTACAATATGGGTATCAAACGAAAGGGGATGGCCCCAGGATTCATTTGAACTTCGATATATTTCGATAAATTTATCGATAACTGAGTTATCGGTCAAAATGCGATTGCGCAAAAACCTTAATATTACCCTACAATATGGGCATCAAACGAAAGGGGATGGCCCCAGCATACATTTGAACTTCAATATATTTCGATAAATTTATCGATAACTGAGTTATCGGTCAAAATGCGATTGCACAAAAACCTTAATATTACCTTACAATATGGGTATCAAACGATAGGGGGTGGCCCCAGGATACATTTGAACTTCGATATATTTCGATAAATTTATCGATAACTGAGTTATCGGTCAACATGCGATTGCACAAAAACCTTAATATTACCTTACAATATGGGTATCAAACGAAAGGGGATGGCCCCAGGATTCATTTGAACTTCGATATATTTCGATAAATTTATCGATAACTAAGTTATCGGTCAAAATGCGATTGCGCAAAAACCTTAATATTACCCTACAATATGGGCATCAAACGAAAGGGGATGGCCCCAGGATTCATTTGAACTTCGATATATTTCGATAAATTTATCGATAACTGAGTTATCGGTCAAAATGCGATTGCATAAAAACCTTAAGATTACCTTACAATATGGGTATCAAACGAAAGGGGATGGCCCCAGGATTCATTTGGACTTCGATATATTTCGATAAATTTATCGATAACTGAGTTATCGGTCAAAATGCGATTGCGCAAAAACCTTAATATTACCCTACAATATGGGCATCAAACGAAAGGGGATGGCCCCAGGATACATTTGAACTTCGATATATTTCGATAAATTTATCGATAACTGAGTTATCGGTCAAAATGCGATTGCACAAAAACCTTAATATTACCTTACAATATGGGTATCAAAAGTAAGGGGATGGCGATCTCATTTAGCGAAGGCAATTTCTAGATTCCGGGTATTGCTTAACCACGGAATATTTCTGAGGAATATTGGTATCAAATGAAGGAGCATTCCATGGTTTGTACGGGACAAATTGTACGAATTTTTACAGTTTTCGATTTGAATTAAAGGCACACCAAAATGTTAACCAACAGAATATCTGGCGCATTATTACTGTTTGATAAATTATATTGTGGTCTTAACTACAACTAAAATTACCTCTTTACATTAAAAATTATTATGATAAAAATTAGTTCCCATTTGCAGTTTGTTTTTGGGTGTTAATGGGTTTTATATTTGCATAGAACAAAAGATTCAGCATAGAACATATGATTTTTGCATTCAACTATACTTTACTTATTGTGTATATCACTTAAAATTCCATATCTGATGTAAAAAAATTTGCATATAACTTGCATATATTTTGCATATCCAAAACAGAGCAAGAAAATTCGCTTTGGAATGTGAATATATAGTTTTGAATCAATATAACTCTTAATAAATCATTTTAAATTTTTTGCATAAAGATCCGCAGTCTATTGATAATACTCTTATTAAAAGCAGAAACTTGCTTTTGTAATATTCGTGTATGTAAGAAAAATCTTAAAAAAGTTATGTGTTATGGGTTAACATTTTGGTGTGCCTTTAATTCAAATCGAAAACTGTAAAAATTCGTACAAATTGTCCCGTAAAAACCATGGAATGCTCCTTCATTTGATACCAATATTCCTCAGAAATATTCCGTGGTTAACCAATACTCGGATTCTACACCTTTTCCGGTTTAAGTTCAGAAAGTTACAATTGAAGTTCAGAAAATTACAACTGAAGTTCGGAATTTCCAATTGAAGTTCAGAAAATTACAATTGAAGTTCAGAATTTCCAATTGAAGTTCAGAAAGTTACAATTGAAGTTCAGAAAATTACAATTGAATTTCAGAAAATTACAATTGAAGTGCAGAAAATTACAATTGAAGTTCAGAAAGCTACAATTGAAGTTCAGAAAATTACAATTGAAGTTCAGAAAAGTAACTCATACGCCCTGGTATCTCGATTGTAAGAAAATTGTATGGATTTGTTTGAAGATTTAATAAAAATGTAAATTCTCGTATCTTTAACGCCCTTCGGGGTAGATGCATTTTTAATTCGATTAATCGGATATATGTTTTATAGGGCTTGAAACAATCGTCTATATATGCAAAAATTTTGACATTGGTTGCAAGAAAGTGCATCAAGCAATGGGTGTAAATCGAAACCGTATATGAAACAAAAGTTTGCGCATTCACATGGAATAAAACTGATGTTATTACTTTTCATGAACAAAGAAGCTAAATATTTTCGGAATTGCATACATATAAGCAATTAAATTAATTATTTACATAAAATGCATTATTTCGGAATAAAAAAATATGTAAATAACAAGTATGTAAGAACGCGGCTGCATTAGAGATACCATGCCGTAGTCTTTACACGTTTTATGATGCGAAATGAACATACAAATCATCTTTGTCTGAAAACACTATTATGCAACTGAAAAGTGTGAAAAATGCATCTACATATGTACAACGAAGGGCGCTAAAGACACGAGAATTTACATTTTTATTAAATCTTCAAACAAATCCATACAATTTTCCTGCAACCGAGACACTATGTACATAGGGCATATGAGTAACTTTTCTGAACTTCAATTGTAATTTTCTGAACTTCAATAGGAATTTTCTGAACTTCAATTGTAATTTTCTGAAATTCAATTGTAATTTTCTGAAATTCAATTGGAATTTTCTGAACTTTAATTGTAATTTTCTGAACTTCAATTGTAACTTTCTGAACTTCAATTGGAAATTCTGAACTTCATTTGTAACTTTCTGAACTTCAATTGGAAATTCTGAACTTCAATTGTAACTTTCTGAACTTCAATTGGAAATTCCGAACTTCAATTGTAATTTTCTGAACTTCAATTGTAACTTTCTGAACTTAAACTGGAAAAGGTTTAGAAATTGCTATCGCTAAATGAGATCGCCATCCCCTTTCGTTTGATACCCATATTGTAAGGTAATATTAAGGTTTTTGTGCAATCGCATTTTGACCGATAACTCAGTTATCGATAAATTTATCGAAATATATCGACGTCCACATAAAACCTGGGGCCATCCCCTTTCGTTTGATACCCATATTGTAGGGTAATATTAAGGTTTTTGTGCAATCGCATTTTGACCGATAACTCAGTTATCGATAAATTTATCGAAATATATCGAAGTTCAAATGTATCCTGGGACCATCCCCTTTCGTTTGATACCCATATTGTAAGGTAATATTAAGGTTTTTATGCAATCGCATTTTGACCGATAACTCAGTTATCGATAAATTTATCGAAATATATCGAAGTTCAAATGAATCCTGGGGCCATCCCCTTTCGTTTGATGCCCATATTGAAGGGTAATATTAATGTTTTTGGGCAATCGCATTTTGACCGATAACTCAGTTATCGATAAATTTATCGAAATATATCGAAGTTCAAATGAATCCTGGGGCCATCCCTTTTCGTTTGATACCCATATTGTAAGGTAATATTAAGGTTTTTGTGCAATCGCATTTTGACCGATAACTCAGTTATCGATAAATTTATCGAAATATATCGAAGTTCAAATGAATCCTGGGGCCATCCCCTTTCGTTTGATACCCATATTGTAAGGTAATATTAAGGTTTTTGTGCAATCGCATTTTGACCGATAACTCAGTTATCGATAAATTTATCGAAATATATCGAAGTTCAAATGTATCCTGGGGCCATCCCCTTTCGTTTGATACCCATATTGTAAGGTAATATTAAGGTTTTTATGCAATCGCATTTTGACCGATAACTCAGTTATCGATAAATTTATCGAAATATATCGAAGTTCAAATGAATCCTGGGGCCATCCCCTTTCGTTTGATGCCCATATTGTAGGGTAATATTAAGGTTTTTGCGCAATCGCATTTTGACCGATAACTCAGTTATCGATAAATTTATCGAAATATATCGAAGTTCAAATTAATCCTGGGGCCATCCCCTTTCGTTTGATACCCATATTGTAAGGTAATATTAAGGTTTTTGTGCAATCGCATGTTGACCGATAACTCAGTTATCGATAAATTTATCGAAATATATCGACGTTCAAATGAAACCTGGGGCCTCCGCCTTTCGTTTGATACCCATATTGTAGTGTAATTTTAATGTTTTTGGGCAATCATATTTTGACCGGTATCCGGGTATATGTATACACATTTTCATAGTTGTTTATTGAGAAAATAACTGCGACTAAAACTACAAGTTGCGCGCCGTCGCATTTGCTGCCACAGTTACAAGCTGTTTGTTGGCAAACGACTATCTCATTTTCTAGTCAAGTTGTTTACTTTTGCTAGTCGTAGTCTAGTCAAGTTGCCAAAAAAAAAAAAACGACTAGCAACCGAATGAGCTAGTTGTTATTTGTGCTAAACGACCATGCGACTAGAATGCACAGTCGTATTTATGTTGCTTTGACTACTTGCTAGTCAGCAATTCAAACCCTGCTAATAACGCACAATTCTGGGGTAGGTAATTCACCACATGAGCTTAACAGTGCTAAAATGAGTAACAGAAAATTAACATTGATGAGCACAGCTCTGTAGAAACGACTGCTATTAATTTTGTGCACTTTTGCTGATATAAATAAAGCAATTTTCACAATTTTCATAACTTCCACAATTTTTGCTATTTTCAAAAAAAAATTTCAAAATACATAATAAAAAAAATTAAAAAAAATCCGAAAAAACTAATTTCAATGATATGACTTGGTCCAGATGGGGCTCGATCGCCCGAATTTTGGATTAGGCAATGACGTGGTTCGATTGAATTTTCATATTTTTCATTATTTTCAATGAATTTTTGCAAAATATATAATAAAAAAATTTAAAAAAAATCGAAAATACAATTTTCAAAAATATGACTTGGTCAAGGTGATACTCGATCGGCAGACATTTGGATCAGTCAATCAGTTGATTCATTTGGGAAAAATTTTATGCACATGCATACATATGTACATACATGCATATTAGGGATTCCAATCCCGGGATCCCGCCCTTTTGGACACCCCGAAGATCCCGGGATCGCTAGAATTTTATCCCGGGATTTTTGGGATAAGATAAAGACAGAATATTCCCCTATTATAGCAAATAAAAGTTGTATTTTATATAATTTTTAGTGGTCTCAGATCGGTATACTAATAGCATTTCCTATTCTGCATGAAAATGTTGCATTATTACATTGCACCATTATCAACATGTGCCCTGTGCCCTATAAATGTTGCATTTTTCATGTGATGAATGAAACAAAAATAATGCAATGTGCTGAGAGCAGAAGATGTTGCCCCGTAGTCGGGCCAGTTTTATATTTTGTCAATAGAACAAACAGCCTTAAAAAAGTGTTGAGTCTGTGTGGAAGAGAACAAAAAAATGTGACAGCCCGAAGAAAGTGCGACATTTTTGCCAGAATAAAAAAGTCCATTAGTCAAAGTAAGGATTAATATTTTTGATGTTTTTTTTAATAATCAAATTTTTTTGTCGTAAAGTACGCGTTGTAAAGAAACGTACGTTAGGTATTTTTAAAGCCTTTAGAATTCTTGTGGTAAAATTCATTTGATAATTTCTATTTCCTGATTTTTGGTCATTTATTTCCCAAATGTTTTTTGGAATTTTCCCATATAGAAAGTAAATAATGGAAGAAAATGCAAACAAAATTTTAATTAGACTTGATAGTTTTACATTACTCTAATAAAATTAAATACGCAGCTGCATCCTCGGAATTCATATCAAAATATGTGCCTCCGATTTTTAAATATTTTCGGAAGTTGCATTAATTTTAAGAATTTTTCGGCAAGCTTGGAAATATTCGCTTAAACGAAGTGTGTCGTTAAATTCTAAAAATTTTTATTGGAAATTATCAAATGATCGCAAACCTTTTTATCCTAATATCCTAAATGTACCAACTATAAAGGAAAATGTTTTGTTCACCAAATGTATTTAATTTTCTTTGTTGATTGTGTTTTTTAAAGTAACTCTTAAGTGTTATTAAATAATACGCATGATTTTACGTTCCTATTTTATTTTTTTAGTAATGAAATAATAAAAAATGGCAATAAAAATCTATTTTTTCTTTGCATGTTAAAGTTGTAGCGTCTCTCGAAAATATACATATTTAATTTTTCAACCTCAAATGTGGGAAAATAATACTGGTTGACAAATTTTTGTAACAGAAATAAAATTCTACGTTTCAAAAGGATTTCGGTGTACTTTTTGAGATATTCTTGTCCAAAGACGCGAAAAACGCGGCTTTTGGCCATATTCACTCCTCAATATCTTTAAAATTGCCCACACTCATTAAAAACTGATTAGATCTATTGAAAGCACGATCATTTCTCTTGAAGACAATGTTTTGCTTTTTCGGATATCTTGCTTGTAACTTGCAATATTGCAAATAAAAATTTTGTAGCACGCTTTTAGGCAGTTTATTATATTAACAACAAACTGTGCGTTAGAATGAAATAAGTGAATTAATTTATATTAATTTATCGAAAATACGACTAAATTTTGCGTGACTGAAACAAAAATTCCAATCAGGCCTACTATGTATATATTTTCTATACTGAAATAAAAATAGTTCGGCAGAGCAGCTACAAAACTTGATTTCGATTAAAACAGCGCTACAAATACTGCCGTTGATTTCGAAGAAAAATACCTTATTGTACAAAAACATATATTTCTAGATATATAAATAAGAAACCCGAGAAAACAAAGCGCTGTTTTCAAGAGAATTGATCGTTCTTTCAATAGCTGCAATCATTTTTTAATGAAAGTAAGTAATTTAACAGATTGAGCAGTGAATATAGCAAAAAATCGCATAAATATCTCAAAACCTACAAGTATTACCGAAAATCCGACTTCAGATTCAAATTCAGGGCACCGAAATCCTTTAGAAAAGTAGAATTTTATTTGAGTTAGAAAATTTTTTGGAAATTTTGTCGGCCTGTATAATTAATGTCCAAATCCCGGGATAAATCTCGGGATCCCGGGATTAGAAAAAAAAATCTCGAAAATCCCGGGATTGTAAAAATCGGAAAAATTGGAATCCCTAATTCATATGTACCTATTTTGGTAAATAATATGCCCGGTTGGTGTATAGGTAGGTACATGCATAATTAAATAAAAAATAGGTACGTAAAAAATTAAATATGTAAATAAAAAGTAACTACATCATAGTTGCCCAAGCCCTATACTCGCATACACATTTTGTTTTTGTAGTGCTCGTAGGTATTGAACTTCACTCGCCTATACACTTTCATAAGAAATTTGTGTATATGGCGAGCATAGGAAAACAAAATTTGTATACTCCCGAAACATTTCTATGGAAACACAAAAACAATTTTTTATTTTGATTCGAACAGGTCCAACCCAGCAATAAAAAGAATGAAATGTGGAACATATATGTATATACATATTTATACTAATTTCATTCGTTCATATTTTCGATAATGTTATCTATGTCTATTTCAACATTTGTGGTTGATAGTTGCAAAACTGACGCGAGGTGTTTGTGTGAGATCCGGTTTCTGTGTTTTGATTTTACAATTTTTCATTTTGAAAATAGACTTTCACATTTATACGTACTAAAAACATTGACGAAAGTTTTAAAATAAACGCTCGGAGGCAAAGATAGTTAACTTTGTCACACTAATAATTAATTAATTATTTATTTATATATTTTGAAAAATTTAGAGGAGGGCATTGAAAATTAATTAATAAATTCAGTAATAGTAGCCAAAGTCCATAAATCTCGTATTAAAGATATTTTTTAAGCTTTCTAAAAGCAATCCACTTATCAATATTAATTAATTATTTATTTATAAATATTAATATTAATTTTATTAATTAAAAATGTATACACATGTTTGTGTCCTGATTTTTTTACTGGGTTATCAAGATATCAATGAAGTTGTAGAAAACTACAAAAACAAACATATAGAAAAAAAAATTTTTTTTCTTTAAATTATGATATTGCTCGCCCGTAAGAAATGTTTGGGCATCATTGAACTACATACACAGGTATGTATGTATGCATAACTTACATATACCCTGCAAAAACTCCGAGTACTCCAGTCGCTA
Source organism: Urophora cardui (assembly GCA_960531455.1). Lineage (NCBI taxonomy): Eukaryota > Metazoa > Arthropoda > Insecta > Diptera > Tephritidae > Urophora > Urophora cardui. The sequence goes on along the minus strand of OY482675.1, from coordinate 24,370,791 downwards.
ATCCATGGAGTCCTCGCTATGGACCAACAGATTACTCCATAACTTGCCACATTTCATACAAAAAATATGGTCCATTTAACATTGCATGTCATTGCAATGGAGTATATAATCCAGTCCCGCATAACAATCAAATTAATCCATGGAGTACCTACATTGGATTAATTGATGGAGTACCTAACAGTTAGCCGAACATAACAACCAAAACCAAATGCTTATCGCGACGACGACGAATAACGTGTATACATATGTACATTCAAGCATATATATGTATGTAGTTATGTATGTATACACATATCGTCGTCGTCGCGATAAACATTTGGTTTTTTTTATGTTCGGCTAACTACGAACCGATGCAGATACATGAATCGGTCGTTCGAGCTATGTTAGTGGTCACTTTGAAAGTACTCCAACCTACCACAAATGGAGCATATAATCCAATGATTTTTGCAGGGTATTGCGCGTAATCAATATATTGGTATGTACAGATACATATTTTATTTTGCAACAAATATCTGTGCATACATATTGTTACGTATTTGTCGATAGCTCGATTATTTCTATAGGGTTCGTATCGCTGAATTGTTAAATAAAAGTCTTTATTTACTTCTTAATTCACACTGCTTTATTTCACGACTAAAAAGTCTACACTTGTTTTACTTCACTTGATGTTAACACTTCTACGGTTAAATTACGACTGACTCTGGAGCGCCTGCTCGCCGCCTTATATAGTCTGTCAAACGCAATCTGGAAAATTCTGGCAACACTGGAAATTATCTGGTATCTTCTTCTAGTTCTGGCACTTTCCCTAGAGATGTGTTCAATCATTTTAGTTATGTAAGTGGAGAACCGATTATATTCGCCACACTGCCCTCCACCTAAGTCTGATCGTCCCGATCTGACACATTACTTGTCCCAAATGCTGCTAGCCTTTCCAGATGAACCACTTTCATTTTATTCCTTGGTCTTCCAATCGTTTGTATGCGATACACAACATCGTTGAGCCGTTTAATCACTTTGTAGGGCCCTTCCCAAGTACACTGCAATTTCGGGGACAAACCTTTCTTTCGCTGCGGGTTGTATAGCAAAACTAGATCTCCCTCAACAAAACCTTCTGAGTTCATTGCCTTGTCGTATCTGGCCTTCATCTTGTCACTCATGATCTTTGTTCGCTGTCTTACAAGTTCATGTATTTCTCTCATTTCCTCTTCCAGAACGTTGTTAGATTGTCTGGCATTTATTCCCGCATCAGCACTTATCCCAAATTTCAAGTCAGCTGGCAGTCGAAGATCACTACCAAAGATTACTTTTGCAGGAGTCTGACCTGTTGTATCGTGTACGGCCGATCGATATGCCATCAGGAACAGAGGAATATGAGTGTCCCAATCTCTCTGGAACTTGTCCACCACTTTTCGTAAATGTTCCTCTAATGTTCTGTTAAATCTTTCTACCATGCCGTCTGATTGTGGATGCAACGCAGTTGTTCGGGTTTTCCTAATACCCAGTGTTTTGCACAGCTCCTGAAACACAAATGATTCGAAGTTCCTTCCTTGGTCAGAATGTAGCTCTATAGGTGCACCATATCTCGCCACCCAATTGTTGGTGAATACTTCGGCTATAGTTTCTGCTTCTTGATTTGGAATCGGGTACACCTCCGGCCATTTGCTGAAGTAATCCATGACTACCAGTACATATTCGTTTCCAAGTTTGCTAGTAGGAAATGGCCCAGCTACATCCATGGCAATTCTCTCAAATGGTGCTCCTGAGTTGTATTGTTTCATCAGCCCATGACTCCTGGATTTGGGACCCTTAGCCTTTATGCACACGTCGCAGTTCGCAATCCACTCAACAACTGTCTGACGGCAGCCGACCCAATAAAACCTCTTCTTGATTTTCTCTACCGTCTTTGTTACTCCAAGATGACCTCCACTTGGACCATTGTGTAGTTCATTTAACACATCCGGTATTCTTTTCCTTGGAACAACTATCAATGTTTTAGAACTTTGACCATCTTCACTCTCCCAAACACGATGTAGGCAACCATTTACCAATTGCAAACTATTCCACTGTGCCCAATATGATTTGGCAACAGGACTTTCTGCTGACATCTCTTCTTTTGATGGTCGTTCGTTTTGCTCCAAACCAATCATTACAAGTGCCAGATCTGGATCTTCTATCTGACACTTCCTTAATTGTTCCGCATTCCATTCGTCTGTAGATGTTATTGTCATTAGCCGAACATCTATGATGTCTTCCTTCTCCTCAGCTTTAGAGCAATGCTTGCATTCAAGATTACATGGTCGCCGCGACATTGCATCAGCATTTCCATGGGTACTGCCTTTGCGATGGTCTATAGAAAAGTCATAATTTTGTAGTCGCTCAATCCACCTTGCTAACTGACCCTCCGGATTTCGGAATTTCAAAAGCCATTTTAACGCTGCATGATCAGTCCTGACGTGGAATCGTTGACCATAGAGGTACTTATGGAAGTGTTTGATGCATTCTACCAATGCCAATAGTTCTCTTCGTGTTACACAGTAATTTCTTTCCGGTTTCCCAATTGATCGGCTGTAGTATGCGATAACCTTCTCCTGTCCGTCGATTTCCTGTGACAAAACACCTCCTATAGCATAACCACTCGCATCAGTATCCAAAATAAACCTCGCTCCTGGAACCGGGTATGCTAGCATTGGAGCAGTACAAAGCCGATCTTTTAACGTTTGGAAAGCCATTTCTTGTTCCTTCCTCCACTCAAAAGTCTTATTTTTCCTCATAAGCTCCGTGAGACTATTTGCTACGCTGGCAAAATTTGGTACAAATCGGCGATAGTATGTGCACAGCCCAAGAAAGCTTCGCAATTCATGTAGATTCCGAGGTCTTGGCCAATCTTTTACTGCTTCTATTTTTTCGTTATCAGTGCAGATGCCCTTTGTAGTCACTTTATGTCCCAAGTATTTTACTTCTTTCTTGAATAATGCACATTTCTTAGGACTTAACTTGAGACCAGCGCCAGCTATTCTTCGGAAAACTTCCTCCAAATTTTTGAGATGTTCATCAAAGCCTTTTCCCAATACAATGATATCGTCCAGGTACACAAGACATGTTTTCCAGTGCAATCCTTTCAGTACCTGATCCATAAGTCTCTCAAAGGTAGCTGGAGCATTACATAATCCAAATGGCATCACCGTAAATTGCCAAAGACCATCGCCAACACTGAAGGCTGTTTTCTCCTTGTCTTCCTCTTTTACTTCGACTTGCCAATAGCCGCTTTTCAAGTCCAGTGTTGAAAACCATTCCGTTCCAGATAGCGAGTCCAGAGTGTCGTCAATTCTTGGCAATGGGTAACTATCCTTTTTCGTTACATCATTCAGTTTCCGGTAGTCAACGCAGAATCTCATCTTGCCATCTTTCTTTTTAACAAGTACTACCGGAGAACTCCATGGACTGACTGATGGTTCAATTACCCCACTGTCGCTCATTTCTTGTATAATCTGGCTCACGTTGACGTTTCGCTAATGGAACGCTGCGAGGAGCCTGACGGATTGGCCTTGCATCACCGGTGTCAATGTGATGCTTCACAATATTTGTCCTGCCTGGTTTTGTACCATCCTTATCAAATATGCTAGAATACTTGGCAAGTAATTCTTTCGCCTTTCTTTTGTGATTCTCCTGCAGTTCTTCTGTCCAAGCATTTATTTCATCTGAAAGATCTGTATTGCTAGTAGAAACTTCTCCTTGGGATTGTTCGCAATTCATGATGATGTCAACCTCTTCGCATTTTCCCAATATAGCACCTTTGGAGAGTTTGATTGGTGACTTGAACTCATTAAGTACTCTTACTGGTATTCGTCCATCTTCTTCTGATCTGGATCAAATATTATCTGAGTTATGACGACCATAACGCATACTTTTCTCATTTACATATAATATTAATAGGATGTATGTACATATGTACCAAAGTTATTGATGGACTTTAAAAATAAAACTCACCAAAAGAGTTTTATTCAGGAGTGATATGATAAAACTCAATTATAACAGTTATTTATAGACTTTTATTATAAAAGCCCTCAATAACTGTTATTTATAGAGTTTTATAATAAAACTCAAAAATAAGTGTTATATGCTGACTTTTAAAATAAAAGTCTTCAAATAACTATTATTTGCGGACTTTTATTATAAACGTTATAACAGTTACGGTCCCTGCTAATAACCCAAAAAATCGCCTTCAAGACCAAAATTGTTGAATTTTTTTAGAAATTTTAAATCATGTCAGCCTTTTTTACCCGACTTTACTTCACTTAATCTTTATGAACTCAGCCAAATATTATAAAAATTTTAGTAACTATACATTTCTGGAAAGCCCATTAAATAACGCAGCCTACCGTATATAAATTTTTTTCTTGTGTAAAATCATAACTTTTTTCATACATATGTAAGTCTAGACCAGTGTTGAACGAAAGAGCAAAACGGAGCTACTCGGCTACACATACGATTCGCGTGTGCGCTGCTAGCAATTGCGACGCCTAAAACCAATTAGTCTGCGCTTGAATTTTATGCTGTGTGGATCGATCGCGCAAAGATTTTTTTGTGAGCAATAGGTAACTATGCGACAACAAAATGACCGAATTATAATACAAAGTTCAATGGGAATTGAAATATATTTTTAATTTGAACCCTTTTTATGAGCCTCAATACATAATTTGCTTTAAAATTTTTAGTTCAATAAAATCATACACACAGCTATTCTACAATCCCTCGGAACTCCGATCGCGGCGACGCCGACTGCTACGACAAAACGAAAATTGGTATTCTGGTTTACGACGATTCGAACATAAGTGTTGTTAAGTGTTAAACTATGTTCGAATCAGTGTTAGGTAGCGTTTATGCGAAATAATATGTATTATTTGACAGCACATTTGTATTTTTGACAGCAAATTTATATTTTCAGTAAGTTTTAGATTAAATTTTCAGAAAGAATATATTAAATGGTTAAAAAATGGGTTCCATTGCTGCAACAGCTTATTTAGTGGAAAAATAAATGGAAGAACAAAGGAATTTGGACATTAATTTTAATTCAATTTTTTAAAATATTGCTTTCTATTATAAAAAAAAGTGACAACATATATGAAAACGGCATTTATAGAATACTGTCACCAAGTTTCATGCGATAATACCTTGTAATTCGGAAATTAACACCGGCTAAGCTTGGATAGAATGAACCAATTTTATTTATTTACAAACTACTGGGAATTTTTCAGTGAAACTTTCAGGAAATATTCTTTGGATGATAATTCATCTACCTTCAACGCTTTCAACTATTATTAAATTATAATATTAAAGTTCTCCAAAAGGAGAATTCTGCCGGCTGAGGATTTTTTAAAGCGCGCCTAAAGGCCGGTGACACAAAGAAGTCTTCTACACACACATTGCTTTAACAAGGAATATCTCTTGCGCTATAATCGTCCGCGGGAGCGACTTTTTTATGATCTGTGATAGGATCGTTGTTCATTATATACAAATTTTCCCTTAACACCAGTGGTACATTATTGCGATTCCCACTTTAACTATTAATAATAATATATAATACAATGGCGCTATTATAACTCTGACGAGTTTTATGGCCGAGCTTCTCTCCCAATTCGAGGTGTGCTCCTTTTTGTTTTTCCTACTAATTGGGTGGACCTACAGTTTTATGCCGGCTCCGAACGGCGAATGCATTTTTTGTGAGAAGCTTTTTCATGGCAGAAATACTCTCGGAGGGTATGCCGCCCACTGCCGAGAGGTGACCGCTGCTCTTAAAAAACCCAATAATTGGATTTTTACTAATTAGAAAATTTTGTTTGGCTCGGACCGTGGTTTGAACCCGAGACCTCTGGCATAGCAGGCGAACACTCTACCCACTGCACCACAGCGGCCACTTTAACTATTAGTAATTTAAAAATAATGAAAAAAACTGGACTCCATGAACTCAAGGGCAATGAAAATGCCAACTTTAGTGAAAATAACATTTACAGCTTATTCCAACAAAGTTTCATGCGAAAACCTCTTGCAGTTGGTTTGTTTTACACTATGTATTTATAGTAATATGTTATATTGATGCAATCCATGGATGACGCTCCACACTGGTCGCATATCAACAAGTTTTTATGGATCGCAAAACATAAAAGCAAATTTGAGATCCAGGTTGCGATCAATCAAGTCATGAACATATCGTGTAGCAGGAATTTTGTGACTCGCCAGGACGCGTTGAGCATGAACGGATATAGAAAGTGAGCACGTTTCTTCGATTTGTTAGTTTCTTGTGCAAATGTTTGTATATCATGTTGCAAGGCGATATTTTAAATCTTTAAAAAGACACAGTCAGGCAAAAATGCTTAAAGGAGTACATCTTGGCACAGAAATTATGCCCGACTTGCGCTACCCACTCATATTACATGATCGTAGTAATAATACACAATTAAAATTATTTTCAGAAGCTTTTATTAAACAATAATATATAAATATTGCTAAAAAGGATAATAAATTTTATTATTAAATAAAAGTTCAATACGTTGCAACTCCTTGTACTTATTTCCCTCTATTCAGTCTATTGTACTAAAGCAGATTTCTTTTGTTCACTTATTTTGCAAAGAAAAGGCCAGTAGCATAGCTAAACCAAACCTGTTTTGTATAATAATGTTGCATAAATTTAAAAATCATAGTTTAATTACATTAAATTGGTAATATTTCCAAAAATAATCAAAATTTCTATTGCCTCCGAAACACAAAAGCTGACGGAAAGGATCGCTCCGATAAACTGTCAAAAATCCGATCCATCGTGAACCAGAATGCCGATTTCCGAACTTCGAAAAAATCTGACGTTCATCGGACGTCAATCGAATTGCAGAATGCCATTTGATCCGATTCACCTCCGATGAAAGTGGATCGTAAACCGGAATAGATGTGATAATTTTAAACGTCACTATGCGAAATTCTTGCAGTGCTCTGCTTATACGCGCACACTAATGCAAGAACATGTTGCGCTTGTATTAGTAGCGCAGTCGGCAGTGTGTGCTATTCAATGATACGATGAAGACTAGCGTTTGAACAGTATTGTTTCTTTATTTGAAATTGCTTTCTTTTTATACAAAATTTCTTACACTAATTTACACTAATAGTGTATACATAATATCCCAGCAAAAATTTGGTAATCGCTGCTACATGTATTGCATGACAGAATGCATTGCCATAGAGTGCCTGAAGATTGTCTCCCTTCTCTTACGCATTACCAGTAATGCATAGTAGAATAAGATTCCGATCAGCGCGTGGATTTACATATCCAATTTTGTTTCGCTGCCGTGGGCCATTCCGCGTAATACCAAGTAGAATGGAGCGCGAAATATTAAATTGAATACGAGTAAATCCCGTTATTTTCTATGGAAATTCTGACTGCATAAAATCGTGTTTTGATTTGTTTGTTTAATTGAAATTAGGTCAGTTGGTGAAGTGCTGCATAGTATGTAACACGAGGAAAAAGTAAAAATAAATTAAATAGTAAAATTGAGTAAAGTGATAGATATAACAAAATGTGTAGCAAAAGACACACAAAACGCTTAATTAAAAAATAAAAGAACAAATAGAACTAAAATAAAAAAAAAGAAATATACATATGTTTTGTGATAGGTGGAAACTGATCATCATTATATACAAAAAGGAGGTATTAAACCAAATATACTCTCCATCCTTGGAGAGCAAATTATATTGGATCATAATATTGATGGCAAGCAACGTAAATTGCGGCTAACAAAATACGAAAAAATCATGAGAGTATTTTTCGGTAAGTATAAATATATACATATATACTACTACATATTTAGTATTAGTTATTAATACACATTTCTAAAATAGTTTAAACCACGGTCACTATGACCCATGTAGTCGATACATATCAAAGTCACCTATGTCCATCAAAAATTAATTCGAGAAAATAATTTCTTTTTATTTTTTCCATAGACTTATATGGAAAAGGAGAGTACGGAGGAGTTGCGTGCGGTATTTAAGTCAATTAAAAATCGGCACCACAAAGCTTCATGCTTGAGGCGAAAGCGAGACAATAAGGAAAACTAACTAATTAAATTTTAAAAAATTTACAAAATTATTTCCTGTATTGTGACGGAGCAATGGAAGTAACAGAAACGGGAGAGGTAAATGAGAAGGGAGAAGGAGAGGTAAATGGAAAATAAAAAATTTTACATTATTCCGATAAATCAATGGTTGGATAGGGCAACATCTGTCGGCGTTTCTAGTCTACAATATAAAACTACACATCGAACGTGAATTTGAACCAGCGACTCCCAATCAGTAAATGTCAGAAAACCCTCCAAAAACAAATTATATTAGCAGATGCCGTTTAAAGGCGCCACAAGAACAGAGAATACTATTGTTATTTTTTCTAAATTAGTAAGTATTTTTAATCGCTAGTTTTCATTAGTTTACATGCAAGTGGGGCATTCTCTTATTTCTATAAATTACTAGAACCTGGATGGTCGAGCTCCGAGGTGATTCTCTGCCTTAGAAAATTCTAGTTCACCATATAGAAATACGTCGTAAAATACCATTCATTTCATGTCCATATTAGCACACCTAATTTTTCTTAGTTCCAAAAAGGTGGCAGAATTGGAAAAACATCCCCAGGGGCAGCATGTGGATTGAATATCTTAAAATTAGGCATATTAACTGTAAAACGAATTTCATCCAAATCAGTTCAGCAGTTCCCGAGATAGTAGTGGATATAGAAATATGTATATAAATAAACTAATATATATACAAATATACATACAAGAATAACTCGTTTAAGGTTATAAGATAACCCAAACACAATCATGGTACCATGGCTACATTATGCTTACAATCCCCTTCATATTCTATTTTAAATTTCAAAATAAATAGTACATAAAATTACTTGCTAGCTATATTTAAAATATTTTTATATGGGCGATACGATAAATTCGAGCTCAAGAAAAAAGTGTGGATTGTCCCTTACGATAAAAAATAAAGCCAATTTTTGGCACAACTATAAGGATTTCAGCTATAATATTTTACTAGGTAATGCGCTGACGAATGTAGATTAAACTTGCATCAAAAAGTGAAATTCCAGAAAATGACCCTTACGATAAAATCGCGCAAAGGGGTCGATATACATATGTATGTACATTTTTTATTTTTGTAAAAAGATGAAATAAAAATTTATAAATTTCTACTTTTTAAACACCTTGTTTTCGGTTTCGTAAGTTTAATAGAATTAGGCATTCCACATTCGCTTCTTTGTAAGGCATTGGATATTCGATTACTTTCAATTTATAGATCAAGCCATTCTTTCTTCGCTTTTCTGTAAGGCATTGGAGATTCGATTACCTACTTTCAATCCATAGATCAAGGCATTCCGTCTCCGATTCCACGTAGGGCGATAGTTAGACCGCCAATGACATGCCCGTGTTAAAATAATGGATTCCGTAAGCGAGTGAGGAAGCGATTGCTAGCGTTTATTTCCATTCCACTTTCATTTCCGAGGTAATCATGTTTTTTGCTGGGATGCTGTAGAGCAGTGTAATTTGTTAAGTAGTGTATATATAAATTATTTTGAAACGATCTCTATTTATTTCTCTTTTCAACGAAACATAATTTATCAATATCCAAGCACGTGTTCCTAGGATATTCCAGTTTAATCAAAAAACGGGAAAATATGCATACCAAAATTGCTTAGTTATGTAATGTTCATATGCAGCCTTGGGCAAAACCTTAGCACCTGCTAAATGAGAGTAAGCGCCCGCGTACGTATACACACCGATTGTCACTACTACAGACAAATAAAGAGCGTAAAACGAGCGCTTACGATGGGACTTGGCGGTCGTCGCTTAGGAAAAATAATCAGTTTGCCTTCGACTGGCGTGAAAGCAAGTGGTCGTCGCTTGAAATTCTTTTATTCTATTTGCAGATGCCAAACAACAAGCAAAACTACGAGAAGTTTGCATATAACGTGGGTACACAAATACATATGTATGTGTATACGTACGTTGTTTCATAATTTCGCGAAGCGTGCGCGCATGACCCTGCTCGCTCAACATCTGCAAGCAGACTGATTATTTTTAGTAATTTTTCACTTTATCCTACAGTAGGCGCACCAACACACACTCATTTTTTAGTAATGGCTTGAGTGTAGTGGTGCCCAAGGCTGTTCATATGACACAAAATTTTTTCTTTGTATATTTCCTGTAATTTGTTTGTGTTTGTTATTGAAAAACTAAAGTCACAAAACCGATTTCCAAAAAAATAAGACAAGGATAAGATTAGATAAATACGGACAAACATGTGCTACGAAAACCGCAAAAGATTTATTCAAAATCAGCCAATAACTTTTATTTGTATTGATTTTTTTATAGTTGGTAGATCTTTATTTCATTTCATATTATAAACATGGGAAAAGAAGAAACCAAATAACATATATAATGTTTCTGAGCCATATTGGTATCAAATGAAAGGCCTTGATGAGGACTTGAACATAGAATCATTTTAATTGTGATGCCTAGGCCGGGTCTCCAGATATGGGTCAAAACGTGGACCCGGACGATCCTCGAATGTTTCTGAGCAATATTGGTATCCTCATCAAGGCCTTTCAGATGAGGATTTGAACATACAACCCTTTTAATTAAGATGCCTAGGCCGGGTCTCCAGATATAGGTCAAAACGTGGACAGATGACCACGAAATATTTCCCACCGATTTTGGTATCAAATGAAAGGTGTTGAGCAGGGCTTTTACATAGAGATGAACTCATTTTGATTCCTAGGGTGTGTCCTCAGTTATGGGTCAAAACGTGTACCCGAATGACCCCGGAATATTTTTCAGTGATATTGGTATCAAATGAACGGTGTTGACCTGGGATTTTACATAGGTATGAACTCATTATGATTCCTAGGTCGGTTCCCCAGATGTGGGTAAATACGTGGACCTGCATAACACCAGAATATTTCTCAGGGATATTGGTATTAAATGAAAGATGTTGACCAGGGTTACTACATAGAGCTCTTTTCATAGTGATTCTTAGGCCCGTTACTCAATTATGGGTAAAAGGTGGACCCGGATACCACGAAATGTTTTTAAGCAACGATGGTATCAAATGAGAAGTGGAGTGGACATTTAAACCCGGTTCCGTAGGGAAAGGGGAAGGGTAATGAGAATGGGAAAGGCAAAGAGATGAAAAAGGAGAGGAAGAATATAATGAAAATGGAATTAAGTGGATGGGGAGAGAGAGACAGAAAAGGAGATATAAGAGAGAGCGGTAAAGAAAGGGAAGCGGAAATGTAACGGCAAAAGGAAAAAGAAAACAGAAATAGAAGGAAAGAGAAAGGGAAGGGAAAGAAAAAGGGAATACTAGAGGGAAAGGGAGTGGGAGAATAATACGAACAAAAAAGGGATAAGGACATGAAAATATAAATTTTTTCCTTCAAGCCGGGTACAGCTAGTATAATATATATATGTATGACAAAAAAAATAAGGTATATTTTGTTTTCATTATTCATGCTTTACCGATTCTTCGGATTGTAATGTGTATCAGCCCCATACATGGAAAAAATTACGTAACAGGAAAAAGAATTACCATATTACCAAAATCGTTTAAGGGGACAAAAAATTACCAATTTTGGTTAAAAATAACCAAAGTGGGAACACTGATGCATATGTACATACATACATATGTACGAACTTGCTTCGTCGTTATCGCGATAAAAATTTGGGTTTCGTAGTAATGTTCGGCTAAGTACGAGCCGATGCAGATACATGAGTTGCTCCCTTGTGGCTATGATTATGAAAGTACTCCAACTTACCACAAAATGGACCATATAATCCAATGATTTTTGCAGGGCTATAACTGGCGATTTACAGGCACATTATATGTATGTCCAATTAGTAGGAAAAACAAAAAGGAGCACACCTCGAGTTGGGTGAGAAGCTCGGTCATAAAACACGTCAGAGTTATAATAGCGCCATTGTATTATTATTATTATTATTATATATGTACATACTTAAGCTAAGATCACACGATTTGTACATTTGGCTAAAAATTTAAATGTCATTTGACATAAATCACAAAAGCCAAATATTTAGCCCATAGTTTATATCTATAAGTTGCGACACTCTCAGCTGATCGTTTGGCATGTTGTGCCTGTCACCATGCAGTGCTGTGCAAAATTTACAGAAAAAAAATTCAAATGAATTTTGAAATCTTTAAATCTTTGAAAGTATTGTGTGAATTGAATTTCTAATGCTATATTTGTAGCGATAATAACAAAAAATTAACATATTTTTGAGTTTTAATTGATTTTATTAGCAATTTTGGATATTTTCTTTTGAAGATTTTACTACGTTTGAATACAACACTGTGGTCGATTCTTCTTCACATTTGGTTTATTTAGTTTCCCATTCTCCCATTGACCAGGCCCGTAGCCAGGAATTCGTTTCGGGGGGGGCTTACAGAAATCATGGACAAATTGCACTCCCCCCTCCCCCCACATACATATATGTACATACATAGGTCAAATTAAAGTTATTCATATTGGTTGATTATTTTGAAAATGAATATGGAAAAAATTTGTACATATGTACAAGATTACTGAAAAGCTATTTTAATTGACATTTATTATGTACATACATACATATACATATGGAATGTGGTACAAAATTTCATATAAAACTTTCTTTTACAATAACCTCTTCATCAAAGAAGTAGCCTTCTGGATTTGTTTTTTGATAAAATGTCTATGACATGGTCAGGATCAACAGCAATATCCCAGTGAATGGAGATCATAGCGAGTGAACTCAATCTCTCATGACCCATTACACTCCGAGGTAAAGTTTTGATTCTTTTCATGGTAGAAAATGATCTTTCCACGCTCGCCGTTGTCACGGACAAAGTTGCCAAGGCAGTGAGAAGAATTTTTATACCACGGAAATAGTTTCCATCGCAGTACCCCAATAGTTTTAAAACCTCGGGTTCGTTTTTAATCGACGATATTTTCGCACACCATAACCTATATTCGGCCTTTACTGCTGTTGATGATATGTGATCTTCGAAGAATGGCGCCAAGTTGTCAAGCTCATCTGCTTTACTTACATCAGCGAATCCTGGAAGAAGCAGTTGGAAGCTCGGTAGAATATCTTCGTTTTCTAAAAATCGTTGCGTTAAATTTTCAATTAATAAGTCGATGCATGGCAGGAATATTGCGATTCTGAAATACTCTTCACTCGACGTTGTTCCCGGGTTAGCTCGGTTTCTTTGACGCGATCCCACTCTTGGCAAGAGTCCAACTATGGACATAAAACAAAAAAACACAAAAATTTTGGAAAATGGGCATGGCACCGCCTCCTTTTAGAAGCAGGAATATATGAGATTTCTTAGCCTATAACTCGACAAATAATTGAGATATTATGACGAAACTTGGTTTATACAAGTACACTTTTATAACTTGTGTTAATAGACTCGCAAAAATTTATTGAAATCATTTTATGACCACGCCTACTTTTTAACAAAGATATTTCTGGAACACCCTTTAGGAATTTGTAACGTGACATCTTTGTAACTGGAAGTCATAAAGGAATGAAATTTTGCACAAAGAATAATATTCATATGCTTAGTTGGATGACTGATAAAAATTTTGAAAATGAGCGTAGCTACGCCCACTTTATGCAGCACTCGCTTTACATAAAGTACCTACACCATGTTTCCATCAAACGCAAACAAACAATGAAAGCATACAGCTCAGTATCTAATGTTCGATTCCACTCGAACTTAGGCTTCCTTACTTGTTATCTAGAAATTTAGTGTTGGCAGAAAAAATTTTGACTTATTTAATTTAACGAGCACAGGCTCATGTTATATTTAATTTTTTATTTTTTAGAAACAAGAAAAAAACTTTTTAAGCATGGATGTAACTACAGCTGTTTCACCTTAGATCCCTCTAAGACTCATCAGGTTACTTTTGCTTCTGCCAAGACTCGAACTTTCGCACTTTGGTTGGGGCTAGGTTCACGAAAAAAGGGCTTGAAAGAGCTAAATTTCTTCAAGAAAATCCAAACCCGCTTTCGCCATGCTTGACATTCGAATTTGCGAGACGCGAGTTGAGGAAATTACAAAAAAAAAATACTTCCTTCGAATTTCGGGGGGGGCTTGACCCCCCGAGCCCCCCCCCTGGCTACATGCCTGCCATTGACACATAATGTGCCTGTCACCAGAGAACTTATAAAACCAGAGAAGGTCCACGAACGGACAGGCGTGTAAATTGCTAATAACCAGGGTTTGAATTGCTGACTGCTGCGACTAGCTCAGTCTAGTCGCATAGTCGTTTAACAGAAATAACAACTAGCTCATTCGGTTGCTAGTCGTTTTTTTTTTTTTGGCGACTTGACTAGACTACGACTAGCAAAAGTAAACAACTTGACTAGAAAATGAGATAGTCGTTTGCCAACAAACAGCTTGTAACTGTGGCAGCAAATGCGACGGCGCGCAACTTGTAGTTTTTAGTCGCAGTTATTTTCTCAATAAACAACTATGAAAATGTGTATACATATACCCGGATACCGGTCAAAATATGATTGCCCAAAAACATTAAAATTACACTACAATATGGGTATCAAACGAAAGGGGGAGGCCCCAGGTTTCATTTGAACGTCGATATATTTCGATAAATTTATCGATAACTGAGTTATCGGTCAAAATGCGATTGCACAAAAACCTTAATATTACCTTACAATATGGGTATCAAACGAAAGGGGATGGCCCCAGGATTCATTTGAACTTCGATATATTTCGATAAATTTATCGATAACTGAGTTATCGGTCAAAATGCGATTGCGCAAAAACCTTAATATTACCCTACAATATGGGCATCAAACGAAAGGGGATGGCCCCAGCATACATTTGAACTTCAATATATTTCGATAAATTTATCGATAACTGAGTTATCGGTCAAAATGCGATTGCACAAAAACCTTAATATTACCTTACAATATGGGTATCAAACGATAGGGGGTGGCCCCAGGATACATTTGAACTTCGATATATTTCGATAAATTTATCGATAACTGAGTTATCGGTCAACATGCGATTGCACAAAAACCTTAATATTACCTTACAATATGGGTATCAAACGAAAGGGGATGGCCCCAGGATTCATTTGAACTTCGATATATTTCGATAAATTTATCGATAACTAAGTTATCGGTCAAAATGCGATTGCGCAAAAACCTTAATATTACCCTACAATATGGGCATCAAACGAAAGGGGATGGCCCCAGGATTCATTTGAACTTCGATATATTTCGATAAATTTATCGATAACTGAGTTATCGGTCAAAATGCGATTGCATAAAAACCTTAAGATTACCTTACAATATGGGTATCAAACGAAAGGGGATGGCCCCAGGATTCATTTGGACTTCGATATATTTCGATAAATTTATCGATAACTGAGTTATCGGTCAAAATGCGATTGCGCAAAAACCTTAATATTACCCTACAATATGGGCATCAAACGAAAGGGGATGGCCCCAGGATACATTTGAACTTCGATATATTTCGATAAATTTATCGATAACTGAGTTATCGGTCAAAATGCGATTGCACAAAAACCTTAATATTACCTTACAATATGGGTATCAAAAGTAAGGGGATGGCGATCTCATTTAGCGAAGGCAATTTCTAGATTCCGGGTATTGCTTAACCACGGAATATTTCTGAGGAATATTGGTATCAAATGAAGGAGCATTCCATGGTTTGTACGGGACAAATTGTACGAATTTTTACAGTTTTCGATTTGAATTAAAGGCACACCAAAATGTTAACCAACAGAATATCTGGCGCATTATTACTGTTTGATAAATTATATTGTGGTCTTAACTACAACTAAAATTACCTCTTTACATTAAAAATTATTATGATAAAAATTAGTTCCCATTTGCAGTTTGTTTTTGGGTGTTAATGGGTTTTATATTTGCATAGAACAAAAGATTCAGCATAGAACATATGATTTTTGCATTCAACTATACTTTACTTATTGTGTATATCACTTAAAATTCCATATCTGATGTAAAAAAATTTGCATATAACTTGCATATATTTTGCATATCCAAAACAGAGCAAGAAAATTCGCTTTGGAATGTGAATATATAGTTTTGAATCAATATAACTCTTAATAAATCATTTTAAATTTTTTGCATAAAGATCCGCAGTCTATTGATAATACTCTTATTAAAAGCAGAAACTTGCTTTTGTAATATTCGTGTATGTAAGAAAAATCTTAAAAAAGTTATGTGTTATGGGTTAACATTTTGGTGTGCCTTTAATTCAAATCGAAAACTGTAAAAATTCGTACAAATTGTCCCGTAAAAACCATGGAATGCTCCTTCATTTGATACCAATATTCCTCAGAAATATTCCGTGGTTAACCAATACTCGGATTCTACACCTTTTCCGGTTTAAGTTCAGAAAGTTACAATTGAAGTTCAGAAAATTACAACTGAAGTTCGGAATTTCCAATTGAAGTTCAGAAAATTACAATTGAAGTTCAGAATTTCCAATTGAAGTTCAGAAAGTTACAATTGAAGTTCAGAAAATTACAATTGAATTTCAGAAAATTACAATTGAAGTGCAGAAAATTACAATTGAAGTTCAGAAAGCTACAATTGAAGTTCAGAAAATTACAATTGAAGTTCAGAAAAGTAACTCATACGCCCTGGTATCTCGATTGTAAGAAAATTGTATGGATTTGTTTGAAGATTTAATAAAAATGTAAATTCTCGTATCTTTAACGCCCTTCGGGGTAGATGCATTTTTAATTCGATTAATCGGATATATGTTTTATAGGGCTTGAAACAATCGTCTATATATGCAAAAATTTTGACATTGGTTGCAAGAAAGTGCATCAAGCAATGGGTGTAAATCGAAACCGTATATGAAACAAAAGTTTGCGCATTCACATGGAATAAAACTGATGTTATTACTTTTCATGAACAAAGAAGCTAAATATTTTCGGAATTGCATACATATAAGCAATTAAATTAATTATTTACATAAAATGCATTATTTCGGAATAAAAAAATATGTAAATAACAAGTATGTAAGAACGCGGCTGCATTAGAGATACCATGCCGTAGTCTTTACACGTTTTATGATGCGAAATGAACATACAAATCATCTTTGTCTGAAAACACTATTATGCAACTGAAAAGTGTGAAAAATGCATCTACATATGTACAACGAAGGGCGCTAAAGACACGAGAATTTACATTTTTATTAAATCTTCAAACAAATCCATACAATTTTCCTGCAACCGAGACACTATGTACATAGGGCATATGAGTAACTTTTCTGAACTTCAATTGTAATTTTCTGAACTTCAATAGGAATTTTCTGAACTTCAATTGTAATTTTCTGAAATTCAATTGTAATTTTCTGAAATTCAATTGGAATTTTCTGAACTTTAATTGTAATTTTCTGAACTTCAATTGTAACTTTCTGAACTTCAATTGGAAATTCTGAACTTCATTTGTAACTTTCTGAACTTCAATTGGAAATTCTGAACTTCAATTGTAACTTTCTGAACTTCAATTGGAAATTCCGAACTTCAATTGTAATTTTCTGAACTTCAATTGTAACTTTCTGAACTTAAACTGGAAAAGGTTTAGAAATTGCTATCGCTAAATGAGATCGCCATCCCCTTTCGTTTGATACCCATATTGTAAGGTAATATTAAGGTTTTTGTGCAATCGCATTTTGACCGATAACTCAGTTATCGATAAATTTATCGAAATATATCGACGTCCACATAAAACCTGGGGCCATCCCCTTTCGTTTGATACCCATATTGTAGGGTAATATTAAGGTTTTTGTGCAATCGCATTTTGACCGATAACTCAGTTATCGATAAATTTATCGAAATATATCGAAGTTCAAATGTATCCTGGGACCATCCCCTTTCGTTTGATACCCATATTGTAAGGTAATATTAAGGTTTTTATGCAATCGCATTTTGACCGATAACTCAGTTATCGATAAATTTATCGAAATATATCGAAGTTCAAATGAATCCTGGGGCCATCCCCTTTCGTTTGATGCCCATATTGAAGGGTAATATTAATGTTTTTGGGCAATCGCATTTTGACCGATAACTCAGTTATCGATAAATTTATCGAAATATATCGAAGTTCAAATGAATCCTGGGGCCATCCCTTTTCGTTTGATACCCATATTGTAAGGTAATATTAAGGTTTTTGTGCAATCGCATTTTGACCGATAACTCAGTTATCGATAAATTTATCGAAATATATCGAAGTTCAAATGAATCCTGGGGCCATCCCCTTTCGTTTGATACCCATATTGTAAGGTAATATTAAGGTTTTTGTGCAATCGCATTTTGACCGATAACTCAGTTATCGATAAATTTATCGAAATATATCGAAGTTCAAATGTATCCTGGGGCCATCCCCTTTCGTTTGATACCCATATTGTAAGGTAATATTAAGGTTTTTATGCAATCGCATTTTGACCGATAACTCAGTTATCGATAAATTTATCGAAATATATCGAAGTTCAAATGAATCCTGGGGCCATCCCCTTTCGTTTGATGCCCATATTGTAGGGTAATATTAAGGTTTTTGCGCAATCGCATTTTGACCGATAACTCAGTTATCGATAAATTTATCGAAATATATCGAAGTTCAAATTAATCCTGGGGCCATCCCCTTTCGTTTGATACCCATATTGTAAGGTAATATTAAGGTTTTTGTGCAATCGCATGTTGACCGATAACTCAGTTATCGATAAATTTATCGAAATATATCGACGTTCAAATGAAACCTGGGGCCTCCGCCTTTCGTTTGATACCCATATTGTAGTGTAATTTTAATGTTTTTGGGCAATCATATTTTGACCGGTATCCGGGTATATGTATACACATTTTCATAGTTGTTTATTGAGAAAATAACTGCGACTAAAACTACAAGTTGCGCGCCGTCGCATTTGCTGCCACAGTTACAAGCTGTTTGTTGGCAAACGACTATCTCATTTTCTAGTCAAGTTGTTTACTTTTGCTAGTCGTAGTCTAGTCAAGTTGCCAAAAAAAAAAAAACGACTAGCAACCGAATGAGCTAGTTGTTATTTGTGCTAAACGACCATGCGACTAGAATGCACAGTCGTATTTATGTTGCTTTGACTACTTGCTAGTCAGCAATTCAAACCCTGCTAATAACGCACAATTCTGGGGTAGGTAATTCACCACATGAGCTTAACAGTGCTAAAATGAGTAACAGAAAATTAACATTGATGAGCACAGCTCTGTAGAAACGACTGCTATTAATTTTGTGCACTTTTGCTGATATAAATAAAGCAATTTTCACAATTTTCATAACTTCCACAATTTTTGCTATTTTCAAAAAAAAATTTCAAAATACATAATAAAAAAAATTAAAAAAAATCCGAAAAAACTAATTTCAATGATATGACTTGGTCCAGATGGGGCTCGATCGCCCGAATTTTGGATTAGGCAATGACGTGGTTCGATTGAATTTTCATATTTTTCATTATTTTCAATGAATTTTTGCAAAATATATAATAAAAAAATTTAAAAAAAATCGAAAATACAATTTTCAAAAATATGACTTGGTCAAGGTGATACTCGATCGGCAGACATTTGGATCAGTCAATCAGTTGATTCATTTGGGAAAAATTTTATGCACATGCATACATATGTACATACATGCATATTAGGGATTCCAATCCCGGGATCCCGCCCTTTTGGACACCCCGAAGATCCCGGGATCGCTAGAATTTTATCCCGGGATTTTTGGGATAAGATAAAGACAGAATATTCCCCTATTATAGCAAATAAAAGTTGTATTTTATATAATTTTTAGTGGTCTCAGATCGGTATACTAATAGCATTTCCTATTCTGCATGAAAATGTTGCATTATTACATTGCACCATTATCAACATGTGCCCTGTGCCCTATAAATGTTGCATTTTTCATGTGATGAATGAAACAAAAATAATGCAATGTGCTGAGAGCAGAAGATGTTGCCCCGTAGTCGGGCCAGTTTTATATTTTGTCAATAGAACAAACAGCCTTAAAAAAGTGTTGAGTCTGTGTGGAAGAGAACAAAAAAATGTGACAGCCCGAAGAAAGTGCGACATTTTTGCCAGAATAAAAAAGTCCATTAGTCAAAGTAAGGATTAATATTTTTGATGTTTTTTTTAATAATCAAATTTTTTTGTCGTAAAGTACGCGTTGTAAAGAAACGTACGTTAGGTATTTTTAAAGCCTTTAGAATTCTTGTGGTAAAATTCATTTGATAATTTCTATTTCCTGATTTTTGGTCATTTATTTCCCAAATGTTTTTTGGAATTTTCCCATATAGAAAGTAAATAATGGAAGAAAATGCAAACAAAATTTTAATTAGACTTGATAGTTTTACATTACTCTAATAAAATTAAATACGCAGCTGCATCCTCGGAATTCATATCAAAATATGTGCCTCCGATTTTTAAATATTTTCGGAAGTTGCATTAATTTTAAGAATTTTTCGGCAAGCTTGGAAATATTCGCTTAAACGAAGTGTGTCGTTAAATTCTAAAAATTTTTATTGGAAATTATCAAATGATCGCAAACCTTTTTATCCTAATATCCTAAATGTACCAACTATAAAGGAAAATGTTTTGTTCACCAAATGTATTTAATTTTCTTTGTTGATTGTGTTTTTTAAAGTAACTCTTAAGTGTTATTAAATAATACGCATGATTTTACGTTCCTATTTTATTTTTTTAGTAATGAAATAATAAAAAATGGCAATAAAAATCTATTTTTTCTTTGCATGTTAAAGTTGTAGCGTCTCTCGAAAATATACATATTTAATTTTTCAACCTCAAATGTGGGAAAATAATACTGGTTGACAAATTTTTGTAACAGAAATAAAATTCTACGTTTCAAAAGGATTTCGGTGTACTTTTTGAGATATTCTTGTCCAAAGACGCGAAAAACGCGGCTTTTGGCCATATTCACTCCTCAATATCTTTAAAATTGCCCACATTCATTAAAAACTGATTAGATCTATTGAAAGCACGATCATTTCTCTTGAAGACAATGTTTTGCTTTTTCGGATATCTTGCTTGTAACTTGCAATATTGCAAATAAAAATTTTGTAGCACGCTTTTAGGCAGTTTATTATATTAACAACAAACTGTGCGTTAGAATGAAATAAGTGAATTAATTTATATTAATTTATCGAAAATACGACTAAATTTTGCGTGACTGAAACAAAAATTCCAATCAGGCCTACTATGTATATATTTTCTATACTGAAATAAAAATAGTTCGGCAGAGCAGCTACAAAACTTGATTTCGATTAAAACAGCGCTACAAATACTGCCGTTGATTTCGAAGAAAAATACCTTATTGTACAAAAACATATATTTCTAGATATATAAATAAGAAACCCGAGAAAACAAAGCGCTGTTTTCAAGAGAATTGATCGTTCTTTCAATAGCTGCAATCATTTTTTAATGAAAGTAAGTAATTTAACAGATTGAGCAGTGAATATAGCAAAAAATCGCATAAATATCTCAAAACCTACAAGTATTACCGAAAATCCGACTTCAGATTCAAATTCAGGGCACCGAAATCCTTTAGAAAAGTAGAATTTTATTTGAGTTAGAAAATTTTTTGGAAATTTTGTCGGCCTGTATAATTAATGTCCAAATCCCGGGATAAATCTCGGGATCCCGGGATTAGAAAAAAAAATCTCGAAAATCCCGGGATTGTAAAAATCGGAAAAATTGGAATCCCTAATTCATATGTACCTATTTTGGTAAATAATATGCCCGGTTGGTGTATAGGTAGGTACATGCATAATTAAATAAAAAATAGGTACGTAAAAAATTAAATATGTAAATAAAAAGTAACTACATACACAGGTATGTATGTATGCATAACTTACATATACCCTGCAAAAACTCCGAGTACTCCAGTCGCTAATCCATGGAGTCCTCGCTATGGACCAACAGATTACTCCATAACTTGCCACATTTCATACAAAAAATATGGTCCATTTAACATTGCATGTCATTGCAATGGAGTATATAATCCAGTCCCGCATAACAATCAAATTAATCCATGGAGTACCTACATTGGATTAATTGATGGAGTACCTAACAGTTAGCCGAACATAACAACCAAAACCAAATGCTTATCGCGACGACGACGAATAACGTGTATACATATGTACATTCAAGCATATATATGTATGTAGTTATGTATGTATACACATATCGTCGTCGTCGCGATAAACATTTGGTTTTTTTTATGTTCGGCTAACTACGAACCGATGCAGATACATGAATCGGTCGTTCGAGCTATGTTAGTGGTCACTTTGAAAGTACTCCAACCTACCACAAATGGAGCATATAATCCAATGATTTTTGCAGGGTATTGCGCGTAATCAATATATTGGTATGTACAGATACATATTTTATTTTGCAACAAATATCTGTGCATACATATTGTTACGTATTTGTCGATAGCTCGATTATTTCTATAGGGTTCGTATCGCTGAATTGTTAAATAAAAGTCTTTATTTACTTCTTAATTCACACTGCTTTATTTCACGACTAAAAAGTCTACACTTGTTTTACTTCACTTGATGTTAACACTTCTACGGTTAAATTACGACTGACTCTGGAGCGCCTGCTCGCCGCCTTATATAGTCTGTCAAACGCAATCTGGAAAATTCTGGCAACACTGGAAATTATCTGGTATCTTCTTCTAGTTCTGGCACTTTCCCTAGAGATGTGTTCAATCATTTTAGTTATGTAAGTGGAGAACCGATTATATTCGCCACACTGCCCTCCACCTAAGTCTGATCGTCCCGATCTGACACATTACTTGTCCCAAATGCTGCTAGCCTTTCCAGATGAACCACTTTCATTTTATTCCTTGGTCTTCCAATCGTTTGTATGCGATACACAACATCGTTGAGCCGTTTAATCACTTTGTAGGGCCCTTCCCAAGTACACTGCAATTTCGGGGACAAACCTTTCTTTCGCTGCGGGTTGTATAGCAAAACTAGATCTCCCTCAACAAAACCTTCTGAGTTCATTGCCTTGTCGTATCTGGCCTTCATCTTGTCACTCATGATCTTTGTTCGCTGTCTTACAAGTTCATGTATTTCTCTCATTTCCTCTTCCAGAACGTTGTTAGATTGTCTGGCATTTATTCCCGCATCAGCACTTATCCCAAATTTCAAGTCAGCTGGCAGTCGAAGATCACTACCAAAGATTACTTTTGCAGGAGTCTGACCTGTTGTATCGTGTACGGCCGATCGATATGCCATCAGGAACAGAGGAATATGAGTGTCCCAATCTCTCTGGAACTTGTCCACCACTTTTCGTAAATGTTCCTCTAATGTTCTGTTAAATCTTTCTACCATGCCGTCTGATTGTGGATGCAACGCAGTTGTTCGGGTTTTCCTAATACCCAGTGTTTTGCACAGCTCCTGAAACACAAATGATTCGAAGTTCCTTCCTTGGTCAGAATGTAGCTCTATAGGTGCACCATATCTCGCCACCCAATTGTTGGTGAATACTTCGGCTATAGTTTCTGCTTCTTGATTTGGAATCGGGTACACCTCCGGCCATTTGCTGAAGTAATCCATGACTACCAGTACATATTCGTTTCCAAGTTTGCTAGTAGGAAATGGCCCAGCTACATCCATGGCAATTCTCTCAAATGGTGCTCCTGAGTTGTATTGTTTCATCAGCCCATGACTCCTGGATTTGGGACCCTTAGCCTTTATGCACACGTCGCAGTTCGCAATCCACTCAACAACTGTCTGACGGCAGCCGACCCAATAAAACCTCTTCTTGATTTTCTCTACCGTCTTTGTTACTCCAAGATGACCTCCACTTGGACCATTGTGTAGTTCATTTAACACATCCGGTATTCTTTTCCTTGGAACAACTATCAATGTTTTAGAACTTTGACCATCTTCACTCTCCCAAACACGATGTAGGCAACCATTTACCAATTGCAAACTATTCCACTGTGCCCAATATGATTTGGCAACAGGACTTTCTGCTGACATCTCTTCTTTTGATGGTCGTTCGTTTTGCTCCAAACCAATCATTACAAGTGCCAGATCTGGATCTTCTATCTGACACTTCCTTAATTGTTCCGCATTCCATTCGTCTGTAGATGTTATTGTCATTAGCCGAACATCTATGATGTCTTCCTTCTCCTCAGCTTTAGAGCAATGCTTGCATTCAAGATTACATGGTCGCCGCGACATTGCATCAGCATTTCCATGGGTACTGCCTTTGCGATGGTCTATAGAAAAGTCATAATTTTGTAGTCGCTCAATCCACCTTGCTAACTGACCCTCCGGATTTCGGAATTTCAAAAGCCATTTTAACGCTGCATGATCAGTCCTGACGTGGAATCGTTGACCATAGAGGTACTTATGGAAGTGTTTGATGCATTCTACCAATGCCAATAGTTCTCTTCGTGTTACACAGTAATTTCTTTCCGGTTTCCCAATTGATCGGCTGTAGTATGCGATAACCTTCTCCTGTCCGTCGATTTCCTGTGACAAAACACCTCCTATAGCATAACCACTCGCATCAGTATCCAAAATAAACCTCGCTCCTGGAACCGGGTATGCTAGCATTGGAGCAGTACAAAGCCGATCTTTTAACGTTTGGAAAGCCATTTCTTGTTCCTTCCTCCACTCAAAAGTCTTATTTTTCCTCATAAGCTCCGTGAGACTATTTGCTACGCTGGCAAAATTTGGTACAAATCGGCGATAGTATGTGCACAGCCCAAGAAAGCTTCGCAATTCATGTAGATTCCGAGGTCTTGGCCAATCTTTTACTGCTTCTATTTTTTCGTTATCAGTGCAGATGCCCTTTGTAGTCACTTTATGTCCCAAGTATTTTACTTCTTTCTTGAATAATGCACATTTCTTAGGACTTAACTTGAGACCAGCGCCAGCTATTCTTCGGAAAACTTCCTCCAAATTTTTGAGATGTTCATCAAAGCCTTTTCCCAATACAATGATATCGTCCAGGTACACAAGACATGTTTTCCAGTGCAATCCTTTCAGTACCTGATCCATAAGTCTCTCAAAGGTAGCTGGAGCATTACATAATCCAAATGGCATCACCGTAAATTGCCAAAGACCATCGCCAACACTGAAGGCTGTTTTCTCCTTGTCTTCCTCTTTTACTTCGACTTGCCAATAGCCGCTTTTCAAGTCCAGTGTTGAAAACCATTCCGTTCCAGATAGCGAGTCCAGAGTGTCGTCAATTCTTGGCAATGGGTAACTATCCTTTTTCGTTACATCATTCAGTTTCCGGTAGTCAACGCAGAATCTCATCTTGCCATCTTTCTTTTTAACAAGTACTACCGGAGAACTCCATGGACTGACTGATGGTTCAATTACCCCACTGTCGCTCATTTCTTGTATAATCTGGCTCACGTTGACGTTTCGCTAATGGAACGCTGCGAGGAGCCTGACGGATTGGCCTTGCATCACCGGTGTCAATGTGATGCTTCACAATATTTGTCCTGCCTGGTTTTGTACCATCCTTATCAAATATGCTAGAATACTTGGCAAGTAATTCTTTCGCCTTTCTTTTGTGATTCTCCTGCAGTTCTTCTGTCCAAGCATTTATTTCATCTGAAAGATCTGTATTGCTAGTAGAAACTTCTCCTTGGGATTGTTCGCAATTCATGATGATGTCAACCTCTTCGCATTTTCCCAATATAGCACCTTTGGAGAGTTTGATTGGTGACTTGAACTCATTAAGTACTCTTACTGGTATTCGTCCATCTTCTTTTGTCATAGCCAGGGTTTTTCCAACAAGTACATCGGATTTAGTTTCTGTTTCTGCTTCGACAACCCACAATTTGTTTGTCCCACAATCTCCATCAATCTTTGCCCAAATAATTGCCTCGGACTTTGGCGGTATCTGCTGATTCTCTTCCACGAGCACTTTCTTACTGCTGCATCTCTTATCGTAGCCAAAATTTAGCGGCACCTCCAAGTTTTTGTAACTCATAACCTTGTTTTTCATGTCAATCTTAATGCCTTGGTCGATTAGGAAGTCCACACCAATTATGACTTCATCAACAATTTCCGCCACTATGAAGGTGTGTAGTACGACAACATTTCCAATTACAACTTCGCATGTAACTTCCCCTAGGACTTGGGTATCCTCGCCTGTTGCCGTACGCAATTTTGCTCCATACAATGGCCTTATTTCCTTCTTTACCAAGTCAGATCGAATGATGGAATGAGATGCTCCCGTATCCACAGTCAACATTCGCTCCATTCCGTCCACCAAACCACCAATAGTAACATTACTCGTGCTTCTTCCCAACTGAGAGACAGAGATTATGGGGCATTCCATTGTGGGGACCAGCCCACGCCCCTTTTGGCTGGCCCGCTTTAGTTTAACGACTCAGTTGATTTGGGCGCTTGTTCATACCCATCAATATTCCGCTTGCGCCCATCGGCAGTGCTGAACTTACTGGAACTATTGCTGCAGTGGCGTGCTATATGTCCTATTTTTCCGCATCTGAAGCATTTCACAGCATTACTTTTCTTTTTCTGCATTTCATTCAACGCCTCCCATATTTTGCTTAGTAAGTCTGGCGTTTCCACTTCCACACGATGAGCCTTGTAAGTGGGCTTGCTTAATAGAGATGCCGTTTCCTGTGTCAAAGCATATGAGACCGTTTCAGCGAAAGTTCCTTTTGGGTTTACATAGGTAGCCCGCTTCGTTTCAATATCTCGTATTCCATTGATGAAGCTTTGAATTTTCATTCTTTCGATGAATTCTTGAGGTGCTCCTGCGTTTGCCAAATGAGCTAGCCTCTCAATCTCAGAAGAAAATTCTTGTAACGTCTCATTTGGTTTCTGGAAGCGATTCTGCAACTCCATTTGATATATCTGCTTCCTGTGCTCGCTACCATAACGTCTTTCAACGGCACCCATAATTGCGTCATAGCTGTTTCTTTCGCGCTCGCTAACAGTCTGTAATATTTCTGCTGCAGGTCCTTTCAATGCTACGAACAGGGCAGCGACTTTGTCCTCCGCACTCCAATTATTTACAACTGCCGTTTTCTCAAATTGTAGCTTGAATACTTGAAATGGACCACTTCCATCAAACGACGGAGGGTTTATCTTCTGTGTAGCAGTTGAAGCGACTGGACGACTTAGTTGAATATTCTGAAGACGGGCTTTCAATACTTTTACATCGTCCTATAATTTTTCTTGTCTTTCTTCAAGGACCTCCTTAACTTGTATAATTTTTGCATCCTGTGCCTTGAATTGTAAGGACATGCGTTCTTCTTGCCTCCAACTGAGCCGCAATGCCGGACACCTGTGATGAAAGTACTGACTGTTGCAATTCCATTTTGGACGTTATCTGTGCCTGTTGTTCTTCCATTTTTGCCGACATCTGTGCCTGTTGATTTTCCATTTTTGCCGATATCTGTGCCTGTTGATCTTCCATTTTGGCCGATATTTGTGTCAGTACAGCCAATATCGAGTTCATGTCTACGTTTGCTACTGACCGTGGAGCCTCTTCCTTCTGGGTTTCTTCCTTTTGGACCTCTTCCACATCATCGTTGAAATCAAACTCATCTACATTAATGTTATATGCTTCCATAGCTACTCTTAACCTTGCCTGTAGTTCAATTTTATTGCCGCTTGTACTTAGGTTTCTCTTTTCTAACTCCTTTTTAAGTTCTTGGATTTTCAGTTCGTTTAACTTTGCCATTATCCTTATTTCGTTATCCTTGTTTCGTTATCCTTGGTCCTGGAATTTATTTAACAATTCCAATTCTGACACCAATTGTTACGTATTTGTCGATAGCTCGATTATTTCTATAGGGTTCGTATCGCTGAATTGTTAAATAAAAGTCTTTATTTACTTCTTAATTCACACTGCTTTATTTCACGACTAAAAAGTCTACACTTGTTTTACTTCACTTGATGTTAACACTTCTACGGTTAAATTACGACTGACTCTGGAGCGCCTGCTCGCCGCCTTATATAGTCTGTCAAACGCAATCTGGAAAATTCTGGCAACACTGGAAATTATCTGGTATCTTCTTCTAGTTCTGGCACTTTCCCTAGAGATGTGTTCAATCATTTTAGTTATGTAAGTGGAGAACCGATTATATTCGCCACAATATGTACAACCACGACTCTCCATCAAACCTTACAAAATATGTACAACAATACAATTTTCATTCTTAAAATCACGCGAAATGTGACAACGTTGTCGTCGTGCAAAACGACATCAATTTCAAAAATTTTCTAGTCCAACTAGACTTCAATCAAATTCAAGGGCAAGGTATAAAAGTGTGAAGGGGCGAGCGACATACTGTTTTTTTTTTTTTATTTGTACAGCTCAACAAAAGCTGACAAAAGTCAAACACACGCTATGTCACATTCGACGGTCGCGTCGATTTGCAGAAATTCATGAACGTGTCTACATACAAACATTCATACATATTCCCTTACATACCGACGAGCTCATACTCTGCTCGCCCCTCTACATTGCGCTGTTGTCCAAATGTTCACAGCACAAAATTTGGCAAAGCAGAATCACAGGAATTTCAAGTTCGGCTCGATTTCAAATCATGACGGGTAAGGCACTCAGCCATTGTCATCGCCCTTCGCAGCAAGTTCGTCTGCTACAGCAGTACATGTAAATTAATAGCAATTGACAGGGCGCCTGCTAAAATTGCGGCCTATTCTCTGTGAACAGCGATTTCGTTGCGCAGAGTATGTTTTATTCTTGTTGTTGTTGGTTGTTCTTTCTGGTCAGCGAAATATGACAAACAAATCTAACCGCCGCTTGCTGACAGTGCGCAGGCCCGATTATTGCAAGTGGTCGCGCTTGTTGATATGAATGCGCACATAAGCAGGTGTCGAACCATTGCCATTGTGCGCGAGGTTCATCACTTTTGAATTACCCGCATGTCCACCGACTTGATATGAAAGCTATTTGGAGTTAAAATTTTACAAAATTGCTTCGTTTTGTGAAAAGTGAGGACAACAGCGAAATGTAGCGGGGCAAGGAAACGCAGCACTTGTTGAGGTGTATGAACATTGTACAATAACAAAATCTCATAACGTTTGCCCCTTGTCACCTTGTCTCCTTCCCTATGAATTTATTTCAAGTCGAGTTGGACTAGAAAAATTACTGAAATTGTCGTCGATTTGCGCGAAGACAATGTTGCCAGTTTTCTCTTGATTTTTTGTGATTGAGTTTATGAATGAAATTGTTATTGCTGTTTTTGATAATTTGGAGGACAGTAGGGTTTGCGTTTGGATAGCACATATGTTTGTATGAATGTATGTATGTATGTATATGTACCCTGCAAAAAATGCGATTAATCCGGGACGTGTCCGGGATCAATCGCAAGGGAGCATGCGACTAATACAATTTTACATCTCTTTATATGGAGTGAATTGATCACCTTTGTTCGAGCATGTCCTATGAAGAGACTAATTGTTCAACTTGTATACCCGAACGGGTACCAATGTAGATTAATCACTAACATACCGAACGGGTACAAATGTAGATCAATCGCTTTTATCTCGAACGGGTACAAATGTAGATCAATCGCTTACATCCCGAGCGGGTACAAATGTAGATCAATCGCTTTTATCCTGAACGGGTACAAATGTAGATCAATCGCTTACATCCCGAACGGGCACAAATGTAGATTAATCGCTTTCATCCCCAACGGGTACAAATGTAGATCAATCGCTTTTATCCAGAACGGGTACAAATGTAGATCAATCGCTTACATCCCGAACGGGTACAAATGTAGATTTTTCCAAGTTGTTCGCCAAGGCAATTTTTAATAGCAATCTTTAAAAAATTGTAAATGTTCATGCATATATAAATAAAGATTATATAATGTTTTACTTTTGAAAAAAATCTCATTAAATAAATAAAAAAAATTGTAAGTTTTGAGTATGCATTATATGAGCGTAATGTAAAGGATTTTTTCATAGAATATTTTAGGCAACATTTTGTTAAATGGTGGCCGCTGTGGTGCAGTGGGTAGAGTGCTCGCCTGCTGTGCCAGAGGTCTCGGGTTCAAACCACGGTCCGAGCCAAACACCAAAAACTATTTTTCTAATTAGTAAAAATCCAATTATTGGGTTTTTTAAGAGCAGCGGTCACCTCTCGGCAGTGGGCGGCATACCCTCCGAGAGTATTTCTGCCATGAAAAAGCTTCTCATAAAAGATGCATTCGCCGTTCGGAGCCGGCATAAAACTGTAGGTCCACCCAATTAGTAGGAAAAACAAAAAGGAGCACACCTCGAATTGGGAGAGAAGCTCGGCCATAAAACTCGTCAGAGTTATAATAGCGCCATTGTATTATTATTATTATTATTATTATTATTATTATTTTGTTAAAATTATTATTCATCATTGTTATTAAAAGAAAGGGTGTTCAATTCGTTTTACCGGTTGTTCTAAAATTACATATTTTTGTAAAATGTCTACATTTAAGGAATCTGGATTTGTACCCGTTCGGAATGAAAGCGATTAATCTACATTTATACCCGTTAGGGAACAATTAGTCTACATTTATACCCGTTCGGGAACAATTGGTCTACAATTAGTCTACATTTATACCCGTACGGGAACAATCGGGGACTAATTGTGGACCGATTGTTCTCGAAAGAGATCAATCCGGGACAAATCTCTTTCGAGATTAATCGCACATTTTTTTGCAGGGTATGTATATCAGTGGTCGGCGAAATCTGAAATGAGGTTGTGTTGGTGAGAACAAAACAAGTTCTCCGCATGCGTACCCCAGTAGGAAATTGATCCGCTTCAAGTGGAATATATGTACATACGTATACAAATGTAGAACGGACATTTTTGGTTTTTTTTTTTTTGAAAGGAAAAGAACTTTTTAATGAAAAAAAATTATCTCTTCTGAAAAAAATTAAAGGGTAGTTGGGTAAAACAGAGTGTTTGGAAGACAAAAGTCATCCAAAACA
The DNA here is from genome assembly GCA_960531455.1 of Urophora cardui. Lineage (NCBI taxonomy): Eukaryota > Metazoa > Arthropoda > Insecta > Diptera > Tephritidae > Urophora > Urophora cardui. Next base: position 24,339,678 of record OY482675.1, on the reverse strand, counting down.
GAGTACAAAAACTCTTTGTGAAATACTTCGCAATGCCTTTGTAGTGCATAATCATTTGTATTATTTTTAAATACTCTATAGCATAAAAGGCATTGCATATCGCCGACGGCATTTCCATCATATAAAATTTCTCGCTGGGCATTTTATTTGTGGACATACATACATACATTACCTGTATAAAGTCAGTGCTTGCGTTCAACCACGAAGCGACGTAGTCAGGCGCAATGTTTATCGTTCGACAGTTGGCAAACGACTGATGAAGAGAGTAAGAATACGTGTGACTGCTTGCCCAGAATGGTGTGGCTGTAGTACGTAGTAAGAGCTGTCAAAAGTTAAAACAGTACAATTGCATTGCAATGCCCACAATGTGTAGCTGTGTCTGTAGCGTGTAGTTGTGGCTGTAGTAGAAGTAGAGTTAACTTTAACTTTGTAGCGCGCTACAGTGTGACAGCTCAATTTTTTAATGACGGAAATTCGAAATGAAGGACGAAGAAACGGAAAAATGAATTGAACTTGTAAAAAATAAAGAGTTTTTATGGAATTTAAGGAATCCCCTGTACAAAAATATAAAAAAAGATTACATATATGAGATACACTGAGCTACACCATTGTGTTCACATTTTCGAGCGTTGCCACAAAATCAGTCATCAGCTGATGTAGTAAGCTATGTAGTCCGTAGCTGTAGTTCAACATTCTGGGCAAGCAGTAAATCACTTCCCACAATTGTGGTATGGGCTGCCTATGTCTGAATTAAAGCGACTCTTCAACTGTGTTTACGATATTTGTAAACACGTTTACAATATCTATTTCTCTTAACTAAAAACTTTATTTATTAATTATAAACAAATTAAATAATTTATAGAAAAAATTATATGCCTATGCACTGCTCCTGACTCATACGAACACATTCATATCAATATTATGTGGATATGAGTATGTTAAATGTGCTAAACAGCCTGGCAATTGTTTGTATGGGAAAAATGTTAGCCCATTAATATATTAAAATAATAATGAATGTTTGGGAAATATCTACGTACTCGATAATTTCTTTTTTTTTATACTCAGCTGTACTAGTACACAGAGTATTATAGTTTTAATCACATAACGGTGGATTGTAACAGAATGAAATAATCGAGATAGATATAGACTTATATATATCAAAATGATCAGGGTGAAAAGAGAAATCGATTGAGCCATGTCCGTCCGTCCGTCCGTCTGTCCGTCCGTCCGTCCGCCTGTAAACACTCTAACACGCGCAAAAATTGAGATATTTTGATGAAATTTGAAATGCAAATTGGTATCGAGACTGGGACGGTTGGTATTGAAAATGGGCGAAATCGGACCATGACCACGCCCACTTTTCTTATATAGAAAAAATCGGAAATTTGGTATCTCAGTCACTAATATAGCTGGAGCGATGAAATTTTACCCACGTGTTGAGCTCAGGCCCCTAGGAATAAATTTGATGAAATTTTGGAAAATGGGCGGTGCCACGCCCACTTATTAAGGGTCAAACCTTGCATTATCATTTATTATTATTATTATTATTATTATTATTTATTTATTATAATGCATCAGTACAATAAGAACAAAGTGTCTTTTGTAGTACAACATTTGTTACAATACTATATGATAACTTAAGTCTATACAAAAAAAAAGAAGAAAAAAATAAAAAAAAAAAAACAAAAGAGAATAAAGGGTAGAGCAGTTAGATGACAAGAAGGAATAAGGGTATTACAATTATACTCTTAATGGTAAAAAATAATAAGTAAATAGTAAAATAAAATAAATAAGAAATATACAAAAGAAAAAAAAAAAAAAAAAAAAAATATATATATACAAAAAGAAAAGAAGAGGGAAGAAAGTTATACATAGATAGCACATCTAGAGATTTTACATTTGTACATGCATACATATATAATATCACTTTACTGATTACGAAAGTACGACAATAGAACAGTCTTAATATTGCTTTTGTTCACGCTATTACGAATACTTGTAGGAATAGAGTTCCATATACGAATAGCGTTGATGAAAAATAGTCTAGCGGATGGAAGAAAGTTATACTGCGGAACTATAAGGCCTTGTACTCGAGCGGACTTTGCAAGTGTTAACTTCTCATATAGGTAAGTAGGTGTTTTCTCATTCATGAGGTGGAAAAGAAAGATGCAGTTTCTTACCTTCAAGTACTCGTTAAGTTCACACCCTAGTAAGCTAGTTTTCCAAGCGGATATGTGTTCAAATCTCGCTAACCCGTACACATATCGCCTGACATGGTTAAATGCTACATTCAACTTATAAGCAGACTGAGAATCTAGCATGCTATACACTAGCTCTGCATAACTAATTATCGGCATAATGAGTTGGATAGCGAGCTTTCTTCTTGTGGCAATCGGCGTGAATTGGGCAGAGATTCGAAGGCTTCTCAATGTAAGGTAGACTTTACCAATTGTTGCGTTGATATGATCAGTACACGTAAGGTCAGAATTAACAACAAATCCCAAGTTAGTAACTTTAGACACCAATTTGAGAGCATGCTCACCAATATACAAGGAGGGAATATTTGAAGGCTGTAAACGTCCCTTACAAATAGGTAACACATAACACTTATTGACATTAAGACTAAGGCCGTTTTGTGCAGCCCATAACTTGACGGAAGATAAATCCTGGTTGAACTTAGAGCACAAGTTCATTGCCTGTTCAATAGTACTGGACATATACAATTGGATATCATCCGCATATGCATGAGTACGAGCATGCTGGCATACAGAGAACACATCATTTACGAATAGACTAAGAAACAGAGGTCCCAGGATAGAACCTTGTGGAACACCAGACAATATTTGACGCAGCGAAGAGAACCTTAGATCTACCTTTACACGTTGAGACCTGCCTGTTAGATAGCTCCTCATTAGTTGTACCGCGGACGGACCAAAACCAAAATTATCACGCAATTTTAGGCACAGCAATTCATGCTTAACCGTGTCAAAGGCTTTAGAGAAATCTAGTAAGCAAAGCAGCGTCAAATGTTTCTTGTCGAACGCAATTCTAATATCGTCCAATATTTTTACCATAGCTGTCGAGCAGCTATGTTTGGCTCTAAATCCAGACTGATACCGTGACAACAAATTGTATAAATTAACATGACGATATATTTGCTCAGACATTAGCGACTCAGCAACCTTCGACAAGGCAGGCAATATACTGATAGGCCGAAAGTCACAAGGACTAGCCGCAGACTTATTTTTGGCAACAGGAAGGACTGTTGCAACTTTCCACGCATCGGGGAAACAGGAGGTTGTAAAACTATGGTTAATTATGTGCGTAAGGGTTGGTAAAATAACTGGTAATATTATTTTTATAAATTTTATTGGTATTCTATCTTCTCCAGTTGCGTTGGATTGTATTTTATACACGCTTTTTTCCACATCAAATTGAGACACTCCACTAAATTCAAACATCTGACCATCAGGCGGTATGTGCGAACTAGTTTTGCACATGGAGGTAAGGGAACAAGAAGAAGTTACACCATTTGCAAATACTTCATTTAAAGTATCAGGGTTAATCGTACACACAGACTTATCACTAACATGAACGCGCAATGTCTTAAGATTACGCCACAGGACATTGTTAGGTAGGGAGGGGTGGAGTTTTCTCGAAAAATAAATGCGTTTTTCACGCCGTACAATGAAAGTAGCTTCATTTCGCGCTGCTTTAAATGCACTCCACTTCAATTCAGTTCGGTCTCTTTTCCAAGCAGAGTATGCCTTACATCGCCTTTTAATAACCGCCCGCACTTTACTGTTAAACCACGGGCAAGATGAGCCTCTATTCACGGTTTTTGCAGGAACATGGACGCTAAAAGCGCGCAAGACCACACTGTTTAGAAAAGAGAGCTTTTCATTCACTGAACTGAAACCCCAACAAGTAGACCAGTCAATTTCTGCCAGATCATTAAAGAGTCTATTGACATTTATACTGCGATAATCCGGAAAAGTGTACACATCCGTGGGGTCATTTAAGCGGTCAAGTTTAATATCAAATGAACAAAAGATCAAATCATGGTCAGATATAAATGATACTTGGTCAAATTTTAATACTATTGCAGGGTCAGACACAATAAAATAGTCAAGGAGACTTGGACAACATTTATTCCCATACCTGGTGGGTACGGAGACGTTAACAAACGACAAACCAACACCAGATACACTATCAGCAAGACTAGAACTATAACAATCCATATGTAACAAGTTAATATTGAAATCACCACAGATAATAATATTGTCATAGTCAGTAGAAACAGTTGACACATAACGAAAGAAATCACACTGACTACAATATTTGCTCGGGTTGTACACACAGCATATGAGGGTTCTAGACTGAAGGGTAGACAATTCAACAGACATATATTCGACACTACTTCCAGTTGACTGAGCTACTATCTTAGCATTCAAATAGCTTTTATAGTAGACAGCAACACCGCCTCCTTTCTTTGCTACTCTATCATTTCTCAGCAATTTGTAATTTTCAATATCTAAATGGGCATCCCTAGTATCTGCCCTGAACCAAGTTTCAGATACGCATATAACATCCACAGCCGAATGTTCAAAGATTCTTCTTACCATGTCCATTTTCTCATCATTGAGGCTACGCGCATTAAAGTGTACAACCTTCAAACCACTTTGGCCACTACAGAAGATATTTATCATCGCAGGACTACATTCATCAACGCTATATCTGCTATTGGGTATAACCACTACTCAGTACAGCGCGATAAACAAAAGCAAATTTAAGAACAGAGATAAAAACATATGCAAGAGAACACGTCAAATAAACAAAAAAATAAACAAAAAAATGTGCTATCTTTACATTAGGAAGTACAATAAATAGGTAATTAACTGAGAGAAGTAACATAAACTTAAACTTACATACATACATTAAGATACACGTATTAGACACAAGTGCTGGCTCAGCGAAATGGCAGAAAGTCTTCTCTGTTACATATTTTTACGGCAGGAGAGCCGCTCTCTTTACGTATATGCACAGCACCTTTAATCGTAAACGCCGACTGCAGCTTACCAGCACGCCTGAGTTCAATGGCTTCATGTAACAGCTTGCGAGTTTCCCTAGATATGCTCTCATAGATGCTGAACTTTCCGTCTAGCCCCACCACATCAAGCGAAATTGTTGATTTGGTTCGTTTCCGATACTCAGTGAACGCACGCAGAGTACGGTGTCGATCATGCGGGGAGTAAAACTTTATTATTATTGTGTTACTAGGGTGGCCAGTAGGTGAATTTGTTCTAAAGATGTCTTTAATTTGAGGGACCATATATTCAATAGATAAGCATATCTGCTCAGTTTCTGAGTTATTTATGACTTATAAAACTTTCATAATTTGTTCTTTCATAAGTGGGTGTAATACCACCCATTTTCGAAAATTTCAATTTCTTTCCTTATAACGGCGTAAGGTCATTGCATGGATAATCCAATTTCGCCCATTTTCAATGTCGCATGGTCGTTTAGCAGAAATAACAACTAGCTCATTCGGTTGCTAGTCGTTTTTTTTTTTTGGCAACTTGACTAGACTACGACTAGCAAAAGTAAACAACTTGACTAGAAAATGAGATAGTCGTTTGCCAACAAACAGCTTGTAACTGTGGCAGCAAATGCGACGGCGCGCAACTTGTAGTTTTTAGTCGCAGTTATTTTCTCAATAAACAACTATGAAAATGTGTATACATATACCCGGATACCGGTCAAAATATGATTGCCCAAAAACATTAAAATTACACTACAATATGGGTATCAAACGAAAGGCGGAAGCCCCAGGTTTCATTTGAACGTCGATATATTTCGATAAATTTATCGATAACTGAGTTATCGGTCAAAATGCGATTGCACAAAAACCTTAATATTACCCTACAATATGGGCATCAAACGAAAGGGGATGGCCCCAGCATACATTTGAACTTCGATATATTTCGATAAATTTATCGATAACTGAGTTATCGGTCAAAATGCGATTGCACAAAAACCTTAATATTACCTTACAATATGGGTATCAAACGATGGGGGTGGCCCCAGGATACATTTGAACTTCGATATATTTCGAAAAATTTATCGATAACTGAGTTATCGGTCAACATGCGATTGCACAAAAAACTTAATATTACCTTACAATATGGATATCAAACGAAAGGGGATGATCCCAGGATTCATTTGAACTTCGATATATTTCGATAAATTTATCGATAACTGAGTTATCGGTCAAAATGCGATTGCGCAAAAACCTTAATATTACCCTACAATATGGGCATCAAACGAAAGGGGATGGCCCCAGGATTCATTTGAACTTCGATATATTTCGATAAATTTATCGATAACTGAGTTATCGGTCAAAATGCGATTGCATAAAAACCATAATATTACCTTACAATATGGGTATCAAACGAAAGGGGATGGCCCCAGGATACATTTGAACTTCGATATATTTCGATAAATTTATCGATAACTGAGTTATCGGTCAAAATGCGATTGCACAAAAACCTTAATATTACCTTACAATATTATAATGCGCCCGCCATATTTATTTTCAAACCACTAAGAATCTTTCAATGAATCCTTCAGGAAAAGTTCTGCGAATGATAATTTTACTAGTTATAACACTTCCGACTACGCAAAATTACTGTAAATCTCTAGATCTAAATCCAGAAAGGGAGTTCTGTCGGCTGAGGGTTACTTTTCAAAGCGCGGTGCAGTGCATAAGGGTGCTCTACGCAAAAATACTGTGTTATTAATGAATTATAAGTTTCCGCAAGACTTCGTTTGCATTTTAGTGCTCTATCGCCAAAAAAAAGAAACGAAAAATTCCGGTGCCGGGTACATTGTTATTGAAATTTTCCCCTGTATACAATTTGCTTTTATGTAGTTCAAAATAATTCTATTAAAAACAGAAAAAAGGACAAGGTAAAGGTTTCTTTCACGCAAAATTAAGACTATTATTTTTATTTTCAGCCTCTAATTAAATTTACGCTTGTTTACTTAAAGTAAAAGGATTGCTATGATCCCTTAAAAACTTTCTCTCGTTTATCAGATTCCTTTGCTCTTCTTCATCCACTAATATAGCTGCTATCGCAATAGAATCCATTATTTTATTATTTAAATAAATAGTTTTTAGTAAAATAAACTAACGATGTATTTGCTTTTATCAAAAAGATAAGAAACGTCAGAAAATCCCGCTCAATTCTGCCAGCCAGATTTAGAAAGGTAGGCGCATACGTGAATTCAGAACTTTAATATTGTAATTGGTATAGTTTAATGTCAAAATAATGTTTCGCCCTGGTTAAAATCTGTATTCGCTTGGGACTCGCCCATTCCTGTTGGCCATAGTGTGAATTTGCTTTGATCTTGACATTACACTGTACCTTTGTAAATAAAAAAAAGTAGTTTCTGAATTCGCCGCTGCGCCTACCTGTCTTGAATTTCGCATCAGTACTTGACAACACTGATTCGAACACAGTTCACATATTTGGCTACACTGAACTTCGAACCGTCGGGGTTGCTGATGCCATTTTCGATGAGTTCGGCGCCGTGGCTTTCGGCATTTCGGTGCCGCCGACGGCGTTGGTGATACACACATATATAAAGGCGATTTTGATGAAATGCAAGAGAATTGTTTCTTATTTTAAGGGTGGTACAATTGCTTACGAGAAGTTTAAGGCCTCTCCAGAAGTTGAGATGCCAGTTACTGCGAGTTACTGCAAAAATACATATACCGTGTTTTGCACCCTCATTGAATTTAGCTGTGCGAGCAAATCATATATATATTATTTCTAATTGGTGTTTTTATAATATCCCTTTTTCTGCTCACATAATTTACCAAAATTAATAAGTAAGGCATCGTTTTAAAGGTAAAAATTAGCTATGCATGCGAAACGGTGTTTTATTGGGCGTGGTACTTTTTTTTAATAGTATTTTGCAAAAATATAATGTTTAAATTTAAACTAAAATATTTGCGCCTAAAACTATGCCTTCAGAGTGCTGAGTTAAATACAAATTTCAAATTTAGATGTCGTTCCAGTTGAACATTCGTGTATATTTTAAAACGCTTTTATAAGCTTCAGCTGTATGTTTGTATGTAAACAGCACATTATTTTAGGCGAACACGTGTGTATTCATACTTATACCATGTCTCCACATAACGTGTTTCGCTCTTGTTTTCTGCATTTTCTCTCTCAATCTTGTTTCGACACGGAAACCAGTGCCGAATCTCGCCAATTTCCATGCAAAATTTCTGAGAGCGAGTGAAGATTGCAACACTGTTTCATTCTGAATCATCTTGCCAACCTCGATGATATCGATGTCTTCTCTAATTTTGTATCGAAAATCTATCGAAATCTCACACAGACCAAAACAAAAACGCAAAAATAAGCAAACATACAAACATTTAAGAAGAGCAAGAAAGAGAAATGTTAAACTGAATCACGATCAGCCACGTGGAGACGGGTTATTTAGCGAGATGTTTTGCTACATGTTTCTTTGGTGAAACAAGTTATGTGGAGACGGGCTTTTACGCTGAATGGGGGTTTTTCAGCATGGGATGTTCTTAATTATACACAGCTGTACGTAGTACAATATATGTATCTATATGTATTTATACTTTTGATCAAATAACGGTTGTACGTAACACCATAAAATAACTGAGATAGATATGGACTTACATAAATCAAAACGACCAGGATGAAAAAAAATTGATTGAACGGCCGGCCGTGCATAATCTAAGTGGCGCAAAAATAGAAACATTTTAATGAAATTTGGAACACAGATTCTACTGGGAACAGAAAAAATAAAAACATTTTATGCGATATCTTTGTCAAACATATAGGTAATTCGTTGAAAGTTCCGACTGGCGCCACGTATGTTTTGTTATTTTTTGCGCAAGATGCGCACGGGTTCGGCTAGTTGTTTCTTATTTTAAATGCAGTACTATTGAATATGAGAAGTTTAAGGCCGCGCAAGAAGTCTATAGTGTTTTGCAAAAAAAAAAGTTGTAAAACGACGCCCTACACACGGATGAGTCATATAACCGAGTTTTTAGTCCATAAAATATCCTTTTTGTTTCACAGGAAAGAAATCGCTAAAAATAATGCTTTTATCAGATATCTTTGATATTACGTTAACAATTAAACGGGCTAATTTTTAAAAAATAAAACTTGTGATTTTTACAATGGGATAACCATCGATAGTGGAAAAAAAACTATCGATAGTGACACGAAAAAAAAACTATCGATACTATCGATAGTGCCATCGATAGTTTTGCAGCTCTACTAGCAAGTAGTCAAAGCAACATAAATACGACTGTGCATTCTAGTCGCATGGTCGTTTAGCAGAAATAACAACTAGCTCATTCAGTTGCTAGTCGTTTTTTTTTTTTTGGCAACTTGACTAGACTACGACTAGCAAAAGTAAACAACTTGACTAGAAAATGAGATAGTCGTTTGCCAACAAACAGCTTGTAACTGTGGCAGCAAATGCGACGGCGCGCAACTTGTAGTTTTTAGTCGCAGTTATTTTCTCAATAAACAACTATGAAAATGTGTATACATATACCCGGATACCGGTCAAAATATTGTGGCGAATATAATCGGTTCTCCACTTACATCACTAAAATGATTGAACACATCTCTAGGGAAAGTGCCAGAACTAGAAGAAGATACCAGATAATTTCCAGTGTTGCCAGAATTTTCCAGATTGCGTTTGACAGACTATATAAGGCGGCGAGCAGGCGCTCCAGAGTCAGTCGTAATTTAACCGTAGAAGTGTTAACATCAAGTGAAGTGAAACAAGTGTAGACTTTTTAGTCGTGAAATAAAGCAGTGTGAATTAAGAAGTAAATAAAGACTTTTATTTAACAATTCAGCGATACGAACCCTATAGAAATAATCGAGCTATCGACAAATACGTAACAATTGGTGTCAGAATTGGAATTGTTAAATAAATTCCAGGACCAAGGATAACGAAGCAAGGATAACGAATCAAGGATAACGAATCAAGGATAAGGAAACAAGGATAACGAGACAAGGATAACGAAATAAGAATAATGGCAAAGTTAAATGATCTGAAAATCCAAGAACTTAAAAGGGAGTTAGAAAAGAGAAACCTGAGTACCACCGGCAATAAAATTGAACTACAGGCAAGGTTAAGAGTAGCTATGGAAGCATATAACATTAATGTAGATGAGTTTGATTTCAACGATGATGTGGAAGAGGTGCAAAAGGAAGAAACCCAGAAGGAAGAGGCTCCACATTCAGTAGCAAACGTAGACATGAACTCGATATTGGCTGTGCTGACACAAATGTCGAAAAAAATGGAAGAACAACAGGCACAGATATCGGCAAAAATGGAAGATCAACAGGCACAGATGTCGACAAAAATCGAAGAACAACAGGCACAGATATCGGCAAAAATGGAAGATCAACAGGCACAGATGTCGACAAAAATCGAAGAACAACAGGCACAGATAACGTCAAAAATGGAATTGCAACAGTCAGTACTTTCATCACAGGTGTCCGGCATTGCGGCTCAGTTGGAGGCACAAGAAGAACGCATGTCCTTACAATTCAAGGCACAGGATGCAAAAATTATACAAGTTAAGGAGGTCCTTGAAGAAAGACAAGAAAAATTAGAGGACGATGTAAAAGCATTGAAAGCCCGTCTTCAGGATATTCAACTAAGTCGTCCAGACGCTTCAACTGCTACACAGAAGATAAAACCTCCGTCGTTTGATGGAAGTGGTCCATTTCAAGTATTCAAGCTACAATTTGAGAAAACGGCAGTTGTAAATAATTGGAGTGCGGAGGACAAAGTCGCTGCCCTGTTGGTAGCATTGAAAGGACCTGCAGCAGAAATATTACAGACTGTTAGCGAGGGCGAAAGGAACAGCTATGACGCAATTATGGGTGCCATTGAAAGACGTTATGGTAGCGAGCACAGGAAGCAGATATATCAAATGGAGTTGCAGAATCGCTTCCAGAAACCAAATGAGACGTTACAACAATTTTCTTCTGAGATTGAGAGGCTAGCTCATTTGGCAAACGCAGGAGCACCTCAAGAATTCATCGAAAGAATGAAAATTCAAAGCTTCATCAATGGAATACGAGATATTGAAACGAAGCGGGCTACCTATGTAAACCCAAAAGGAACTTTCGCTGAAACGGTCTCATATGCTTTGACACAGGAAACGGCATCTCTATTAAGCAAGCCCACTTACAAGGCTCATCGTGTGGAAGTGGAAACGCCAGACTTACTAAGCAAAATATGGGAGGCGTTGAATGAAATGCAGAAAAAGAAAAGTAATGCTGTGAAATGCTTCAGATGCGGAAAAATAGGACATATAGCACGCCACTGCAGCAATAGTTCCAGTAAGTTCAGCACTGCCGATGGGCGCAAGCGGAATATTGATGGGTATGAACAAGCGCCCAAATCAACTGAGTCGTTAAACTAAAGCGGGCCAGCCAAAAGGGGCGTGGGCTGGTCCCCACAATGGAATGCCCCATAATCTCTGTCTCTCAGTTGGGAAGAAGCACGAGTAATGTTACTATTGGTGGTTTGGTGGACGGAATGGAGCGAATGTTGACTGTGGATACGGGAGCATCTCATTCCATCATTCGATCTGACTTGGTAAAGAAGGAAATAAGGCCATTGTATGGAGCAAAATTGCGTACGGCAACAGGCGAGGATACCCAAGTCCTAGGGGAAGTTACATGCGAAGTTGTAATTGGAAATGTTGTCGTACTACACACCTTCATAGTGGCGGAAATTGTTGATGAAGTCATAATTGGTGTGGACTTCCTAATCGACCACGGCATTAAGATTGACATGAAAAACAAGGTTATGAGTTACAAAAACTTGGAGGTGCCGCTAAATTTTGGCTACGATAAGAGATGCAGCAGTAAGAAAGTGCTCGTGGAAGAGAATCAGCAGATACCGCCAAAGTCCGAGGCAATTATTTGGGCAAAGATTGATGGAGATTGTGGGACAAACAAATTGTGGGTTGTCGAAGCAGAAACAGAAACTAAATCCGATGTACTTGTTGGAAAAACCCTGGCTATGACAAAAGAAGATGGACGAATACCAGTAAGAGTACTTAATGAGTTCAAGTCACCAATCAAACTCTCCAAAGGTGCTATATTGGGAAAATGCGAAGAGGTTGACATCATCATGAATTGCGAACAATCCCAAGGAGAAGTTTCTACTAGCAATACAGATCTTTCAGATGAAATAAATGCTTGGACAAAAGAACTGCAGGAGAATCACAAAAGAAAGGCGAAAGAATTACTTGCCAAGTATTCTAGCATATTTGATAAGGATGGTACAAAACCAGGCAGGACAAATATTGTGAAGCATCACATTGACACCGGTGATGCAAGGCCAATCCGTCAGGCTCCTCGCAGCGTTCCATTAGCGAAACGTCAACGTGAGCCAGATTATACAAGAAATGAGCGACAGTGGGGTAATTGAACCATCAGTCAGTCCATGGAGTTCTCCGGTAGTACTTGTTAAAAAGAAAGATGGCAAGATGAGATTCTGCGTTGACTACCGGAAACTGAATGATGTAACGAAAAAGGATAGTTACCCATTGCCAAGAATTGACGACACTCTGGACTCGCTATCTGGAACGGAATGGTTTTCAACACTGGACTTGAAAAGCGGCTATTGGCAAGTCGAAGTAAAAGAGGAAGACAAGGAGAAAACAGCCTTCAGTGTTGGCGATGGTCTTTGGCAATTTACGGTGATGCCATTTGGATTATGTAATGCTCCAGCTACCTTTGAGAGACTTATGGATCAGGTACTGAAAGGATTGCACTGGAAAACATGTCTTGTGTACCTGGACGATATCATTGTATTGGGAAAAGGCTTTGATGAACATCTCAAAAATTTGGAGGAAGTTTTCCGAAGAATAGCTGGCGCTGGTCTCAAGTTAAGTCCTAAGAAATGTGCATTATTCAAGAAAGAAGTAAAATACTTGGGACATAAAGTGACTACAAAGGGCATCTGCACTGATAACGAAAAAATAGAAGCAGTAAAAGATTGGCCAAGACCTCGGAATCTACATGAATTGCGAAGCTTTCTTGGGCTGTGCACATACTATCGCCGATTTGTACCAAATTTTGCCAGCGTAGCAAATAGTCTCACGGAGCTTATGAGGAAAAATAAGACTTTTGAGTGGAGGAAGGAACAAGAAATGGCTTTCCAAACGTTAAAAGATCGGCTTTGTACTGCTCCAATGCTAGCATACCCGGTTCCAGGAGCGAGGTTTATTTTGGATACTGATGCGAGTGGTTATGCTATAGGAGGTGTTTTGTCACAGGAAATCGACGGACAGGAGAAGGTTATCGCATACTACAGCCGATCAATTGGGAAACCGGAAAGAAATTACTGTGTAACACGAAGAGAACTATTGGCATTGGTAGAATGCATCAAACACTTCCATAAGTACCTCTATGGTCAACGATTCCACGTCAGGACTGATCATGCAGCGTTAAAATGGCTTTTGAAATTCCGAAATCCGGAGGGTCAGTTAGCAAGGTGGATTGAGCGACTACAAAATTATGACTTTTCTATAGACCATCGCAAAGGCAGTACCCATGGAAATGCTGATGCAATGTCGCGGCGACCATGTAATCTTGAATGCAAGCATTGCTCTAAAGCTGAGGAGAAGGAAGACATCATAGATGTTCGGCTAATGACAATAACATCTACAGACGAATGGAATGCGGAACAATTAAGGAAGTGTCAGATAGAAGATCCAGATCTGGCACGTGTAATGATTGGTTTGGAGCAAAACGAACGACCATCAAAAGAAGAGATGTCAGCAGAAAGTCCTGTTGCCAAATCATATTGGGCACAGTGGAATAGTTTGCAATTGGTAAATGGTTGCCTACATCGTGTTTGGGAGAGTGAAGATGGTCAAAGTTCTAAAACATTGATAGTTGTTCCAAGGAAAAGAATACCGGATGTGTTAAATGAACTACACAATGGTCCAAGTGGAGGTCATCTTGGAGTAACAAAGACGGTAGAGAAAATCAAGAAGAGGTTTTATTGGGTCGGCTGCCGTCAGACAGTTGTTGAGTGGATTGCGAACTGCGACGTGTGCATAAAGGCTAAGGGTCCCAAATCCAGGAGTCATGGGCTGATGAAACAATACAACTCAGGAGCACCATTTGAGAGAATTGCCATGGATGTAGCTGGGCCATTTCCTACTAGCAAACTTGGAAACAAATATGTACTGGTAGTCATGGATTACTTCAGCAAATGGCCGGAGGTGTACCCGATTCCAAATCAAGAAGCAGAAACTATAGCCGAAGTATTCACCAACAATTGGGTGGCGAGATATGGTGCACCTATAGAGCTACATTCTGACCAAGGAAGGAACTTCGAATCAGTTGTGTTTCAGGAGCCGTGCAAAACACTGGGTATTAGGAAAACCCGAACAACTGCGTTGCATCCACAATCAGACGGCATGGTAGAAAGATTTAACAGAACATTAGAGGAACATTTACGAAAAGTGGTGGACAAGTTCCAGAGAGATTGGGACACTCATATTCCTCTGTTCCTGATGGCATATCGATCGGCCGTACACGATACAACAGGTCAGACTCCTGCAAAAGTAATCTTTGGTAGTGATCTTCGACTGCCAGCTGACTTGAAATTTGGGATAAGTGCTGATGCGGGAATAAATGCCAGACAATCTAACAACGTTCTGGAAGAGGAAATGAGAGAAATACATGAACTTGTAAGACAGCGAACAAAGATCATGAGTGACAAGATGAAGGCCAGATACGACAAGGCAATGAACTCAGAAGGTTTTGTTGAGGGAGATCTAGTTTTGCTATACAACCCGCAGCGAAAGAAAGGTTTGTCCCCGAAATTGCAGTGTACTTGGGAAGGGCCCTACAAAGTGATTAAACGGCTCAACGATGTTGTGTATCGCATACAAACGATTGGAAGACCAAGGAATAAAATGAAAATGGTTCATCTGGAAAGGCTAGCAGCATTTGGGACAAGTAATGTGTCAGATCGGGACGATCAGACTTAGGTGGAGGGCAGTGTGGCGAATATAATCGGTTCTCCACTTACATCACTAAAATGATTGAACACATCTCTAGGGAAAGTGCCAGAACTAGAAGAAGATACCAGATAATTTCCAGTGTTGCCAGAATTTTCCAGATTGCGTTTGACAGACTATATAAGGCGGCGAGCAGGCGCTCCAGAGTCAGTCGTAATCAGTGTTGCCACTGAAAAAAATTTTTACCGACCAAATTACCGCCCAATTCCGCCAAAAAAGGCCCAAAAATCAGAAGTCAACTTAAAATGGAATTACATATTTATTTTTAAATACATATGTACATACTAAGTAATCTTGACTCCCACTCATTTAATTCAGAACTAACACTAGACTGTCGCCGATCTCTAAGGGAGATGGCCAAACAGACCTGTCTGCACCTCGTGTAGGTCCCGGGACATAGGGATATCAATGGCAATTGTAGGGCGGATGAACTTGCGAGGCAGGGCACTACCGAGCAGGTTCTTCCATAAGGCATAGGTATGCCTTAGCCACAAACGAGCTAATTCTTAAACAGCATGTCTATAAACTAGCAAGCGATAGATGGCAACAGAAGCCAGTATGTCGAACATCAAGGCAAATCTGACAGAAATGGGTTCACAAGCGATCCCATCAAATAAGTACTCTAAGGAGAGATGACATCTCGAACCTTGTGGTGGTACTCACAGGACACTGCCTCATCGGGAAACACGCAGAGAGGCTAGGTGCACCCTAGCGCAGATGCTGCATAAGCTGGAAAGATGATGAGGCGAGGAGATAATCGAACACCTCATCTGCCATTGCTTTGCTCGGCTCTTAACAGCGGAAGACAACGCTTTCTTGGGACTTCCTTCCTGGATAGCCTATGCAAAGTCACTAAAGTGAATTAGTTCACAAAGTGAACTAAATTTCCCAACTCTAATAGATATGCGAATAGTGTGTTTCACTAACAATAAAAGAACTTTACACGGGAAAGATAAAATGTTTAGCGTCCGAGAAATTGTCTCCACTAAAAATATTCATATTACAAATCGGACCAAAATTGATTTTACCCGCCCAACAGCCCAAAGTAAATTTATCGGACCAGATTTGGTCCGAAAGGCCCAATTTCGGCATCACTGGTCGCAATTTAACCGTAGAAGTGTTAACATCAAGTGAAGTAAAACAAGTGTAGACTTTTTAGTCGTGAAATAAAGCAGTGTGAATTAAGAAGTAAATAAAGACTTTTATTTAACAATTCAGCGATACGAACCCTATAGAAATAATCGAGCTATCGACAAATACGTAACAATATGATTGCCCAAAAACATTAAAATTACACTACAATATGGGTATCAAACGAAAGGGGGGGCCCCAGGTTTCATTTGAACGTCGATATATTTCGATAAATTTATCGATAACTGAGTTATCGGTCAAAATGCGATTGCACAAAAACCTTAATATTACCCTACAATATGGGCATCAAACGAAAGGGGATGGCCCCAGCATACATTTGAACTTCGATATATTTCGATAAATTTATCGATAACTGAGTTATCGGTCAAAATGCGATTGCACAAAAACCTTAATATTACCTTACAATATGGGTATCAAACGATAGGGGGTGGCCCCAGGATACATTTGAACTTCGATATATTTCGATAAATTTATCGATAACTGAGTTATCGGTCAACATGCGATTGCACAAAAACCTTAATATTACCTTACAATATGGGTATCAAACGAAAGAGGATGGCCCCAGGATTCATTTGAACTTCGATATATTTCGATAAATTTATCGATAACTGAGTTATCGGTCAAAATGCGATTGCGCAAAAACCTTAATATTACCCTACAATATGGGCATCAAACGAAAGGGGATGGCCCCAGGATTCATTTGAACTTCGATATATTTCGATAAATTTATCGATAACTGAGTTATCGGTCAAAATGCGATTGCATAAAAACCTTAATATTACCTTACAATATGGGTATCAAACGAAAGGGGATGGCCCCAGGATACATTTGAACTTCGATATATTTCGATAAATTTATCGATAACTGAGTTATCGGTCAAAATGCGATTCCACAAAAACCTTAATATTACCTTACAATATGGGTATCAAACGAAAGGGGATGGCCCCAGGATTCATTTGAACTTCGATATATTTCGATAAAATTATCGATAACTGAGTTATCGGTCAAAATGCGATTGCACAAAAACCTTAATATTACCTTACAATATGGGTATCAAACGAAAAGGGATGGCCCCAGGATTCATTTGAACTTCGATGTATTTCGATAAATTTATCGATAACTGAGTTATCGGTCAAAATGCGATTGCCCAAAAACATTAATATTACCCTTCAATATGGGCATCAAACGAAAGGGGATGGCCCCAGGATTCATTTGAACTTCGATATATTTCGATAAATTTATCGATAACTGAGTTATCGGTCAAAATGCGATTGCATAAAAACCTTAATATTACCTTACAATATGGGTATCAAACGAAAGGGGATGGCCCCAGGATACATTTGAACTTCGATATATTTCGATAAATTTATCGATAACTGAGTTATCGGTCAAAATGCGATTGCACAAAAACCTTAATATTACCTTACAATATGGGTATCAAACGAAAGAGGATGGCCCCAGGATTCATTTGAACTTCGATATATTTCGATAAATTTATCGATAACTGAGTTATCGGTCAAAATGCGATTGCGCAAAAACCTTAATATTACCCTACAATATGGGCATCAAACGAAAGGGGATGGCCCCAGGATTCATTTGAACTTCGATATATTTCGATAAATTTATCGATAACTGAGTTATCGGTCAAAATGCGATTGCATAAAAACCTTAATATTACCTTACAATATGGGTATCAAACGAAAGGGGATGGCCCCAGGATACATTTGAACTTCGATATATTTCGATAAATTTATCGATAACTGAGTTATCGGTCAAAATGCGATTCCACAAAAACCTTAATATTACCTTACAATATGGGTATCAAACGAAAGGGGATGGCCCCAGGATTCATTTGAACTTCGATATATTTCGATAAAATTATCGATAACTGAGTTATCGGTCAACATGCGATTGCACAAAAACCTTAATATTACCTTACAATATGGGTATCAAACGAAAGAGGATGGCCCCAGGATTCATTTGAACTTCGATAAATTTCGATAAATTTATCGATAACTGAGTTATCGGTCAAAATGCGATTGCGCAAAAACCTTAATATTACCTTACAATATGGGTATCAAACGAAAGGGGATGGCCCCAGGATTCATTTGAACTTCGATATATTTCGATAAATTTATCGATAACTGAGTTATCGGTCAAAATGCGATTGCCCAAAAACATTAATATTACCCTTCAATATGGGCATCAAACGAAAGGGGATGGCCCCAGGATTCATTTGAACTTCGATATATTTCGATAAATTTATCGATAACTGAGTTATCGGTCAAAATGCGATTGCACAAAAACCTTAATATTACCCTACAATATGGGCATCAAACGAAAGGGGATGGCCCCAGCATACATTTGAACTTCGATATATTTCGATAAATTTATCGATAACTGAGTTATCGGTCAAAATGCGATTGCACAAAAACCTTAATATTACCTTACAATATGGGTATCAAACGATAGGGGGTGGCCCCAGGATACATTTGAACTTCGATATATTTCGATAAATTTATCGATAACTGAGTTATCGGTCAACATGCGATTGCACAAAAACCTTAATATTACCTTACAATATGGGTATCAAACGAAAGAGGATGGCCCCAGGATTCATTTGAACTTCGATATATTTCGATAAATTTATCGATAACTGAGTTATCGGTCAAAATGCGATTGCGCAAAAACCTTAATATTACCCTACAATATGGGCATCAAACGAAAGGGGATGGCCCCAGGATTCATTTGAACTTCGATATATTTCGATAAATTTATCGATAACTGAGTTATCGGTCAAAATGCGATTGCATAAAAACCTTAATATTACCTTACAATATGGGTATCAAACGAAAGGGGATGGCCCCAGGATACATTTGAACTTCGATATATTTCGATAAATTTATCGATAACTGAGTTATCGGTCAAAATGCGATTCCACAAAAACCTTAATATTACCTTACAATATGGGTATCAAACGAAAGGGGATGGCCCCAGGATTCATTTGAACTTCGATATATTTCGATAAAATTATCGATAACTGAGTTATCGGTCAAAATGCGATTGCACAAAAACCTTAATATTACCTTACAATATGGGTATCAAACGAAAAGGGATGGCCCCAGGATTCATTTGAACTTCGATGTATTTCGATAAATTTATCGATAACTGAGTTATCGGTCAAAATGCGATTGCCCAAAAACATTAATATTACCCTTCAATATGGGCATCAAACGAAAGGGGATGGCCCCAGGATTCATTTGAACTTCGATATATTTCGATAAATTTATCGATAACTGAGTTATCGGTCAAAATGCGATTGCATAAAAACCTTAATATTACCTTACAATATGGGTATCAAACGAAAGGGGATGGCCCCAGGATACATTTGAACTTCGATATATTTCGATAAATTTATCGATAACTGAGTTATCGGTCAAAATGCGATTGCACAAAAACCTTAATATTACCTTACAATATGGGTATCAAACGAAAGAGGATGGCCCCAGGATTCATTTGAACTTCGATATATTTCGATAAATTTATCGATAACTGAGTTATCGGTCAAAATGCGATTGCGCAAAAACCTTAATATTACCCTACAATATGGGCATCAAACGAAAGGGGATGGCCCCAGGATTCATTTGAACTTCGATATATTTCGATAAATTTATCGATAACTGAGTTATCGGTCAAAATGCGATTGCATAAAAACCTTAATATTACCTTACAATATGGGTATCAAACGAAAGGGGATGGCCCCAGGATACATTTGAACTTCGATATATTTCGATAAATTTATCGATAACTGAGTTATCGGTCAAAATGCGATTCCACAAAAACCTTAATATTACCTTACAATATGGGTATCAAACGAAAGGGGATGGCCCCAGGATTCATTTGAACTTCGATATATTTCGATAAAATTATCGATAACTGAGTTATCGGTCAAAATGCGATTGCACAAAAACCTTAATATTACCTTACAATATGGGTATCAAACGAAAAGGGATGGCCCCAGGATTCATTTGAACTTCGATGTATTTCGATAAATTTATCGATAACTGAGTTATCGGTCAAAATGCGATTGCCCAAAAACATTAATATTACCCTTCAATATGGGCATCAAACGAAAGGGGATGGCCCCAGGATTCATTTGAACTTCGATATATTTCGATAAATTTATCGATAACTGAGTTATCGGTCAAAATGCGATTGCATAAAAACCTTAATATTACCTTACAATATGGGTATCAAACGAAAGGGGATGGCCCCAGGATACATTTGAACTTCGATATATTTCGATAAATTTATCGATAACTGAGTTATCGGTCAAAATGTGATTGCACAAAAACCTTAATATTACCTTACAATATGGGTATCAAACGAAAGGGGATGATCCCAGGATTCATTTGAACTTCGATATATTTCGATAAATTTATCGATAACTGAGTTATCGGTCAAAATGCGATTGCGCAAAAACCTTAATATTACCCTACAATATGGGCATCAAACGAAAGGGGATGGCCCCAGGATTCATTTGAACTTCGATATATTTCGATAAATTTATCGATAACTGAGTTATCGGTCAAAATGCGATTGCACAAAAACCTTAATATTACCTTACAATATGGGTATCAAACGAAAAGGGATGGCCCCAGGATTCATTTGAACTTCGATATATTTCGATAAATTTATCGATAATTGAGTTATCGGTCAAAATGCGATTGCCCAAAAACATTAATATTACCCTTCAATATGGGCATCAAACGAAAGGGGATGGCCCCAGGATTCATTTGAACTTCGATATATTTCGATAAATTTATCGATAACTGAGTTATCGGTCAAAATGCGATTGCATAAAAACCTTAATATTACCTTACAATATGGGTATCAAACGAAAGGGGATGGCCCCAGGATACATCTGAACTTCGATATATTTCGATAAATTTATCGATAACTGAGTTATCGGTCAAAATGCGATTGCACAAAAACCTTAATATTACCTTACAATATGGGCATCAAACGAAAGGGGATGGCCCCAGGATTCATTTGAACTTCGATATATTTCGATAAATTTATCGATAACTGAGTTATCGGTCAAAATGCGATTGCACAAAAACCTTAATATTACCTTACAATATGGGTATCAAACGAAAAGGGATGGCCCCAGGATTCATTTGAACTTCGATATATTTCGATAAATTTATCGATAACTGAGTTATCGGTCAAAATGCGATTGCCCAAAAACATTAATATTACCCTTCAATATGGGCATCAAACGAAAGGGGATGGCCCCAGGTTTCATTTGGACTTCGATATATTTCGATAAATTTATCGATAACTGAGTTATCGGTCAAAATGCGATTGCACAAAAACCTTAATATTACCCTACAATATGGGTATCAAACGAAAGGGGATGGCCCCAGGTTTTATGTGGACGTCGATATGTTTCGATAAATTTATCGATAACTGAGTTATCGGTCAAAATGCGATTGCATAAAAACCTTAATATTACCTTACAATATGGGTATCAAACGAAAGGGGATGGCCCCAGGATACATTTGAACTTCGATATATTTCGATAAATTTATCGATAACTGAGTTATCGGTCAAAATGCAATTCCACAAAAACCTTAATATTACCTTACAATATGGGTATCAAACGAAAGGGGATGGCCCCAGGATTCATTTGAACTTCGATATATTTCGATAAAATTATCGATAACTGAGTTATCGGTCAAAATGCGATTGCACAAAAACCTTAATATTACCTTACAATATGGGTATCAAACGAAAAGGGATGGCCCCAGGATTCATTTGAACTTCGATGTATTTCGATAAATTTATCGATAACTGAGTTATCGGTCAAAATGCGATTGCCCAAAAACATTAATATTACCCTTCAATATGGGCATCAAACGAAAGGGGATGGCCCCAGGATTCATTTGAACTTCGATATATTTCGATAAATTTATCGATAACTGAGTTATCGGTCAAAATGCGATTGCATAAAAACCTTAATATTACCTTACAATATGGGTATCAAACGAAAGGGGATGGCCCCAGGATACATTTGAACTTCGATATATTTCGATAAATTTATCGATAACTGAGTTATCGGTCAAAATGCGATTGCACAAAAACCTTAATATTACCTTACAATATGGGTATCAAACGAAAGAGGATGGCCCCAGGATTCATTTGAACTTCGATATATTTCGATAAATTTATCGATAACTGAGTTATCGGTCAAAATGC
Source organism: Urophora cardui (assembly GCA_960531455.1). NCBI lineage: Eukaryota > Metazoa > Arthropoda > Insecta > Diptera > Tephritidae > Urophora > Urophora cardui. Next base: position 24,317,135 of record OY482675.1, on the reverse strand, counting down.
GATTGCGCAAAAACCTTAATATTACCCTACAATATGGGCATCAAACGAAAGGGGATGGCCCCAGGATTCATTTGAACTTCGATATATTTCGATAAATTTATCGATAACTGAGTTATCGGTCAAAATGCGATTGCATAAAAACCTTAATATTACCTTACAATATGGGTATCAAACGAAAGGGGATGGCCCCAGGATACATTTGAACTTCGATATATTTCGATAAATTTATCGATAACTGAGTTATCGGTCAAAATGCGATTCCACAAAAACCTTAATATTACCTTACAATATGGGTATCAAACGAAAGGGGATGGCCCCAGGATTCATTTGAACTTCGATATATTTCGATAAAATTATCGATAACTGAGTTATCGGTCAACATGCGATTGCACAAAAACCTTAATATTACCTTACAATATGGGTATCAAACGAAAGAGGATGGCCCCAGGATTCATTTGAACTTCGATATATTTCGATAAATTTATCGATAACTGAGTTATCGGTCAAAATGCGATTGCGCAAAAACCTTAATATTACCTTACAATATGGGTATCAAACGAAAGGGGATGGCCCCAGGATTCATTTGAACTTCGATATATTTCGATAAATTTATCGATAACTGAGTTATCGGTCAAAATGCGATTGCCCAAAAACATTAATATTACCCTTCAATATGGGCATCAAACGAAAGGGGATGGCCCCAGGATTCATTTGAACTTCGATATATTTCGATAAATTTATCGATAACTGAGTTATCGGTCAAAATGCGATTGCACAAAAACCTTAATATTACCCTACAATATGGGCATCAAACGAAAGGGGATGGCCCCAGCATACATTTGAACTTCGATATATTTCGATAAATTTATCGATAACTGAGTTATCGGTCAAAATGCGATTGCACAAAAACCTTAATATTACCTTACAATATGGGTATCAAACGATAGGGGGTGGCCCCAGGATACATTTGAACTTCGATATATTTCGATAAATTTATCGATAACTGAGTTATCGGTCAACATGCGATTGCACAAAAACCTTAATATTACCTTACAATATGGGTATCAAACGAAAGAGGATGGCCCCAGGATTCATTTGAACTTCGATATATTTCGATAAATTTATCGATAACTGAGTTATCGGTCAAAATGCGATTGCGCAAAAACCTTAATATTACCCTACAATATGGGCATCAAACGAAAGGGGATGGCCCCAGGATTCATTTGAACTTCGATATATTTCGATAAATTTATCGATAACTGAGTTATCGGTCAAAATGCGATTGCATAAAAACCTTAATATTACCTTACAATATGGGTATCAAACGAAAGGGGATGGCCCCAGGATACATTTGAACTTCGATATATTTCGATAAATTTATCGATAACTGAGTTATCGGTCAAAATGCGATTCCACAAAAACCTTAATATTACCTTACAATATGGGTATCAAACGAAAGGGGATGGCCCCAGGATTCATTTGAACTTCGATATATTTCGATAAAATTATCGATAACTGAGTTATCGGTCAAAATGCGATTGCACAAAAACCTTAATATTACCTTACAATATGGGTATCAAACGAAAAGGGATGGCCCCAGGATTCATTTGAACTTCGATGTATTTCGATAAATTTATCGATAACTGAGTTATCGGTCAAAATGCGATTGCCCAAAAACATTAATATTACCCTTCAATATGGGCATCAAACGAAAGGGGATGGCCCCAGGATTCATTTGAACTTCGATATATTTCGATAAATTTATCGATAACTGAGTTATCGGTCAAAATGCGATTGCATAAAAACCTTAATATTACCTTACAATATGGGTATCAAACGAAAGGGGATGGCCCCAGGATACATTTGAACTTCGATATATTTCGATAAATTTATCGATAACTGAGTTATCGGTCAAAATGCGATTGCACAAAAACCTTAATATTACCTTACAATATGGGTATCAAACGAAAGAGGATGGCCCCAGGATTCATTTGAACTTCGATATATTTCGATAAATTTATCGATAACTGAGTTATCGGTCAAAATGCGATTGCGCAAAAACCTTAATATTACCCTACAATATGGGCATCAAACGAAAGGGGATGGCCCCAGGATTCATTTGAACTTCGATATATTTCGATAAATTTATCGATAACTGAGTTATCGGTCAAAATGCGATTGCATAAAAACCTTAATATTACCTTACAATATGGGTATCAAACGAAAGGGGATGGCCCCAGGATACATTTGAACTTCGATATATTTCGATAAATTTATCGATAACTGAGTTATCGGTCAAAATGCGATTCCACAAAAACCTTAATATTACCTTACAATATGGGTATCAAACGAAAGGGGATGGCCCCAGGATTCATTTGAACTTCGATATATTTCGATAAAATTATCGATAACTGAGTTATCGGTCAAAATGCGATTGCACAAAAACCTTAATATTACCTTACAATATGGGTATCAAACGAAAAGGGATGGCCCCAGGATTCATTTGAACTTCGATGTATTTCGATAAATTTATCGATAACTGAGTTATCGGTCAAAATGCGATTGCCCAAAAACATTAATATTACCCTTCAATATGGGCATCAAACGAAAGGGGATGGCCCCAGGATTCATTTGAACTTCGATATATTTCGATAAATTTATCGATAACTGAGTTATCGGTCAAAATGCGATTGCATAAAAACCTTAATATTACCTTACAATATGGGTATCAAACGAAAGGGGATGGCCCCAGGATACATTTGAACTTCGATATATTTCGATAAATTTATCGATAACTGAGTTATCGGTCAAAATGTGATTGCACAAAAACCTTAATATTACCTTACAATATGGGTATCAAACGAAAGGGGATGATCCCAGGATTCATTTGAACTTCGATATATTTCGATAAATTTATCGATAACTGAGTTATCGGTCAAAATGCGATTGCGCAAAAACCTTAATATTACCCTACAATATGGGCATCAAACGAAAGGGGATGGCCCCAGGATTCATTTGAACTTCGATATATTTCGATAAATTTATCGATAACTGAGTTATCGGTCAAAATGCGATTGCACAAAAACCTTAATATTACCTTACAATATGGGTATCAAACGAAAAGGGATGGCCCCAGGATTCATTTGAACTTCGATATATTTCGATAAATTTATCGATAATTGAGTTATCGGTCAAAATGCGATTGCCCAAAAACATTAATATTACCCTTCAATATGGGCATCAAACGAAAGGGGATGGCCCCAGGATTCATTTGAACTTCGATATATTTCGATAAATTTATCGATAACTGAGTTATCGGTCAAAATGCGATTGCATAAAAACCTTAATATTACCTTACAATATGGGTATCAAACGAAAGGGGATGGCCCCAGGATACATCTGAACTTCGATATATTTCGATAAATTTATCGATAACTGAGTTATCGGTCAAAATGCGATTGCACAAAAACCTTAATATTACCTTACAATATGGGCATCAAACGAAAGGGGATGGCCCCAGGATTCATTTGAACTTCGATATATTTCGATAAATTTATCGATAACTGAGTTATCGGTCAAAATGCGATTGCACAAAAACCTTAATATTACCTTACAATATGGGTATCAAACGAAAAGGGATGGCCCCAGGATTCATTTGAACTTCGATATATTTCGATAAATTTATCGATAACTGAGTTATCGGTCAAAATGCGATTGCCCAAAAATATTAATATTACCCTTCAATATGGGCATCAAACGAAAGGGGATGGCCCCAGGTTTCATTTGGACTTCGATATATTTCGATAAATTTATCGATAACTGAGTTATCGGTCAAAATGCGATTGCACAAAAACCTTAATATTACCCTACAATATGGGTATCAAACGAAAGGGGATGGCCCCAGGTTTTATGTGGACGTCGATATGTTTCGATAAATTTATCGATAACTGAGTTATCGGTCAAAATGCGATTGCACAATAACCTTAATATTACCTTACAATATGGGTATCAAACGAAAGGGGATGGTGATCTCATTTAGCGATAGCAATTTCTACACCTTTTCCAGTTTAAGTTCAGAAAGTTACAATTGAAGTTCAGAAAATTACAATTGAAGTTCGGAATTTCCAATTGAAGTTCAGAAAGTTACAATTGAAGTTCAGAAAATTACAATTGAAGTTCAGAATTTCCAATTGAAGTTCAGAAAGTTACAAATGAAGTTCAGAATTTCCAATTGAAGTTCAGAAAGTTACAATTGAAGTTCAGAAAATTACAATTAAAGTTCAGAAAATTCCAATTGAATTTCAGAAAATTACAATTGAATTTCAGAAAATTACAATTGAATTTCAGAAAATTACAATTGAAGTTCAGAAAATTCCTATTGAAGTTCAGAAAATTACAATTGAAGTTCAGAAAAGTTACTCATATGCCCTATGTACATAGTGTCTCGGTTGCAGGAAAATTGTATGGATTTGTTTGAAGATTTAATAAAAATGTAAATTCTCGTGCCTTTAGCGCCCTTCGTTGTACATATGTAGATGCATTTTTCAAACTTTTCAATTGCATAATAGTGTTTTCAGACAAAGATGATTTGTATGTTCATTTCGCATCATAAAACGTGTAAAGACTACGGCATGGTATCTCTAATGCAGCCGCGTTCTTACATACTTGTTATTTACATATTTTTTTATTCCGAAATAATGCATTTTATGTAAATAATTAATTTAATTGCTTATATGTATGCAATTCCGAAAATATTTAGCTTCTTTCTTCATGAAAAGTAATAACATCAGTTTTATTCCATGTGAATGCGCAAACTTTTGTTTCATATACGGTTTCGATTTACACCCATTGCTTGATGCACTTTCTTGCAACCAATGTCAAAATTTTTGCATATATAGACGATTGTTTCAAGCCCTATAAAACATATATCCGATTAATCGAATTAAAAATGCATCTACCCCGAAGGGCGTTAAAGATACGAGAATTTACATTTTTATTAAATCTTCAAACAAATCCATACAATTTTCTTACAATCGAGATACCAGGGCGTATGAGTTACTTTTCTGAACTTCAATTGTAATTTTCTGAACTTCAATTGTAACTTTCTGAACTTCAATTGTAATTTTCTGAACTTCAATTGTAATTTTCTGAAATTCAATTGTAATTTTCTGAACTTCAATTGTAACTTTCTGAACTTCAATTGGAAATTCTGAACTTCAATTGTAATTTTCTGAACTTCAATTGGAAATTCCGAACTTCAGTTGTAATTTTCTGAACTTCAATTGTAACTTTCTGAACTTAAACCGGAAAAGGTGTAGAATCCGAGTATTGGTTAACCACGGAATATTTCTGAGGAATATTGGTATCAAATGAAGGAGCATTCCATGGTTTTTACGGGACAATTTGTACGAATTTTTACAGTTTTCGATTTGAATTAAAGGCACACCAAAATGTTAACCCATAACACATAACTTTTTTAAGATTTTTCTTACATACACGAATATTTCAAAAGCAAGTTTCTGCTTTTAATAAGAGTATTATCAATAGACTGCGGATCTTTATGCAAAAAATTTAAAATGATTTATTAAGAGTTATATTGATTCAAAACTATATATTCACATTCCAAAGCGAATTTTCTTGCTCTGTTTTGGATATGCAAAATATATGCAAGTTATATGAAAATTTTTTTACATCAGATATGGAATTTTAAGTGATATACACAATAAGTAAAGTATAGTTGAATGCAAAAATCATATGTTCTATGCTGAATCTTTTGTTCTATGCAAATATAAAACCCATTAACACCCAAAAACAAACTGCAAATGGGAACTAATTTTTATTATAATAATTTTTAATGTAAAGAGGTAATTTTAGTTGTAGTTAAGACCACAATATAATTTATCAAACAGTAATAATGCGCCAGATATTCTGTTGGTTAACATTTTGGTGTGCCTTTAATTCAAATCGAAAACTGTAAAAATTCGTACAATTTGTCCCGTACAAACCATGGAATGCTCCTTCATTTGATACCAATATTCCTCAGAAATATTCCGTGGTTAAGCAATACCCGGAATCTAGAAATTGCCTTCGCTAAATGAGATCGCCATCCCCTTACTTTTGATACCCATATTGTAAGGTAATATTAAGGTTTTTGTGCAATCGCATTTTGACCGATAACTCAGTTATCGATAAATTTATCGAAATATATCGAAGTTCAAATGTATCCTGGGGCCATCCCCTTTCGTTTGATACCCATATTGTAAGGTAATATTAAAGTTTTTATGCAATCGCATTTTGACCGATAACTCAGTTATCGATAAATTTATCGAAATATATCGAAGTTCAAATGAATCCTGGGGCCATCCCCTTTCATCTGATGCCCATATTGAAGGGTAATATTAATGTTTTTGGGCAATCGCATTTTGACCGATAACTCAGTTATCGATAAATTTATCGAAATACATCGAAGTTCAAATGAATCCTGGGGCCATCCCTTTTCGTTTGATACCCATATTGTAAGGTAATATTAAGGTTTTTGTGCAATCGCATTTTGACCGATAACTCAGTTATCGATAAATTTATCGAAATATATCGAAGTTCAAATGAATCCTGGGGCCATCCCCTTTCGTTTGATACCCATATTGTAAGGTAATATTAAGGTTTTTGTGGAATCGCATTTTGACCGATAACTCAGTTATCGATAAATTTATCGAAATATATCGAAGTTCAAATGTATCCTGGGGCCATCCCCTTTCGTTTGATACCCATATTGTAAGGTAATATTAAGGTTTTTATGCAATCGCATTTTGACCGATAACTCAGTTATCGATAAATTTATCGAAATATATCGAAGTTCAAATGAATCCTGGGGCCATCCCCTTTCGTTTGATGCCCATATTGTAGGGTAATATTAAGGTTTTTGCGCAATCGCATTTTGACCGATAACTCAGTTATCGATAAATTTATCGAAATATATCGAAGTTCAAATGAATCCTGGGGCCATCCCCTTTCGTTTGATACCCATATTGTAAGGTAATATTAAGGTTTTTGTGCAATCGCATGTTGACCGATAACTCAGTTATCGATAAATTTATCGAAATATATCGAAGTTCAAATGTATCCTGGGGCCACCCCCTATCGTTTGATACCCATATTGTAAGGTAATATTAAGGTTTTTGTGCAATCGCATTTTGACCGATAACTCAGTTATCGATAAATTTATCGAAATATATCGAAGTTCAAATGTATGCTGGGGCCATCCCCTTTCGTTTGATGCCCATATTGTAGGGTAATATTAAGGTTTTTGTGCAATCGCATTTTGACCGATAACTCAGTTATCGATAAATTTATCGAAATATATCGACGTTCAAATGAAACCTGGGGCCCCCCCTTTCGTTTGATACCCATATTGTAGTGTAATTTTAATGTTTTTGGGCAATCATATTTTGACCGGTATCCGGGTATATGTATACACATTTTCATAGTTGTTTATTGAGAAAATAACTGCGACTAAAAACTACAAGTTGCGCGCCGTCGCATTTGCTGCCACAGTTACAAGCTGTTTGTTGGCAAACGACTATCTCATTTTCTAGTCAAGTTGTTTACTTTTGCTAGTCGTAGTCTAGTCAAGTTGCCAAAAAAAAAAAAAAACGACTAGCAACTGAATGAGCTAGTTGTTATTTCTGCTAAACGACCATGCGACTAGAATGCACAGTCGTATTTATGTTGCTTTGACTACTTGCTAGTAGAGCTGCAAAACTATCGATGGCACTATCGATAGTATCGATAGTTTTTTTTTCGTGTCACTATCGATAGTTTTTTTCCACTATCGATGGTTATCCCATTGTAAAAATCACAAGTTTTATTTTTTAAAAATTAGCCCGTTTAATTGTTAACGTAATATCAAAGATATCTGATAAAAGCATTATTTTTAGCGATTTCTTTCCTGTGAAACAAAAAGGATATTTTATGGACTAAAAACTCGGTTATATGACTCATCCGTGTGTAGGGCGTCGTTTTACAACTTTTTTTTTTGCAAAACACTATAGACTTCTTGCGCGGCCTTAAACTTCTCATATTCAATAGTACTGCATTTAAAATAAGAAACAACTAGCCGAACCCGTGCGCATCTTGCGCAAAAAATAACAAAACATACGTGGCGCCAGTCGGAACTTTCAACGAATTACCTATATGTTTGACAAAGATATCGCATAAAATGTTTTTATTTTCTCTGTTCCCAGTAGAATCTGTGTTCCAAATTTCATTAAAATGTTTCTATTTTTGCGCCAGTTAGATTATGCACGGCCGGCCGTTCAATCAATTTTTTTTCATCCAGGTCGTTTTGATTTATGTAAGTCCATATCTATCTCAGTTATTTTATGGTGTTACGTACAACCGTTATTTGATCAAAAGTATAAATACATATAGATACATATATTGTACTACGTACAGCTGTGTATAATTAAGAACATCCCATGCTGAAAAACCCCCATTCAGCGTAAAAGCCCGTCTCCACATAACTTGTTTCACCAAAGAAACATGTAGCAAAACATCTCGCTAAATAACCCGTCTCCACGTGGCTGATCGTGATTCAGTTTAACATTTCTCTTTCTTGCTCTTCTTAAATGTTTGTATGTTTGCTTATTTTTGCGTTTTTGTTTTGGTCTGTGTGAGATTTCGATAGATTTTCGATACAAAATTAGAGAAGACATCGATATCATCGAGGTTGGCAAGATGATTCAGAATGAAACAGTGTTGCAATCTTCACTCGCTCTCAGAAATTTTGCATGGAAATTGGCGAGATTCGGCACTGGTTTCCGTGTCGAAACAAGATTGAGAGAGAAAATGCAGAAAACAAGAGCGAAACACGTTATGTGGAGACATGGTATAAGTATGAATACACACGTGTTCGCCTAAAATAATGTGCTGTTTACATACAAACATACAGCTGAAGCTTATAAAAGCGTTTTAAAATATACACGAATGTTCAACTGGAACGACATCTAAATTTGAAATTTGTATTTAACTCAGCACTCTGAAGGCATAGTTTTAGGCGCAAATATTTTAGTTTAAATTTAAACATTATATTTTTGCAAAATACTATTAAAAAAAAGTACCACGCCCAATAAAACACCGTTTCGCATGCATAGCTAATTTTTACCTTTAAAACGATGCCTTACTTATTAATTTTGGTAAATTATGTGAGCAGAAAAAGGGATATTATAAAAACACCAATTAGAAATAATATATATATGATTTGCTCGCACAGCTAAATTCAATGAGGGTGCAAAACACGGTATATGTATTTTTGCAGTAACTCGCAGTAACTGGCATCTCAACTTCTGGAGAGGCCTTAAACTTCTCGTAAGCAATTGTACCACCCTTAAAATAAGAAACAATTCTCTTGCATTTCATCAAAATCGCCTTTATATATGTGTGTATCACCAACGCCGTCGGCGGCACCGAAATGCCGAAAGCCACGGCGCCGAACTCATCGAAAATGGCATCAGCAACCCCGACGGTTCGAAGTTCAGTGTAGCCAAATATGTGAACTGTGTTCGAATCAGTGTTGTCAAGTACTGATGCGAAATTCAAGACAGGTAGGCGCAGCGGCGAATTCAGAAACTACTTTTTTTTATTTACAAAGGTACAGTGTAATGTCAAGATCAAAGCAAATTCACACTATGGCCAACAGGAATGGGCGAGTCCCAAGCGAATACAGATTTTAACCAGGGCGAAACATTATTTTGACATTAAACTATACCAATTACAATATTAAAGTTCTGAATTCACGTATGCGCCTACCTTTCTAAATCTGGCTGGCAGAATTGAGCGGGATTTTCTGACGTTTCTTATCTTTTTGATAAAAGCAAATACATCGTTAGTTTATTTTACTAAAAACTATTTATTTAAATAATAAAATAATGGATTCTATTGCGATAGCAGCTATATTAGTGGATGAAGAAGAGCAAAGGAATCTGATAAACGAGAGAAAGTTTTTAAGGGATCATAGCAATCCTTTTACTTTAAGTAAACAAGCGTAAATTTAATTAGAGGCTGAAAATAAAAATAATAGTCTTAATTTTGCGTGAAAGAAACCTTTACCTTGTCCTTTTTTCTGTTTTTAATAGAATTATTTTGAACTACATAAAAGCAAATTGTATACAGGGGAAAATTTCAATAACAATGTACCCGGCACCGGAATTTTTCGTTTCTTTTTTTTGGCGATAGAGCACTAAAATGCAAACGAAGTCTTGCGGAAACTTATAATTCATTAATAACACAGTATTTTTGCGTAGAGCACCCTTATGCACTGCACCGCGCTTTGAAAAGTAACCCTCAGCCGACAGAACTCCCTTTCTGGATTTAGATCTAGAGATTTACAGTAATTTTGCGTAGTCGGAAGTGTTATAACTAGTAAAATTATCATTCGCAGAACTTTTCCTGAAGGATTCATTGAAAGATTCTTAGTGGTTTGAAAATAAATATGGCGGGCGCATTATACTTAAGCCGACCTTCCGCCACCTGCAATATTTATTTGAATGCGTCTTTATTGAGACGAAAGTTTTTACTGAAATGGTAAATTGTTGGTAATACACATTCATAATTCGTTAGTTGCTTTTTTATAATAGTCTAACAATAGTTATCAACTTCAGAAAATGCATTATTATTCTTTGGTGAAAATATATTTTAATTTCCAAAACCTACATACACACGTATTTAAATCACTGTTATTATCATTATTTCAAAATTTTTTCTCTGAAGTTTTTCTTTCCATATAACAGCAATTCAATCTCGGTGGAAAATGCAATGGACTCACGCCATGTTTGTGGCTTCTCGCGACCGGTTGATTAATATATTTACATATATTCACACTTATTAACACTTATTCCAACTTCATACATGTATTTACACAATTTACTTAAACTTTTATTGTAATTTTTTGATATTTTGTTAATATCGCCGCAACCATATACTTGCGGCAAATTTCGGCACGAAAAACTGTCAAAATGTTCGTTCATTCGGTGTTCATAATGCCGATTTACCGAACTTCGAAAGATTCGGCGCGCCGTCGGTTGTCATAATGCCGATTTGCCGAAAACGTCATTTCGGTACCGCCGACGGTGTTGGTGATAGTGGCAATAATCTCGCGCCAAGGCATCTTGCACAACTAAATTCAATGAATGTGCAAAACACGGTAACTCGCATGCTTTGACCACAAATGGAACATGGTGCAAGGTTTCCAATATATTAGCTGCGGAATGATTTGTATCTGACAGCAGCTTTTGTGTCTACAGTACAGCTACTCGCAATTTGAAATCTTCTTCTGATATAAAATGGCAAGCAATAGTTAAGTAATTTTCATTATTCCTTTTTTTGCTTGGTTTTCCGACGGGGTAGGAATATGATGTATTGTGGAACGATTTTTTCACAAGGGATGACGAAAAATCGTTCCGCAATACATAAGTACCTATATCTTTAGCTTAAGGGCCGTTTACTCAACCTCTGATTAACGCTAACCCTAAGAGAGGATGAAGTCACAAACAAATTTTATCTTTTGTCTATACACGGATGAGTCATCTAACCGAGTTTTTCGTCCATAAAATATCCTTTTTGTTTCACATGAAAGAAATCGCTAAAAATAATGTTTTTATCAGATATCCTTGATATTACGTTAACAATTAAACGGACTTATTTTAAAAAAATAAAACTTTTCTGATTTTTACAAGTTTTTATAAAAAACTTAATTTAAAAATCAAAACTTCTTCAAAAATCGCAAAAAATTAAAAATTTGTACATTGACCAGATGTCATTTAGCGAGGTGTGGTTCAATTACTGCAAGTTGTATATTGTTAGAAGCGTAACTCCAGCGAAAATAATTTTTGAATAAAGTGATAACAAAAAACACAAAATTACCGTTATCTCAAAAACGTAACCATACAAAAAATTAAAAAAAAAAAAAATTGTTCTGAGCTCAGCAGGCCCATACGTATCCTCCCCCATAACTGAAATTCTTCGTATTTTTTTGTTTTTTGATTTATTTATAGCATAGTGTATTCTACATTAATGAAATGTATAAACAATGTGCCTTATGTACTAGTCAGCGCCAAAGATGCGAAAAAAAACAAATGTACTACTTTTAGTTTTATTACTATAGCATTTTCAAGTCAAATGAAACCTTTTTCAAATCAAGTGAAATTTTAAATTGAAAAAGGTTTAATTTAACCAGAAAATGCTATATATATAAGTGAAGTATTTAATTCCTATTTGTTGTTCTTTTGTTAATTGATTAATGTTATTCGTTAAAAAAAAAATAAAGTCTTTGAAAAAGAAAATGTAAACAAAACCATCCCTCTTTTTAAGGTTTAATTTAACCTGAAAATGCTATATACATAAGTGAAGTATTTAATTCTTATTTGATCTTTTATTTAATTATTGTTTTGCGTAAAAAAAAAATTTAAGACTTTTTGAAACGAAAAATGTAAACAAAACCATTCCTCTTTTTATTGTAGTGAAATATTCATAAAAAATTATCGATAGTATCGATAGTTTTTTTTTCGACTATCGAAACTATCGAGTGGTCCGACTATCGATGGTTTTGCAGCTCTACTTGCTAGTCAGCAACTCAAACCCTGATTCAAACCCTGGTATGGGCTGCCTATGTCTGATGTATATGGATGTACGCATGCTTTGAGGAGTTTGCGTTATGTTTGAGGATATGTACTTTTGCAAGTACATTCATACATACATACATATGTATGTATGTAGATACCCTGTAGGGAAAATCTCTAGTTCCGAACTAGGTCGCTTCTAGTGCATTATTCGCCACTACTAGTGCGAGCTTAACCTCTTTTGCATGTTATCAACTGGCGAATTTAAGACGGCGATGTCCTAGGGGTGTCAATTGTCACCCTCTGCACTACATTTTCGATAGTTCCGAACTAGTATGAAATTCTACAGTTTTCACTAGTTCGTTTATTGGCACAATTTTGATAGTTCTGAACTAGCTACAAGTAACTAAAAATTCTACAGTTTTACATCTGCTGTTTAAGTACAGCATTTGACACACTTCATGCAAGTGGTGCGATGGCCGACTAGCTAACGCATGTGCCTTTCAATCAGAGGGGCGCGGGTTCGAATCCTGTCGGTGTCAAGGTGGTTGATAATTTTTTTTAAATTTTTTTTAACTAATATTTTTTTATTTATATATTTAATAAAAATTTATAAAAATATTTAAAATGTAATAAAATAAAAAAAAAATCAAAATAAGCCTGAGGAATCGGAAAAGCATAATTAGGGGAACATTTCATTTCATATAAGTTAAGATGCAAATAGAAAACTGTTTATATAAAACGCTTCACTAAAAATCTGAGAATTGCAGAAATACACAAAGCCGACGGCAATTGAACGGACGAAAAATTTTCATAAAATTTTTGTCACTTTGAAATTGCTTATAAATCAAAGTCTGTCTTATAATGGTCACTCATTTCACTCCTTCTGAACTGGTGAGGGTCTAACTACAATTGATCTAGTTCAATTTTGACACCTTTTCGCTAGTTCGGAACTAGAAATTTTGCTCACTAGTTATTGAGTTCCCTGCAGGGTATATATTGAAACAAATATAGAGTAATGTGAAATGCCGACGGCGGTTTGGATTTGCTATGTAATTAATTATATCCACACATATGTATGTAGATATGTATGAGTTCTCTGCTTCTGATGGTTGATGGTTGGTCATCAACAAATGGACATGAAATTACATATTTTTATGGACAACATATTTTTATATGTTCAAAATTTCGCAAATTTACCTAATTACAATTGATGATTCGATAAAAAAACACTCACCAGTTTCATCTAATTGATGCTTTGTTGTATGCACACCAACATCTTATTTAATCATTTTTAGTATAGAAAATGCAAGGGATCGCGGGTTCGAGTCACAGCAAAGTCATATTTAAAGTTTTGTAAAATTGTTTTTATCGTTTTTTTTAAAATCCTAAATTAAAATTCGATAGGAAAATTTTGAAAAAATTTAGTGGTTGTAAGAAATTGGTGCACCGATGGCATCGGTGTAATGCATATAAAACAGAGAATGTAAGTTATGTGGTGCAAATAACATCACAGCTGCAGCTATATTTTCTCAATCTATACTAAATAACATAAAAATTCTCAATTACCTATGCTAAAAACGGAATTCTGCTGTTTAGGGTAGGTAATTCACCATCAAATTTTAGGATGGTGAATTACCTACCACCTCGTCCTCCTCACACTATTCGTAGTGGTTGGACCTTCTCTGGTTTTGTAAGTTCTCTGCTGTCACTTTTTGCAACAACAATTCCCATGGTTGAAGTTTGTTTTGATGGGAATACAGTGAGTCACAGTGAAAGTGAGCCATCATTTATTCACAAATTTTTATTATTAAATATCTTTGTTAACAATTACTTGACTTTCCTAATTTCTTTGCAACGGAAAACTTTCAACAACATGCCAGAAATGATGAAAAACAAAAACAATCAAAGTAATTCTTCTCGCAGCTCTAATTTAAATACTTAAAGTTTCTCTCAAGAATTATTATTTTTCTCTTATATATTTTTACAGTTCACATCTTACTTTATGTGTTAATTATAGGTATACACAATATATATAAAAGGGGATTCAGGCAATTTTTTTTCCGATTTTAAAATGTGTAGGTACTTATCAGACAATATACGCTAGATCGCGTAAAAATCGTCTTTTGTTAGATGAATAAAACACATTGCATGCTAATAAAATTTGTATTATATTTAATTCATTAGGGATAGAGTAATTGAACTGTTGAAACAATGCAACAAAGTATTAAAACCGTTTTAGGGCATATTCCTCTTAGTGGCTAACTTTCACTGTGAGCCCGTTTCATGAACTTTTCAATCAAATATTTTTTGAAATACTAAATTGCGGTTTACTATAAAATATACCTAAGTATATAATCTTGGTTTCCAATCGGTTTGTGTATAATTTTTTATTTTCATAAAACTTCGGACAAAAAAACGTGGCTCATTTTCACTGCGACTTACTGTATGTATCAAAAATATAGATACACATTTATTTTTTCAAAACAAAAATGAAATATCCATGATGCCAATCGATGCTACCCAATAAGCATTTTTGAATGCATTTGAATTTCATTGATTTGACGTGAATTCTATCGATATTCTCCAACCAAAATCAAACGTCAGGATAAAGCCTTTGAACAACAAACGCTCATCCGATTGAAATAAAGGAACAAAAATGTAACAATTATGATTGTCTGTTTAACTTATTTCCTCACTTTTTTGTTATGCATTTAAAAATAGTAACAACATTATATACACAAAAATTAGTTGAATTATACATTCCTTTTTAAATTATATTCTTCACTCGTTTTTAGTTTATTTATTGCTAATATGATTGAATTTAATTCATGCTAATTATACTCTCAGTACAGTTTGGAAAAGTGTTGTAACTCAAGTGTAAAAACATGTTGGATATAAACTTGAGAATTGAAACTTTTCTCCAACATTGGATTCGTGCTAATTGGGATCTATCCAAATGTAGGAGAATGTATAGTTTCCAAAGCAACCAAAGCGTTTAAAGCAGGGACTGATTTTAATCGTTATTTTCATTTCTTCGGTAGTAAAATCATTATGAAAACTTCGTTAACTATAAAATGCAAGTATGCCGATACAATGATTTTAGCACATTCTATCCAAATGTGAGCTCATCTTTATTCTGAAGATTTTTATTTTTAAAATTTTTAAATAACCATTATTTACGATTTTTATTTTTTCGATCAAAAATAATTTTTATTATTGAATTTAAATTTTTCCGATGAAACTTGATCGATATTTTATGATTTTTATTTTTCCGATCAAAAATAATTGTTATAATTGGATTTAAATTTTTCCGATCAACTTTAATCAATATTTTTTTATTTTTTCTCCGATCATAGTAAACTTTTTCAAACGTTAGTGAATCCTATATTTGATGGCTTGAAGTTGACGATTGTGCCAACATTGGCGCAGTTCTATTTGAGAACAAAATTTGCAAAAAAAACAAGTTTTTAGAGTTTATTATAATCGGAAAAATTTAAATCCAATAATAAAAATTATTTTTGATCGAAAAAATAAAAATCAAAAAATATCGATCAAGTTTCATAGGAAAAATTTAAATCCAGTAATAACAATTATTTTTGATCGAAAAAATAAAAATCATAAAATATCGATCAAATTTCATTGAAAAAATAAAAATCAAATTATAACGATTAAAAATGATTTTTTTCATAAAAATGATAATCGTTACGGTCCCTGGTTTAAAGGCATCAAGGCATTAATCAAAAAGTATGGATTGGCACAGCATTTTATCAGCAAACACAATATCTACTGGTAGAGAGTGTAATTCTCAAACTTATCTCTAATCCAAAGCGAAGGTAGAAAACTACACTAGAAATAAATTGGAGACTGATTAGAAAAATTGGTATTTGCGAATTCTCATTAGAATCTCATTAGAAAACTAAATTTGATTTCCATTCGGAAACTATGATTTTCTAAATTTGAGAATTATGTCCCATTTTGTTTGAAATCGCTAGGATTCTCGACTGCTTCTTGAGTCGTCCTCTAACTTTAGAGATTTTAGAAAAGTGCTAGTTCTTGAGTCATTCTCAAACCGATATCTAACCTAAATGTTTGTTGGGTTTCGCCATGCAAAATGGCCGTTTGAATTCAAATTTTTTTCTTTCCTTTTGAACATTTTCGTATAAGCAGGGTTGCACTTTCTCGTACTGCTATATTACTACATTTTTCCTAGAAATATAGAAAAGGGAATATACGGATACCAATGCCTTTACTACTTCGTTCACGTGTATGCAAATTTTAATTCATGTAAGATTAAGACGATCCATCTTTACACATATAACAGCAACAATTTTTTTCAAATTACACGATTTTTGGAACGTGATTTTAGCTTTTAAAACGTCATTTGACATTTTGGTAAATTCAACCAAATTTTAGCGTTGATGCAAAATTAGGCAATTTTAAAATAATGAATGAATCATATCAAATATAAAATTTTATTCCTAAATGTCATTTGGAATTTGGTTTATTTAACATGATAGTGTCAATATAAACTAAAAAATTTAAAAAAAAAAAGAATGTCAAAACTATTTTGAAACATACACATTTTTTTTTGAACATTTGGAGTTCTGCTTTTCGTGCAAAACAACGGAATTATTATTTTTTAAATAAAAAGAAAATCTGGTGCCGTGGGAAGAGTTTAGCGTCATTGGAAGTGCGTGATAATGGCATTTCCATTTATATTTTCAGTTTGTAGGCGAGTTAAAGGTGAAACGTATTTTTATTTCTAAACGTTTTTAATGTAAAATATTTTCTTCTTTCTCCTCATAGTTTACAATTTTAACAGGAGGATATCCTCCCATATCTCCCAATACCGAAGCACCTTCTTTTATTGAATGTACATACATATCGCTAGCTTAGAGTGCAAACTGTGTAAGTCCATTTTTATGAAAAAGTGTTTTTAAGTGTAGAAAGCTAGAAAAATCAAATACGCACAAGGCTAAACAAGTCTGTGATAATTGTCATATTTCTACTCGTTGTTATTCAGTGATACGCAAATTGTGTAAGTCCAAAAAGCGAAGAAAATTGTGTAAGTCCAAAATTTTATATGAACAGAAAATTTTTTTTCATTTGAAATTTTTTTATTTTTTGTTTTTTGTCTCTCCTACAAAGTTTAAAAAAAGGACTTACACAATTTGCACTCTAAGCTAGCGATATATTGTATTTTTGTAAATTGTAAAATCAATCCAGTTAATTTAACAATAAATTTAAGGTAAAATCAAAAAGATATTATTGCTAATTTAACGCGACCATTCCGTGTAAATTTAACTAGCTTGAATTGCAAAATTATCTAGTTCAAAGTGTGAAGTCAACAGCAAAACTCAATATTATTTTAATGTTAGTTCTGCACATTTATCTGTTATTTTGTGCGCACTTGGACCGATATGACGAATAAAATTAATATATGTATATCGCACCCTAAATCATAAAGTGGCACAACTCAAAATTCAAAAATTTGCAGGAGGCAAAAAACTTTTTTCCTTTACCAGCAATGACATGGCAAAAGGCGACGTATAATGGCTATTTTTCAGTCAAAAGAGACCCGAATGAAAAGTTTTTTTGTTGGCAATCGCTAGAAAAGTCGATTTAAAAAAATTTTGAATTGTGTCACTTTATGATTTAGGGTGCGATATATTTTTATTAAAATCGTTTCGTTGTGAAGAAAAAAATCCAGTAGAAACGGAGTAAATCCTAACTAATTTGCTCCCATTTTGGTAGTAACAGCAATTCTACGAAATTGTACAGCATTGATTCCTTCATTCTCTCGATTTTCGCACAAATACAAATGCATTTTTAAAAATCAACAAGAAGAAGACCATTTGAGTGACCAAACTATATAGTATAAACAATGATTTAGCCTCTTATGGCAAATCAAAAACAGCCCTTGTAGCCAAATCGTGTGAACACAAATGTGATACAGAAGGTAAATAAAAATAATGAAAATGGACAAATTTTGATTTTCCACTTGGATACAAATGATTGTGTCAAATATACAAATCTTTTTTGACAACCAAAATAAATTATATTTAAAATAAAAAATATGTATATGTATGGAAATACAAATTTTAAATTGGCCTCTTATAAGCTTCTGCTTTGGCCGTAAGGGGAAAGAAGAAGTCCGGAAGAAACATTATACGGCGCACTGGCTTCTCTTTATAACATAGAATAACTACACAGATATCATGCCATTTGAGTTTCATAATTTTTTTATTTCAGTAATTTGAATTCCAATTTCGAAAAAAATTAATTTTTGAAATAAATATTATTTTCATTTAGTTTGAAGTTTAATGTCAATCAAATTGGTTTTGATGGAGTACTTAGCTCTGTTCGTGGCCCCTGTGGTGCAGTGGGTAGAGTGCTCGCCTGCTATACCAGAGATCTCGGATTCAAACGCCAGTCCGAACAAACACCAAACAATTTTTTTCTAATTAATTAAAACTCAATCGGTGGTTGGGTTTTTAGAAACCGCGGTCACCTCTCGGCAGTGGGCGGCATATCCTCCGAGTGTATTTCTGCCATGAAAAAGCTTCTCACAAACAATGCATTCGCCGTTCGGAAACGGCATAAAACTGTGGGTCCATCCAATTAGTAGGACAAACAAAAGGAGCACACCTCGAATTGGGAGAGAAGCTCGGCCATAAAACTCGTCAGAGTTATAATAGCGCCATTGTCTTATTATATTATTATTTAGCTCTGTTCAATAACAAAAAATTGTTACGAATTTTTCGTAAAAAATGACAGCTCTCCATATAAAAATGACAGTTTTTATTAAAAATAAGTAAAAAATGTTTAGTAATTGAACACAGGTTTTGTCTCTTTTCAAGAAATGTTTTTGTATTTTGACTTTCGGTGGATTTTTCAAACCAAATATACCAGGGAAAAAACGTAGTGTCATATAGGCCAAAGAAGCGTTTAAGTAGCTAGAAAAAATTATGAATAATTTGTTATTCCTTATTGAGATAATTTTGTATAATAATTTTGTATTCACGTTATTCAATTATTCTTGCTAGTCACACGAGTATACTTTTTCAGAAAGTGATTTTTCGAATACTTTCCCAAATTAGGAAAGAATATTTACCCGAATTTGAACCGAAAGTTTTCCCAAAGGCTTTCCCGAATCCGTACCGAATATAAATAAACATGAACCCCTGGTAATAACTCAGTCAGTTTCCGAGCGAATTTAACAAAACTTTGCACGTGACTATATCCTACTATTACCCTAACCATTTCTAAAAATAATCGAAATCGATATATGGTTTTGATCCTTTATTTGTTTCTAACTCCGAAAATAGTCATGCCGCGCAAAAAAGTAACGTAATCACTTTCATTGAAAATGAGTACATAAACAATTTCTTCATATACGATTTCGACGTATCTGCAACATTTAATTCACAATGACCATTTTTTTGGAGCTCATTAACACGTATTCTATTGAATGAATTAAATTAGCTTTATATCATCTTACAGAGAATTAAAAGAAGTATTATCCAGTTTTGAAATCGTGAAAATAAATGCACTTATAATGATTTAATACATATTTGATTAATTTTTGTTTGTTAATTTTTCATATAATTTTCTTCCAAATTATGCCCAAAAGTATGCTTCTATATTTTTCTTACGACTGTTTTATCATGATTGGTTAAATCGTGTCAACGAATGTGAACAAATTTACCACTTTACTTTTATGTACAAATGTGTGGCAAATCAAAAGCTAATAAATCGAGCAAATCGTGTGAACGCAAAGCAAATCATTTGCAAATGGATATCAAAATGGGCAAATGTGGACAAATTTAAATTTGTCATTTTTTGTACAAAATGCGCAAATCGTGTGATCTCGGCTTTAGGTTGCACACAGTTAATTTATTAATATAATCATACATAGGCACTACACTTCAATGCGAAATGAAAACCTGGCGCCCGCCAATGCGACTGGGCTACGTTTCCGTCCCTCGATGTTAGATGGTGGTTGTTTCTGTTATGGTGATTTAAGTGAGTCAATTATTGGATTATAATTAGTGTAGCAGTTCGGCTCTCCTCCTGGACGTGGTGGAAACAATGGTCAGTTACCGGCGTTGGTGGTGTAGTGTTATTGTTCAGAACATTGGTGGCCACCGTCGCACAATGACACCTTTTGGATTTTTTCTTTGCAAAAATCATAACTTTTGAACCAATAGAGATATTTCAATGATTTAAACTGCATCTGAAAGCTAATTGTTTGAACTTATTGTGGTAGAAAATTCATAGGCCCACAACAGGGTGCCTCAAAATAACTCGTCAAAATTTAAAATTTTTATAAAAATGCAAAAACAAGAGTTTGTAAGTAAAAACTTAATGAACAAGTAAGGAAGCCTAAGTTCGAGTGGAATCGAACATTAGATACTCAGCTGTATGCTTTCATTGTTTGTTTTCGTTTGATGGAATCACGGTGTACTTTATATAAAGCGAGTGCTGCATAAAGCGGGCGTTGCCACGCCCATTTTCAAAATTTTTATCAGTTATCCAACTAAGCATATGAATATTATTCTTTGTGCAAAATTTAATTCCTTTATGACTTCTAGTTACAAAGATGTCACATTACAAATTCCCAAAGGGTGTTCCAGAAATATCTTTGTTAAAAAGTGCGTGGTCATAAACCGATTTCAATAAATTTCTGCGTGTCTATTAACACAAGTTATAAAAGTGTATAAACCAAGTTTCGTCATAATATCTAAATTATTTGTCGAATTATGGGCTCTCAAATATCGTAGATTCCTTTGTCTAAAAAAGGCGGTGCCACGCCCGTTTTCCAAAATTTTTCCATTTTTTATTTTCGGTCTATTGTGGAACTCATGCCACAAAATTTCAATGACATATCTTTATATTTGACAAAGATATCGCTTAAAATGTTTTTCTTAGGCCCCTTTATAGTTCCCATATACAAAAGTGGGCGCGGTCGTCAACCGATTTCGCTAAAATTTAGAACATGAATTACCACAAGTAACAAAGGTGTACACACCAAGTTTCGTCATTATATATCAATTATTTGTCGAGTTATGGGCTTAGAAATCTAGTATATTCCTGCTTCTAAAAAGAGGCGGTGCCACGCCCATTTTCCAAAATTTTTGTGTTTTTCGTTTTATGTCCGCAGTTGGACTCCTGCCATAAAATTTCAATGATATATCTTTATATTTCACACAGATATCGCTTAAAATGTTTTTATTAGGTCACTTTATAATACCCATATACAAAAGTGGGCGTGGTCGTCAACCGATTTTGGCAATTTTTCGTCCAAACATTTGCCTAAGTAAGTATATTACGCATACCAAATTTCATCGATATATCTCCAATTGTTTCTGAGTTATGGCATATAAAACTTTCAATGTTTGACCCTTAATAAGTGGGCGTGGCACCGCCCATTTTCCAAAATTTTATCAAATTTCTTCATAGGGGCCTGAGCTCAATATGTGGGTAAAATTTCATTTCATTTTCATTTCATTTTTATTTATTTATTTAAAAACGTTTGTTTAACCTAAAGTCATCACACTTATATAGAGATACAGTTCCTTGAACTTTACAACCATAACATTTATTATGTATGTATATATGAAGGATCTATTTGGGGAAATAACTTAATTTATTCAAAGGAAAAAAATACATATAAAAAAACCTCTATTTAATTTTTTGATATGCAGTCATATGTACATGTATATACATATATATACATACCCTGTAAAAAAGTGTGCGACGAGTCTCTAAAAAGATTTGTCCGGGAGCGCACTCTTTCGGGTACAATTAGTCTACAATTGTTCCCAATTGTACCCGAACGGGTACATATGTATACTAATTGTAGACGAATTGTACCCGAAAAGGTATCAAACGGGTACAATTAGTCGCACAAATGGATGTGTCGCATTTGCTACCTGTTCGGGTACAAAACGGGTACAATTGTGCGCTTTTGCTACCCGTTCGGGTACAAACTGGGTACAATTAGTCTCTTCATAGGACATGCTCAAACAAAAGAGAACACTTCAACCCATATAAAGAGATACAAATGGGTAGTAATCGCATGCTCCCTTGCGAGTTGTCCCGGATGTATCCCGGAGTGATCGCATTTTTTGCAGGGTATATGTAAATACATATACATACAACTGTGTATGAATACATGAGTATCCATATAAATACATAGTGTACTAAACCATCAGCGAATTAAGTAAGTTAGTGTATAAATATTTAAGTACAAATATGGAAATGCACATGAATATAATGAAATTTACATATATTTCGTTTTATTATATATACAAATATATGCACACACACATACATACACACATGTATATATATACATATATCCATATATGCATATATATACACATACACACACATACATGCACAGGCATACGATCTATGTACATATATATAAATTTTTAAATTTTGAATATAAGTAAATTAACTATCTATGCTCGGCAGTGATTTTATAAGAATATTTTCTGAGAGTTCACAGTGACTATTAAATTTATCAATTATCTTAGTTATTTGTTTTGATATAAGTTCTACTTTGTTATCAGTATGAAGGCGGGCAGTGGAGTAGTGCCAGGGTAGTTTGAGCATCATTTTCAAAAGTTTGTTTTGGCGAACTTGTAGTTTGGTTTTGTGAACTTTTGAACATACTCCCCAAACTGGACATCCATATAGCATCATGGATTGAAAAATCACTTTGGCAATGATAATTTTGTTGTCATTACTTAAATCTGACTTTCTGTGAATTAGTGGATACAACATTTTTATACCAAGGTCAATTTTTTGACTTACACTCTGAATATGGTTTTTGAATATTAGTTTGGGATCAAGGATCAAACCTAGGTATTTCACAGTGTTAGACCATGAAATACTGAAATTATTAATTTGTAAGGGTAAACCCGGAAAAAAACAAGGGTTTCTTCTTCTCGTAAAGAAGATTGCTTGTGCTTTATCTGGATTAAGTTTGATTTTCCATTTGTGAAAATAATTAGATATAAAACCGATCCTTGGGGTACGCCTGCAGGTATCAAAGTTAAGTCAGAAAAGCAATCACCTAGTTTTACACAGAAATGCCTGTTGGTAAGGTAGCTTTTTATAATTTTGATTAAGTGACTAGGAAAAGAAAACTGAACAAGTTTAGCAATGAGGCCGTTATGCCAAACTGAGTCAAACGCTTTCTCGACATCAAGTAAGACTAGAGACGTTGATTTTTTGTTTGCAAGGCTGTCCTTTACTTGATTGCAAAGGCGTTTAATGGCATGAGTAGTGGAATGAAATCTGCGAAATCCAAATTGCTCATTGGGTATGATATTGGTAGTGTCCAGGAATTCCCAGATTTTATCTTTTAGTACTTTCTCCAGCACCTTGCTGAGACTGCTGAGAAGACTAATTGGACGATAACTACATGTGATGTTATTAGGTGATTATAGCACAATGAGAATATTTTGTAGCACTGACTGTTCATTGTGAATATGCACAGGCAAATAAAGAAGAGCATATCTCCGATTAAGAACCGAAATAGTTTTGCTTCGATACACATAGTACATATTAGTTGATATTTTTTCGTTTAGGCTTCATTTTTGAGCTCTCATGACCAATGTTTGTTTTATAGGGAAAAAAATTATCTGAAAAATTAATATTTTTTGTAGAAGTTATAAATACTTATCGTCGCTCCGGAAGAAGAAAGGGCATGCCAGTAATTTGTCGACGAAAAAAGGCACATTAAAAATATGTCGGGAAAGAAAGACGCTTTACAAAACATGTCGACGAAGATAGATGCATTATAAAATATTTCGACGAAGAAAGACGCATAGCAGTAATATTGACAAAGAAAAAAAAAATTGAATACGTCTTTCTTTCCTAAAAAATATTTAAATGCGTCTCTTCGTTAGCAAAAAAATAAAGAGTATTTCTTTCGAAAAATATTTTTAATGCGTCTTTCTTTGAAAAAAAAAGTTTGCGTCTTTCTTCCTCAACAAAACACTTTGCGTCTTTTTTCTTCTATACCGACGATATGTAGGTAGATCTATTTCGGAGATCACCACATTCCTTCATCAGACTTCTTTTTACTTTTATTCTTGCGTCCGCATAAAACATCCTTTAATGAAAAATTTAACACAAATTAGTACAAAATAGTACAAAAATATACCTAGTTGCGAAGTTAAAGAATACGATAAATGTAATCTCTAAAAAAGTCTAAATAAAAATATTAGTAAAAAACACCAATTTTAAATATTTTTTGACATACTGAGCACCCAACGCTTTTCCTTAAATACTTATATTTTCGTTCATCATTTTGTTTCTAATTAAATTATTTCTCAATTTTTAGTACGATTTTTAAGATTAAAGTGTGTTTTTTAGTTGTTTAAGCTATTATTTTTTATAAATAAATATACGTATATTATATGCATCTCTATGCATCATAGCCAAGCTTAGTACGACGCACTATGGCGCCTCTGCCGAAAAAACGTGGCAAAAATCAAAAATTTCATGAAATTGTTTTATAAATCCAATATATGTATCTAATAGAAAATTTTCCAGCGAACACGAATATGTAACTCTTGTTAAATAAAATATTTTAGCTTAGGAGGTACAGCCGCTCAAAATTGACAAATTTTCAACAAAGGGTCCGAATTTTTCAAATCTTGAGATGATGCGCCATCTTCAGTGTCTTTTTTTCGTTCTGAGTTATTTTGTGTAAGTTCGATAGTAATTATAGTAACTAACTTCCAAGGGTTCACTGCAAGTTGCATGTCGTTAGAAGCGTATTTTAATTATCTTTCTAACAAGGTACTGCTTGCGGTCATCGCACTTGCAACCTTAGCGAAAAATAGTTTTGAATATAGTGATACCCAAAACTGCACAAATTTACCGTTATCTCGAAAACTAACCATACAAAATATAAAGAAAACAAGTTTTGAGATCAGGAAGACCGGACCAACTGCCCTATACCTGAATCTCTTGGAATTATTTCAAATTAATAATTTTAGAGTAGTGTAATGTAACTAAGCTGAAGAGGGGAATGGCTCAATCCCATTTTGCATTTAAACGGTAAGAGTCCCCATCTTTTTTTCTTCGGAATTCAGCTTACGATACATCATTACACCTACAATATTTTTTTTCGAATTTTTCCTAGGCGGAGAACATTGATAACAACAATTATCCTTAAAAAGGATACAGACAAATTTTTTTTTAATTTATTTGAAAAACTATATGAAAATATACACAATTACCTTACATGTGGCGTAGTTCGCGTTTTTCAAAAAAGTTTATGTAAAACTTTTTTGGCGAATAACTATTGCAAAAATGTTCATTTCGCAAAAATATTTCGGGGGCTAATTCTTGACACGGAGAGCTATCGATTAAGACGCCAATCATAAAAATCTAAGGAAAAAATTTTTTTGTGCTGATTTAAAAAATTCTGACCCCAAAGAAAAAAATGTGTTTTAATTTTGTTATTTTTTTTGCATTTAACATTATTTTGCCTATAGGTAAAGCTGCCGGTGGCTACTTATTTATAATGCGATGAACGGTAATTCAATTCTAAGTTTAATCAAAAAAACAAATTTCTTGTTCTCTGGTAAAAGTTGTCGGATACATCTGTTTTTCGAAAAGCCTATTTTTAGGCCCTTTTTATACTTAGCTGTACTAGTACACAGAGTATTATAGTTTTAATCACATAACGGTGGATTGTAACAGAATGAAATAATCGAGATAGATATAGACTTATATATATCAAAATGATCAGGGTGAAAAGAGAAATCTATTGATCCACGTCCGTCCGTCCGTCCGTCTTTAAACACTCTAACTCGCGCAAAAATTGCGATATTTTTTATGAAATTTGGAATGCAATGTTCAAACTTTGATGGAAAAAATAAAAAAGGTCAAAAAAGGTATTTGCGACATTAACAGTGGTTATTTGTGGAATATTCCTTTACCAGAATTCATAAAGTTGACCTGCGTCCAGCTGCGATTTTACTTTTTACATCAAATAAAGTAAAACAACCTTGGGCACAAATACGCGTCTGGGGGATACACATATGGATATCTCAGTCACTAATATAGCCTGAGTGATGAAATTTCATCCACGTAATGAGATCGGAAAGAAATATTCTAAAATTTTCGAAAATAGGCGGCACCACGCTCACTTACTAAAGGCCAAAATTTGAAATTTTTATATGTCATAACTCAGAAACTATAACAGATATATTGATGCAATTTGGTATGAGTGATATATCCACTAAGGCAAATATTTGGACGAAAAATTGCCAAAATCGGTTGACGACCACGCCCAATTTTATATATGAAAATTATAAAGGGGCCTAATAAAAACATTTTAAGCGATATCGTTGTCAAATATAAGATAGGTCCGTGAAATTTTGTGGCATGAGTCCCACAGTAGACCGGAAACAAAAACTGGAAAATTTTTGAAAATGGGCGTGGCACCGCCCCTTTTTGGACAAAGGAATCTACGAGATTTCGGGGCCCATAACTCGACAAATAATTGAGATATTATGACGAAACTTAGTGTTTACACTTTTATTACTTGTGCAAATATACGTTAAAAAATTTAGCGAAATCGGTTTATAACCACGCATACTTTTTTACAAAAACATTTCTAAAATGACCTTGTGAAATTTGTGACGTGACATCTTTGTAACTAAAAGTCATAAAGGAATGAAATTTTGCATTAACAGTAATACGTATATGCTTAGTCGGATAGTTGATACAAATTTTGAAAATGGGCGTGGCTACGCCCACTTTAAGCGGTATCCGTATTATATAAAATACACCGTGTTTCCGTCAAACGTAAACAAATATGAGAGCATCCCTTTACCAAAATAGTTGACTTATCTGGTCTAACGCTCAAATGAAACTTTATAAACCAAATTTCATTATTTTTTTCATTAATTTTGAACTTACAAATTCTTGTTTTTGCATTTTTATAAAAAAGTTTAATTTTGAAGAATTATTTTGAGGCCTATGAATTTTCTACCACAAACAGTTCAAATAATTAGCTTTCAGATGCAGTTTAAATCTTTGAAATATCTCTATTGGTTCAAGTTATGATTTTTGAACGTCATTACATTATTTTATTTTAATCAATTATAATAATTCAGCGTTCAGCTTTAATAACAATAACATATGTTTAGTTTAAAGGTTAAGATTGTACCGCCTCCCACTTAATGAAATAAAGGATAAAATAACTTCAGCATAGCTAGGAATAAAATTTTGAAGCTACTATGTACCAAGTATACGTTCAAGGTTTTTTAATTTTTGAAGCCTTGTTAGATATTTGCATGATTATATATTTTTTACTACCTAGTCTGAGTACAAGAAAAAAATTAAATACTACCTGCTCTATGAACTCGTTAAATATACGCAAAATACGCAAAATAAAAAACGAAAATTTCATTTATACCTGGTATGTCCATACATATATGTACATATGTATATACATATATATAGTATGTACATTAGAGCGTATCGAGAAAAAAAAAAGTTCGCCGTACGCCCCCCATATGATTTCTTTTTCGAAAACATTTCCGGCGTGCGGTGGACTTTTTTTTTTGGTCCATATAAGGCGAGACGGCCTAATGTACATATGTATGTATATACCCTGCAGCGAAAATAACCAGTTGCATACTAGAATTATACCAGTATACCGTAAACAGTCAACTACTTGCCCGAGTGTTCATTTCCCATGTAAACATCTGGTATTTTTCGTTTGTTAATGTCCTACGAAATGGCAATTGTCTTCCTCTGCATAAGCTCATACCAATTAAATACCAATCGAACACATACCAAAACAAGTAAGGAAGCCTAAGTTCGAGTGGAATCGAACATTAGATACTCAGCTGTGTGCTTTCATTGTTTGTTTGCGTCTGATAGAATCACGGTGTATTTTATATAAAGCGAGTGCTGCATAAAGTGGGCGTAACCACGCCTATTTTCAACATTTTTATCAGTCATCCAACTAAGCATATGAATATTATTCTTTGCTCAAAATTTCATTCCTTTATGACTTCTAGTTACAAAGATGTCACGTTACAAATTCCCAAAGGGTATTCCAAAAATATCTTTGTTAAAAAGTAGGCGTGGTCACAAACCGATTTGAATAAATTTTTGCATGTCTATTAACACAAGTTATAAAAGTGTATAAACCAAGTTTCGTCATAATATCTCAATTATTTGTCGAGTTGTGGGCTCCGAAATCTCGTTGATTCCTTTGTCTGAAAAGAGGCGGTGCCACACCCATTTTCCGAAATTTTTCTATTTTTTGTTTCCGATCTACTGTAGAACTCATTCCACAAAATTTCAATGAATTATCTTTATATTTGACAAAGATATCGCTTAAAATGTTTTTATTAGGCCACTTTATGATACCCATATATAAAAGTGGGCGTGGTCGTCAACCGATGTCGCTAAAATTTTGAACATGTATTACTACAAGTAGTGAAAGTGTATACACCAAGTTTCGTCATAATATGTCGATTATTTGTCGAGTTATGGGCTCAGAAATCTCGTATATACCTGCTTCTAAAAGGAGGCGGTGCCACGCCCATTTTCCAAAATTTTTGTATTTTTTGTTTTATGTCCATAGTTGGACACCTTGCATAAAATTTCAATGATATATCTTTATATTTGACAGAGATATCGCTTAAAATGTTTTTATTAGGTCACTTTATAATACCCATATATAAAAGTGGGCGTGGTCATCAACCGATTTTGGCAATTTTTCGTCCAAACATTTGCCTATGTAAGTATATCACGCCTACCAAATTTCATCGATATATCTTCAACGGTTTCTGAGTTATGACTCATAAAACTTTCAATGTTTGCTCCTTAATAAGTGGGCTTGGCACTGCCCGTTTTCCAAAATTTCACCATATTTCTTCATAAGGGCCTGAGCTCAATACGTGGGTAAAATTTCATCGCTCCAACTATATTAGTGACTGAGATACCAAATTTCCGATTTTTTCTATATGGGAAAAGTGCGCGTGGTCATGGTCCGATTTCGCCCATTTTCAATACCAACCGCCCCAGTCTCGATACCAACTTGCATTTCAAATTTCTTCAAAATATCTCAATTTTTGCGCGAGTTAGAGTGTTTACAGATGGACGGACGGACATGGCTTAATCGATTTCTATTTTGTCCCTGATCATTTTGATATATATAAGTATATACCTATCTCGATTATTTCACTCTGTTACAATCCACCGTTATGTGATTAAAACTATAATACTCTGTGTACTAGTACAGCTGAGTATAATAAGACAAGTAGGGAAGCCTAAGTTCGAGTGGAATTGAACATTAGATACTAATCTGTATGCTTTCATAGTTTGTTCGCGTTTGATGGAATCACGGTGTATTTTATATAAAGCGAGTGCTGCATAAAGTGGGCGCAGCCACGCCCGTTTTCAGAATTTGTATCAATCATCCAACTAAGCATATAAATATTATTGTTAGATAAAAATTGCATACCTTTATGACTTTTAGTTACAAAGACATCACGTTACAAATTCTCAAAGGGTGTTCCAGAAATATCTTTGTTAAAAAGTAGACGTGGATCTAAACCGATTTCCCTAAATTTTTGAACATGTATTACCACAAGTGATAAACGTTTATACACAGTTTCGTCATAATATCTCAATTATTTGTCGAGTTATGTGCTCCGAAATCTCGGAGATTCCTTTGCCTAAAAAGGGGCGGTGCCACGCCCATTTTCCAATTTTTTTGTTTTTTGTTTTCGGTCTACCGTGGTACTCCTGCGACAAAATTGCAATGATGTGGTGGTCTCCGAAATGGATCTATAACTTCTACCAAACAAGTATTAATCTTTCATACCAATTTTTCCTTACAAAAAAAAAAAAAAAAAAAAAAAAAATGGTCTTGAGAGCTCAATAATAAAGTAGATATATCTTTATATTTGACAGAGATATCGCTTAAAATGTTTTTATGACGCCACTTTTAGTTCCCATATATAAAAATGGGCGTAGTTGTCAACCGATTTTGGCAATTTTTCGTCCAAACATTTGCCTAAGTAAGTACATCACGCGTACCAAATTTCATCGATATATCTGCTACGGTTTCTGAGTTATGACTTATAAAACTTTAAATGTTTGCCCCATAATAAGTGGGCGTGGCACCGCCTCACAGTGCTTCGTCTCAATATAGTGAATTGGCAAAATTAGGGGAGTAAGCGCAGAACAATGAAATTTTATGTACAGGCATAAAATAATAGATATAGGAAAAAACGAAGTTTTGGCCAAATCGATGCAAGGACATGACTACCTCCCATATGTCCTTGATTTTAAAGTCGTGATTTCAACTTCAGCTGTACTAGTACACAGAATGAAATCAAATTTGGCATATATTTATAGAATTTTGCTTTTAAACTAGGTTATAAGTTTCGTTCTTTTATGTGAAAGGATATAACCAGACCTGTTAAATTCCGATTAGGATTAGTAATCAATTAAATTGTTTTGTTTTTAATTGTTAATCATTATTTTAATTCTTTTGCAGAAAAAAAGTAATTTTAATGATTACCATTAAAAAAAAAAAAAAAAATCAAAATAATCATAAAAAATCAAAAATAATCAAAATAATTTTTTTTGATTGTTTTTGATTATTTTTGATTCTTTATGATTATTTTTGATTTTTTTTGATTTTTTATGATTTTTTTTTGTTTTTTTTTCATTTTGTTTGATTTTTATACTCAGCTGTACTAGTACACAGAGTATTATAGTTTTAATCACATAACGGTGGATTGTAACAGAATTAAATAATCGAGATAGATATAGACTTATATATATCAAAATGATCAGGATGAAAAGAGAAATCGATTGAGCCATGTCCGTCTGTCCGTCCGCCTGTAAACACTCTAACTCGCGCAAAAATTGAGATATATTGATGAAATTTGAAATGCAACTTGGTATCGAGACTGGGACGGTTGGTATTGAAAATGGGCGAAATCGGACCATGACCACGCCCACTTTTCCTATATAGAAAAAATCGGAAATTTGGTATCTCAGTCACTAATATAGCTGGAGCGATGAAATTTTACCCGCGTGTTGAGCTCAGGCCCCTAGGAAGAAATTTGATGAAATTTTGGAAAATGGGCGGTGCCACGCCCACTTATTAAGGGTCAAACATGGAAAGTTTTATATGTCATAACTCAGAAACCACTGAAGATATATCAATGAAATTTGGTACGCGTGATTTACTTACTTAGGCAAACGTTTGGACGGAAAATAGTTAAAATCGGTTGACGGCCACGCCCGCTTTTATATATGGGTCTTATAAAGTGACCTAATAAAAACATTTTAA
This sequence comes from Urophora cardui, assembly GCA_960531455.1. Lineage (NCBI taxonomy): Eukaryota > Metazoa > Arthropoda > Insecta > Diptera > Tephritidae > Urophora > Urophora cardui. The sequence continues at coordinate 24,285,158 of OY482675.1, read as the reverse complement.
GCGATATCTCTGTCCAGGCGCGGATCCACGATTTCGGCAAGGGGGGGGTTTTGAAAATTTCTTTTTTTGGAAGATGTTTTTTAAGGGCAGACGCTGGTGAAAATATGGGCCAATACCACCTACTATTGGCCGCTGTGGTGCAGTGGGTAGAGTGCACGCCTGCTATGCCAGAGGTCTCGGGTTCAAACCACGGTCCGAGGAAAACACCAAAACAATTTTTCTAATTAGCAAAAAACCCATTAATTATTGGGTTTTTTAAGAGCAGCGGTCACCTCTCGGCAGTGGGCGGCATACCCTCCGAGAGTATTTCTGCCATGAAAAAGCTTCTCACAAAAAATGCATTCGCCGTTCGGAGCCGGCATAAAACTGTAGGTCCACCCAATTAGTAGGAAAAACAAAAAGGAGCACACCTCGAATTGGGAGAGAAGCTCGGCCATAAAACTCGTCAGAAGAAGAATTAACAATATGTATGTCATCACATAAAGTGCAGGAGGTTTCAATTGAAGTTCTAAACAACATGTCGCCCGTTTTATGCAATAGGGATTTAACTCGAAATTTTCGATTTCTGGGATTTTGCCATATATTTCAATAACTGGGTCGTGCCTTGGAGTCTAGTCTTATAAAATACTCAAAAAGATAAAAACGGCGGAAATAAAAGTGATTTTGTAGTTAGCTGTAGAAGGAAACTATTTGAAATTATAAAAGTTTATTTGTGTTTTCCCAAAAAAAAATTTTTTTGAGTTAAATCCCTATTGCATAAAACGTGCGATGTATAACGCACATGTATTTAATAAATTCATAAATTAAAAAAGCAGGCATATGCGGGTTTGACGCCTTCAGACGGTTCTGAAGCTACTTTATTATAAACTTGACCACTGCGCGACATCTAGTGAAGGGTAGCAGTTATTATATGATATAATTTGAAGCGCGAGGTCGCTACTGCGTGTTCTAAATTTTCAAACGTGCAACCAAAGAACGTATATTGTATAAGAAGGAAAAATTCGGTATTTTGGACGAGTGAGGTGGAAATCGTTTAGTCATAAAAAAATGAAGACTTCGCGAGTTGCCTCCCATCATTCTTCAAGCTCGAATTCGTTTGTTTTTTCGCGGCGAAAAATAAATTAATTTTGACATTTCTTTTGCTTGACATTTAGTTATTATTTCTATTTATACTATACCGCCACTGCAAAGATGCAAAGATGGTTGAAAATGAGCAAATTTTAGAATTTTATAAAAACCTTGATCTGATGAAAAGCTCTGTTGCCACTTTTTTTATCCTTTGTTGAAACATTTCAATTTTATGAATGAATCGCTTGTAGTATTTTAACTTCGTACTCGTTTTAATTCTTGTTTTTGTGGTTGATTGGATTGTATAGTACGCGTTTATTGTATTAGATTTAATTCCTCTAAATTTCGGGTATTTTCTATTTAACTATAAGTTGTAATTGTATGTTATTATTGCCTACAAGGACAACTATTTTAATGAACTGATTCAATTGTACCTGTTTCACCTTGTGGATAGGTTAGGTTAGGTTATACTGGCTGGCCACTAATAGCCTCACATAGACTAGATAAGTCCGTAGTGTTACCAGAAAGTTCATTGAACATGAACACCTATACTTCGAAGCCCGGACTCAAACTGAAGAACATTCCCGTCCCTTTGGCAAATGCCAAGACTTTCTTTACCTCTACTGTGGATACATGTTTAATATCATTGAAGAAGACTTTCCCTAGTAGCCGAAGTCTTAGCCTAGAAAACGCAGGACAGGAGCATAGAACGTGCTCCACTGTCTCCTCCTGCAGTCCGCATCCTCTGCATTCACTTTCATCAACCAGTCCCATTTGGAACGCATGTGATGCTAAAAGACAGCGTCCTGTGAGGACCCCGATTATAACTGCATGCCCAGAATGGTGTGGCTGTAGTACGTAGTAAGAGCTGTCAAAAGTTAAAACAGTACAATTGCATTGCAATGCCCACAATGTGTAGCTGTGTCTGTAGCGGGTAGTTGTGGCTGTAGTAGAAGTAGAGTTAACTTTAACTTTGTAGCGCGCTACAGTGTGACAGCTCAATTTTTTAATGACGGAAATTCGAAATGAAGGACGAAGAAACGGAAAAATGAATTGAACTTGTAAAAAATAAAGAGTTTTTATGGAATTTAAGGAATCCCCTGTACAAAAATATAAAAAAGATGACATATATGAGATACACTGAGCTACACCATTGTGTTCACATTTTCGAGCGTTGCCACAAAATCAGTCATCAGCTGATGTAGTAAGCTATGTAGTCCGTAGCTGTAGTACAACATTCTGGGCAAGCAGTTAGTCTGCATTCTTCCCTTTTAAGGGAAAGCAACCATTTCGTTAGTTTCGGATCGAGCGATTTGCACATAATTTTGGACACTCTACAGCCATGCGATTGTTTCCACGCCTTATCAGCCTGGTCCATCATATACCTATAGTTCCTATGTTTAATTTCACTGAGTGGAATCGGGACGTCCAAAGAGTGTTCCGCTCCGAGAACTGCTCCCTTCTTTGCTAGCTCATCAGCCTTCTCATTGCCGTATATCCCCTTGTGGCCTGGGATCCAGTACAGATGGACATTATTATCCCTACACATTACCCTTAAGGCCTCTTTACAGTCCTCTAAACACCTAGATGAGGTGCTATGCGACAGTATCGACTTAATAGCCGCCTGACTATCAATATATAAGTTGATACGTCCCCTTCGTAAGGGATTACAGACTAACATTACCGCTGCCCTCTTTACCGCTAATACCTCTGCCTGAAAGACACTACAGTGATCTGGGAGCCTAATACTGATACTGATATTCAGTTCACTGCAGTAGACCGCAGCCCCTACTCCTTCTGATGTCTTAGACCCATCTGTATACACATGTATAGCGCTTTCCTCACCTTGTGGATATGTGCATATAAAATATAATCTGAAAATAAATGTCGAGTTTTGCCTTTGGACAGCTAAACCCATCCAACCATTGCTTTTGGAATGATAGAGTTTTCCTTGATCAATTTGGGAAATTTGGGCGCAGAATCTATAAAGACATTAATGTGGGATCTATGATAAACCACAAGGGGGGGGTTTGAACCCCCAAAACCCCCCCCCGTGGATCCGCCACTGTCTCTGTCAAATATAAAGATCTATCACTGAAATTTTGTGGCATGAGTCCAACTATGAACATAAAACAAAAAACACAAAAATTTTGGAAAATGGGCGGTGCCACACCCACTTATTAAGGGGCAAATATTGAAAGTTTTATGAGTCATAACTCAGAAACCATTGAAGATATATCAATGAAATTTAGTACGCGTGATATACTTACTTAGGCAAATGTTTGGACGAAAAATTTCCAAAATCGGTTGACGACCACGCCCACTTTTATATATGGGTCTTATAAAGTGACCTAATAAAAACATTTTAAGCGATATCTCTGTCAAATATAAAGACAAGCTTTGCTTGTTAATAGCTTTAGAACTTTGTACAAACCAAACACACAATCGCACCAACATACTAGGTAGCAAAGGCAGAGTGTCATTAAGCTACTGTTGTTGGTATGTGGATTGTAATGGAAGGAAAATTGAAATTTAAGCGAAACAAAGCTGACGGCGGTGGTAGCTCAATGGTATAGACAATGGACTACCAATCGAACGACTTAAGTTCGATTCTCGGTTGAGGCCGCTTGAAGAAGTCTGATGAGGGGATGTGGTGGTCTCCGAAATGGATCCATAACTTCTACCAAAAAAATTTTTCAATTTTTCTTCATTAAAAAAATGGCCAATAGCTCATTTAAATTCACATAAAATAATTATTAGAATTAAAACGGCCATATAAATACAAACAAAGATATATCATTAAAATTTTATGGCAGGAGTCTAACTACGAACGTAAGACAAAAACCGTAAAAATTTTGGAAAATGGGCGTGGCACCGCCTCCTTTTAGAAGCAGGAATATACGAGATTTCTTAGCCTATAACTCGACAAATAATTGAGATATAATGACGAAACTTGGTGTGTATACTTTTATTACTTGTGGTAATACATGTTCAAAATTTTAGAGAAACCGGTTGACGACCACGCCCACTTTTATATATGGGAACTATAAAGGGACCTAATAAAAACATTTAAGCGATATCTTTGTCAAATGTAAAGATAATTCATTGAAATTTTGTGGTATGATTTCTACATTAGACCGGAAACAAAAAATAGAAAAATTTTGGAAAATGGGTGTGGCATCGCCTCTTTTTAGACAAAGGAATCTACGAGATTTCTCAGCCTATAACTCGACAAATAATTGAGATATTATGACGAAGCTTGGCTATAACTTGTATTAATAGACACGCAAAAATTTATTGAAATCGGTTTATGACCACGCCTACTTTTTAACAAAGATAATACTGGAACACGCTTTGGAAATTTGTAGCGTGACATCTTTGTAACTGGAAGTCATAAAGGAATGAAATTTTGCACAAAGAATAATATTCATATGCTTAGTTGGATGACTGATAAAAATTTTGAAAATGGGCGTGGCTACGCCCACTTTATGCAGCACTCGCTTTATATAAAATCCATCAAACGCAAACAAACAATGAAAACATACAGCTGAGTATCTAATGTTCGATTCCACTCGAACTTAGGCTTCCTTACTTGTTTTCAATATTGTTGTAAAGAAATTTGGATACGCATGCACATAAGTATTCAAGTAGGCATGCATGTCAGAGAGGCATAAAGTTTGTTTGTACAAATGTATGTGAACGCATATTAAACTACGTAACCCTGCAGTAAATATGGGGACAGGTGTATCCAAGTCATTGTGTATTTTACAGCGACAACTGCACTAGAGATGAGCGAAACTGCGATTTTTCGATATCTGTGATTTCTGTGATTGCTATTTTTAAATCACTGTGATTTTAAACTGCTATTGCGATTGCATGGACTGGTATAAAATCATCAGTTACCGGTAGAGATTAATTTTGCGTTTTCTGAGCGATATAACCTGTCTTTATTTTATGTTAACAAAATGATAGCAATAACAACGTATTCCGCAGTAATATCGCTGTTTGTAAATATTTTTCAAAGACAAATTGTATATTCAATAATTTTTTTTTCTTATATTTCTATATATGTACGTATGTGGTCTGCCCAAAAGTGTAAACAAAAAGAAATTTATAATGCTTTTACGATTGCGATTCACATAGGTGAACTGCTTACTTGCTACATCGATAGCAGTTGCCAATAAGTAGTGAACTGCTATTTTGAAAAAGTGATCGCAATTGCGATTTGTGATTTTTTATTCACAGTGAAAAAATAACCGTTTGCGATATATCGCTCATCACTAAACTGCACTAATTAAAATGTCGACAAATTTAGAAGTACAAAATTTGTATAGACTTTGGCTCATTGAAAGCTTTTCGTACTAGATACGGATACAAACCCTTCCTACACCTGGGGAAGATTCATTTCTAGGTCCAGGATAAGGACAGGGAAGAGCGAATAAATAATTCTGATTATGACATAGATTATCTTTACGCAAATCTATTTGCAGCATAGCAAATCGTCTACTGCTTTATTATGTAGTAGTCATGAGAAGCCGCATACAAATTCCCAAATAATCCTATTTGAGGAAAAATGGGTATGTCGTGAACGCATCTGTGGCCTTGGAGGGATTTCTTGAGGCAACGTCCTTCACTTTATAGGGAAAGGAAGTTCGCGGGCTTGTATCATTGTTCCGCGATGCTTAGAGAATTTGTTTACAGGAAATTAAATGTTTATCCAGTTATGATTATTCCGAGATGATTCACTCTTACTTACTTCATCGGCACGTAACCGTCTAGACTAGTGATGGGCAAGACTTCGCAGCAGAGGGGCTGAGCGAAGTTATGGAGGATAGGGGAACAAAATTTGAACCGAGGGGTAAGAAACAGCCGTGTACGTATATGTTTCTTTTGCATATGTGTTTGTAAATAAGAGAGCATGGCAGAGTTTTACTCTAGGTTGCCAGATATGGAGACCACCCATTTTAAGGGATTTTCGGAAACATTTAGGGATTGATTTTTTGTGTGGATATTTTTTTGAAATTTGCTAAAGCGTGTATATAGCAATTTAAATTAATTTTGCTTTCAAACTTGTAAACATTGGCTCTGTTCAATAACGAAAAATTTTTACGAATTTTTCCAAAAATATGTCATTTTTATATGGAGAGCTGTCATTTTTTATGAAAAATTCGTAACAATTTTTCGTTATTGAACAGAGCTAATAGTTTGAACTTCGAAATGAAAAAAAAAAAATTTTGTTGGGCAATTATAGACCTAATTGGAAGGTTATAAGCATGCAAAATGTATAGGAACTGTGGCAGTTATAATTGATAGTACGACATAAAATCAATATTTGACAAATTAGTTGGAGAAAATTATGGAGGGTAAAGCTTTCTTCCTGAAGAAAAAAATATGAAAAGTGTTGTAGATACATTTCGTCATTGCATTTGGTATATAGTGATTTAATTTTTTTAGTATAAACATATTTCAAATGAATTCATTTTTTAGAAAATGAAAATCCAGATATTTCGTATTATAGGGGGGGGGGGGGGGGGATTTTTAGGAAATATCATACAAAATGAAGTATTTTTTCTAAGAAAAATGGGCATTCCTTTTGTATCTCAGCCTACACGCCATTGGCTATTTCTTTTGAAGTTTAAAAAATATATATTTTTTTGAGCGAGAGAAATTTAGGACGCTCAAGTTCAGGAATAACGAGACATTAGATACCCGCCTGTGGAATTTGATAACCAGGAAGGACTACAAAAATACATGTATGGAGAAATGTCTAGCTGAGTTATTCACAGTGTACACAGATATGTACTATGTATGTATGTATATGTATTTGTTGCGCATTATACTGAATAATATTGGAGGTAGCAATTGTGGGAAAAGAAATTGAGAAAACGAAAATATATTTATCGGCATGCTAAATGGAGTTGTAAAATTGGAGGCTATATGATAAATCATTTAAAATATTTAAATCGATTCAAATATTTATACCATCCTCATATATTGGTCAATATACTGGGCCCCTAATACATTTATATATGTATGTACATATGTATGTATACATGAATAACCCCTGCAGTAAATTTGTTTCACTGCTGAATGAGCATTGATGATTCCTTGTTGAATAATCATCACTGTCGTCATAACTGAGTACAATTTTTATTTTTTTGTTTTTTTTTTTTCTGAGGAAAGCAAACCATTTATATGAAAAATTCAGCAGTCTTTATATCAAAGTATTCACTGATGCCTCCTCGTCATAGTTGAATTGCATCAGTGATTCATTAAGGATTCATTGCGGATGTTTACTGCAGGGACTTAGCTAGATATTTCTCCATCTATCATCGCTTGAATAAGGAAACAACATGTATAGAACAGGGCTGCACATTAACGTTATTTTTTATCAATAACCGAAAAAATATTTTGTTTTCAATTCAACTTTGAAAAATTTTAACGTTACAGTGCTGAACAAAAAACTACTGTTTTGATAATTATCAAAAAAAAATTATGAAAACAAATTTCGTTTTGTTGATTACACTGCTCTACAGCCAAAAAATACTCTGAACGCGACCATCCTATTTATATGTAAAATCGGTCGCTGATTCCGAAAATCGGGCTCATTTTTAATTCTATGGGAAGGTTTTTGAGATATCGGCAATTTACCGTTATTTGGCCAATGGCTCCACTTAATCCTGTATACCTCTTTAACGCAGTGAGCTATCTTCCTTGGAGTGACACTCAACGAAAGAAAATTAAATTTCCTTTTCATCCCTGCTACAACATTTTTCTGTAACTCTTATAGTTTCTGAAATATTGACGATTCAATTTGAATTTTTTCGATTTTTTACGATTTTTTGAAGAAAAAATTGACTTTGTCAGGCAATATCTTTTAAACCAATGTCTTCACCTTCGGTTTTACTCCTTTACGTGAAGCTCTACCTACACATCTGCAGTAGCAGCACATTGGCAGCGCAGTGGATAAAAGCCCATTTACGGGTATAACATGCATAGAATATACCCGTGCAGAGGCATTGCGCGAGTTGGATGTATTTACTTGATCGCCTATAACTTTTCCATTTTACCATGGATTTTCTTCGTTGATAGCTTATATTTTTCCCAATAGAATGGAGCTTCATGTAAAGGAGTAAAACCGAAGGTGAAGACATTGGTTTAAAAGATATTGCCTGACAAATTCAATTTTTTCTTCAAAAAATCGTAAAAAATCGAAAAAATTCAAATTGAATCGTCAATATTTCAGAAACTATAAGAGTTACAGAAAAATGTTATAGCAGCGATGAAAAGGAAATTTAATTTTCTTTCGTTGAGTGTCACTCCAAGGAAGATAGCTCACTGCGTTAAAAAGGTATACAGGATTAAGTGGAGCCAGTGGCCAAATAACGGTAAATTGCCGATATCTCAAAAACCTTCCCATAGAATTAAAAATGAGCCCGATTTTCGGAATCAGCGACCGATTTTACATATAGATAGGATGGTCACGTCCAAAGTACAGACAAAAAATTTCATTTTGTGATCCAGTGTTATCAGAAAACAAATATTGGAAAAATTTTGTTTCGGTAGCCAACAAAAAAATTATCAAAAAAAATAACGTTAATAAAAATTCAAAGTAAAATGAAGCTGTAAGCCCGAAACAAATTTTTATTATTATTTTGTTTTTGATAATCAACGAAACAAAATAATTTTGATAATTTTTTTTTGATAATCAACGAAACGAAATAATTTCAATAATTTTTATTTGATATTCAACAAAACAAAATTTTTTTGTTAATTTTTATTTGATATTCAACAAAACAAAATATTTTTGTTGATATCGTTGTGCAGCCTTGGTATAGAGGCGCCATACATTATACATATGTTTTTCATTATTCAAACGAATATATGTTGTAGTTTTTCCTTGCAATGGAATCCAACAGATGGGTATTTAAAGACTATATCGCACCCTAAATCATAAAGTGACACAACTCAAAATTCAAAATTTTAAGGAGAGCCAAAAAAACTTTTTTTCTTTGTAAGCAATCGTACGGCAAAAGGCCACGTAAAATGGTCATTTTTTGGTCAAAAGAGACACTTATTGAAATGTGTTTTCTTGTCAATCACTACAAATATGTTCTGTGCACCCATTAATGCAAAAAACTCAATGTTAAAACAAGTAAGGAAGCCTAAGTTCGAGTAGAATCGAACATTAGATACTCAGCTGTATGCTTTCATTGTTTGTTTGCGTTTGTTCGATATAGGGTGTATTTTATATGACACGAGTGCTGCATAAACAGGGCGCAGCCACGCCCATTTTCAAAATTTGTATCAATCATCCAAATAAGCATATAAATATTATTGTTAGTGCAAAATTGCATCCCTCTATGACTTTTAGTTACCCGAGCTTCTCTCCCAATTCGAGGTGTGCTCCTTTTTGTTTTTTCCTACTAATTGGGTGGACCTACAGTTTTATGCCGGCTCCGAACGGCGAATGCATTTTTTGTGAGAAGCTTTTTCATGGCAGAAATACTCTCGGAGGGTATGCCGCCCACTGCCGAGAGGTGACCGCTGCTCTTAAAAAACCCAATAATTGGATTTTTACTAATTAGAAAAATTTGTTTGGCTCGGACCGTGGTTTGAACCCGAGACCTCTGGCATAGCAGGCGAGCACTCTACCCACTGCACCACAGCGGCCAACTAACACATGTTATAAAAGTGTATAAACCAAGTTTCGTCATAATATCTCAGTTATTTGTCGAGTAATAGGCACGTAGATTCCTTTGTATAAAAAGAGGCGGTGCCACGCCCATTTTCCAAACTTTTTTATTTTTTGTTTCCGGTCTATTGTAGAACTCATGTCACAAAATTTCAGTGATAGATCTTTATATTTGACAGAGATATCGCTTAAAATGTTTTTATTAGGTCACTTTATAATACCCATATATAAAAGTGGGCGTGGTCGTCAACCGATTTTGGTAATCTTTCGTCCACACATTTGGCTAAGTAAATATATCACGCGTACCAAATTTCATCGATATATCTTTAACGGTTTCTGAGTTATGGCTTATAAAACTTTCAATATTTGCCCCTTAATAAGTGGGCGTGGCACCGCCCATTTTCCAAAATTTTTATAATTTTTGTTTTATTTCCCTAGTTGGTCTCCTGCCACAAAATTTCAGTGATAGATCTTTATATTTGACAGAGATATCGCTTAAAATGTTTTTATTAGGCCCCTTTATAGTTCCCATATATAAAAGTGGGCGTGGCCGTCAACCGATTTTGATAATTTTTCGCCAAAACATTTGTCTAGGTAAGCAAATTACGCATACCAAATTTCATCGATATATCTTCAACGGTTTCTGAGTTATGACATATAAAACTTTCAATGTTTGACCCTTAATAAGTGGGCGTGGCACCGCCCATTTTCCAAAACTTCAACAAATTTCTTCATAAGGGCCTGAGCTCAATACGTGGGTAAAATTTTATCACTCTAGCTATATTAGTGGCTGAGATACCAAATTTCCGATTTTTTCTATATAGGAAAAGTGGGCGTGGTCATGGTCCGATTTCGCCCATTTTCAATACCAACCGTCCCAGTCTCGATACCAACTTGCATTTCAAATTTCATCAAAATATCTCAATTTTTACGCGAGTTATCCTGCGTACGGACGGACGGACGGACGGACGGACGGACGGACGGACGGACGGACGGACGGACGGACGGACGGACGGACGGACGGACGGACGGACGGACGGACGGACGGACGGACGGACGGACATGGCTCAATCGATTTCTCTTTTCACCCTGATCATTTTGATATATATAAGTCCATATCTATCTCGATTATTTCATTATGTTACAATCCACCGTTATGAAATCAAAATTATAATACTCTGTGTACTAGTACAGCTGAGTATAAAAATTTGAGTTGTGTCACTTTATGATTTAGGGTGCGATATGTTTGCTTGACTCTCAAAAGAAATATTTATAGGCAAACTTCAAAAACCAAATAAGGCCACCAAAAAAATATTTCGGGGGGAGCCGTTAATTTTTATACTCAGCTGTACTAGTACACAGAGTATTATAATTTTGATTTCCTAACGGTGGATTGTAACAGAACGAAATAATCGAGATAGATATAGACTTATATATATCAAAATGATCAGCGTGAAAAGAGAAATCGATTGAGCCATGTCCGTCCGTCTGTCCGTCTGTCCGTCTGTCCGTCTGTACGCACGATAACTCACGCAAAAATCGAAATATTTTGATGAAATTTGGAATGCAAGTTGGCATCAAGACGAGAACGGATGGTATTGAAAATGGGCGAAATCGGACCATGACCACGCCCACCTCCCCTATATAGTAAAAATCGGAAATTTGGTATCTCAGTCACTAATATAGCTGGAGCGATGAAATTTTACCCACGTGTTGAGCTCAGGCCCCTATGAAGAAATTTGATGAAATTTTGGAAAATGGGCGGTGCCACGCCCACTTATTAAGGGGCAAACATTGAAAGTTTTATGAGTCATAACTCAGAAACTATTGAAGATATATAGATGAAATTTGGTATGCGTGATATATTTGCTTACGCAAATGTTTTGACGAAAAATTGCCAAAATCGGTTAACGACCACGCCCACTTTTATATATGGGTATTATAAAGTGACCTAATAAAAACATTTGAAGCGATATCTCTGTCAAATATAAAGATATATCAATGAAATTTTATGGCAAGATTCCAACTAAGGACATAAAACAAAAAACACAAAAATTTTGGAAAATGGGCGTGGCACCGCCTCCTTTTAGGAGCAGGAATATACGAGATTTTGGAGCCCATATCTCGACAAATAATTGATATATTATGACGAAACTTGGTGTATACACTTTTATTACTTGTAGCAATACATGTTGAAAATTTTAGCGAAATCGGTTGACGACCACGCCCACTTTTATATATGGGTATTATAAAGTGGCCTAATAAAAACATTTTAAGCGATATCTTTGTCAAATATAAAGATAATTCATTGAAATTTTGTGGCATGAGTTCTACAATAGACTGGAAACAAAAAATAGAAAAATTTTGGAAAATGGGCGTGGATACGCCCACTTCATGCAGCACTCGCTTTATATAAAGTACACCGTGTTTCCATCAAAGGCAAACAAACAATAAGCATACAGCTGAGTATCTAATGTTCGATTCCACTCGAACTTAGGCTTCCTTACTTGTTTTCGAATATTTATGTTCACCATATTTATATGTACATATTTTTTATATTTACTAAAATAATAATCAGTGCTTAAAAAGCGAAAAAGACTAACAATATCCAATATATATCTATTAATATATACATATGTGGGCAATTCCGTAGAAAGGTATGACTAAAAATTAAATTTTCAAACTCAAGGAGTATTTCTCCAGACATATTTGAAAAATTCGGTATATGGATATATTTTTATGACTAGATGATCATTTGTCGGAATCGGCCGAATCGGACCACTGTAGTATATAGCTCCCATACTACCGATTGCTCAGATTATAGATTTTGGGGTATAAGTAACTTCTCCATTTGAAAAGCTAGGGACAAGAAACTTTGCAGTATTGGTACCCATACTGGCCCAAATAATGTGACTAGGCATGGGTAACATTGCGCTGCGCCGCGCAATTGCGCTGGCGCCAACCCTGGTGTTATTGCGCTAACTCCGATTTGGAAAATGCGCCAACTCAATATAGCGCCAACTCAATGTAGCGCCAACTCAATGTAGCGCCAACTCAGTATAGCGCCAACTCAATGTAGCGCCAACACAATGATGCGCTATTGCAATATAACACCCCAGCAAACAATCTGGTAAGCGTTTTGCAAATCAAACTTAAAATAAGCTTGCATAATTGGACTAATGTAAGCGTTGTAAACCAAGCTTAGAATAAATTAGTATGAATAAGGATTTTGCAAGCGACATTTGCATAATATTTGGTATTGTAAACGTTTTGCGTATGTGTTTATATTTCGTAAGCATTTTATAAATGTTGACGGTGACCGACTAAATATACAGTTATTTTTAGGCGTAAACAAAAAACATATTTATAGGTAGAACTCATTTTAGTTTCGATTTCTGAACAGTAAACAAGTGAAAATAGTGAAGTTTTAGTGAAATAAATAAAGTGATAAAAGTATAGTAGAGAGCAGTTAAGTGCGTTTTTATATAAATTTTTTTGTATAATGTCAGCAACAAGAAAATCGAGGAGTACTGTGCGCAAGAGCAATGAAGTTTTTCAACATTTGGTGCAATAGTGTGGCACCTCCTGAAGAAGAAATAAGTATGCTTTTTTCAAATAAAAACACCTACATACATATATAACAGTCAGAAAATAAATCTTTAAAACGTTTATTTATTTCATTAAAAATACGTGTTTGGTATCCGTGTTTACAAAGCTTATGAAAAGCATATAAAAATTACTTATAATGCGTTTACTGAACACGTTTGCAAAACGTGTTATTATATGCTTTAAAAAACATTTTTTGCAATCCTAATTTCAAGCTTAGAAAGAGCGATGCGTTTCGATTGCAAAAGGCTTACTTTGCGATGTTTTGTAAATGTCAATGCAAGTGTTTTGCTTACATTTGAACGCTTACAAAACGCTTATTTTCATATGAAATTGTTTGCTGGTACTGACTCAATTTCGTGCGCTAACACCAGCTCCAATATAGCGCTAGAGTAAAATGGCACCGCCACACAGCCAATAACAGCACAGCGTATATGACACCGCACTATGGTCTGAAATTCAAATTTTTTGGCAAAAATCCTAATTTTTTTTTCTAATTTAAAAAAAATAGGTACACAGTATTAATTTAGACATTTCAGTAGTCTAAAATATATAAAAAATTATTTGGATATGGCAACCCTGTTCTAAATATGAGCTGTCAAACATGATGCTTCTGAAGCAACACTTACTTACTTACTTACTTAATTGGCACGTAACCGTCTAGACGATTCTGGCCGAGTTCAATAAAGCGCGCCAGTTATTTCTGTTTCGCGCAGCATGGCGCCACTTGGGAATACCTAGGGAGTCAGCATCACTGTCCACCTGATCTTCCCAACGCAGTGGAGGCCTCCCTTTTCTTCTGCGTTCAGCGGGTTTCGATAAAAATACTTTCTTAGCTGGAGCACCTTCGTCCATTCTTACGACATGACCTGCCCAGCGCAGCCGCTGGATCTTTATTCGCTGAACAATGTCGATGTCTGCGTACAGCTCGTACAGCTCGTCGTTAAATCTCCGTCGATACTCGCCCTCGCTAACGCGCAAAGGTCCATAAATCCTCCGAAGAACTTTCCTCTCGAATACTCCAAGCGCCATCTCATCTGCTTTTGATATAGTCCATGCTTCTGCGCCATACATGAGGACTGGAACGATGAGTGTCTTGTAGAGTGTGATTTTGGTTCGTCGAGAGAGGACTTTACTTTTCAATTGCGTACTTAGTCCAAAGTAGCATTTATTGGCAAGAGTGATTCTTCGTTGGATTTCAGTGCTGACATTATTTTTGGTGTTAATGCTGGTTCCTAAATAGACGAAGTCCTTAACTGTTTCGAATTTGTAGCTATTAACAGTGACGTGGCTGCCAAGGCGTGCTGTTTCTTTGTGTGTTGACAGAAGGTACTTCGTCTTGTCCTCGTTGACCGCCAAACCCATTTTCTTAGCCTCTTTATCCAGCTTGGAGAAGGCAGAACATACGGCGCGCGTGTTAGTGGCAATGATGTCGATGTCATCGGCGTACGCCAGCAGTTGCACACTCTTGTGATATAAGATGCTTCCTGTATGGTTAAGTTCTGCAGCTCGTATTATCTTTTCCAGCATCAAGTTGAAGAAATCACACGAAAGGGAGTCACCTTGTCTGAAACCTTGTTTGGTGTCGAACGGCTCGGAGAGGTTCTTCCCAATTCTGACGGTGCTGATGGTGTTAGTCAACGTCATTTGGCATAGCCGTATAAGTTTTGCAGGGAAACCAAATTCAGACATTGCGGCATATAGGCAATTCCTATTCGTGCTATCAAAAGCGGCTTTAAAATCGACAAAGAGATGGTGTGTATCGGTTCCTTTTGCATGAGTTTTTTCCAGGATTTGGCGTATTGTGAAGATCTGGTCGATGGTAGATTTACCAGGTCTGAAGCCACACTGATAAGGTCCAATCAGCTTGTTGACGGTGGGCTTCCATCTTTCGCACAATACACTTGCTAAGACCTTGTATGCGATATTCAGGAGGCTTATCCTACGATAATTGGCGCGTATTGTGGAATCTCCTTTTTTGTGGATTGGGCAGAGCACACTTAAGTTCCAATCGTCGGGGATGCGTTCGTCCGACCATATTCTGCATAGGAGTTGATGCATGCTCCTTATCACCTCTTCGCCACCATGTTTGAATAGCTCGGCTGGCAAGCCGTCAGCGCCCGGGGCCTTGTTATTTTTAAGCCGAGACATTGCTATTCGCACTTCGTCATGATCGGGTGGTGGAACATGCCTACCACCATCTGCTATTGGGGATTCGGGTCGAACATCTTCTCTTTCCGCAATTTCATTGTTGTCGTTATCTAGCAAGGAGAGAAGTGGTCCCTCCACAACTTAAGTACACTCTGGACATCAGTTACCAGATCGCCGTTATCATTCCGGCAGGAATTTGTCCCGGTCTTGAAACCTTCAGTCATCCGCCTGACTTTTTGATAAAATTTTCGAACATCATTCCTATCCGCCAGCATCTCAAGCTCTTCACGCTCGCGCCTTTCGCCCTCCCTTTTCTTCATTCGAAAAAGGCGCCTCTCTTACCTCTTAGCCGTCCGATAGCGCTCCCATACGCTTCGTGTTGCGCCCGCACACAATGTAGCTCTATAGGTGGCGTTCTTTCCTTCCGAGGTGTCGCGGCATTCCTTATCGTACCAGGTGTTTTTTCTGCGGGCTCGCTGGTATCTAATAGTTTCCTCAGCGGCGGTGCGAAGTGAACGAGCGATGTGTTCCCATTCCTCGGATACATCGTTTGGTGGAGGGTTGCTCTAAGAGAGCAGGAGTGAGAGCCGGGTGGAGTATTCATGGGCTGTCTGCGTCACGTGCAGCCTTTCGACTTCAAACTTTCCTTGCTTTCCTGTTGGCACATTCTTTGCTGAACAGAGGCGGGTGCGTACCTTGGCTGCCACAAGATAATGGTCCGAGTCGATATTGGGACCACGGATTGTGCGCACATCTAGGATGCTGGAGCTGTGTCTGCCGTCGATCATGACGTGATCGATCTGATTTCGCGTTTTTCGATCAGGTGACAGCCATGTGGCTTGGTGTATTTTTCTGTGCTGGAATCTGGTACTGCTAATGACCATGTTTCGGGACCCGGCGAAATCGATCAGCCTCGTCCCATTGGGACTAGTTATGTCGTGGAGACTGAATTTTCCGACTGTGCCGCCAAAGATACCTTCCTTGCCCACCCTGGCATTAAAATCGCCAAGCACGATCTCTTTATCGCGGCGGGGGCAGCGATCATAGGTTTGTTCTAACAGCTCATAGAAGGAGTCTTTGGTCGCATCGTCCTTCTCTTCCGTCGGGGCGTGGGCACAGATGAGCGATATGTTGAAGTACTTCGCTTTGATGAGGATGGCGGCTAGACGCTCGTTCACTGGCGTGAAAGACAGTACTCGGCGGGTGAGCCTCTTTCCCACCACAAAACCAACACCAAATATGTGCTCCTTTGCATGGCCACTATGGTATATGACGCAAGACCCGATTTTCTTTGGGTCATATCCCGTCCATCGTACTTCCTGTATGGCGGTGATGTCAGCTTTTACTTTATCGAGAACATCAACCAGCTGGGCAGCGGCACCTTCCCTATTAAGGGTCCGGACGTTCCAGGTGCATACCCTCAAATCATAGTCCTTTAAACGTTTGCCATGGTCGTCATTAAAAAGAGGTGGTCTCATCCGAGGCTTTATTTTGCTTTTCATTGGATAGGATTTTTACGTGGTGGGTCCCAAGCCCGACGCACAACCCGCACTGCGGGAGTTGTTTATTGTTACATGTTTATATAGCGAGCCGCTTGCTCCAAGTCAGACGCCCGCTCGCAGCCGCACCTACTGGTGAACAGACGCTGCAGTTATTCCCCTCAACAAGCCCTTAAACCGAATATGTCGGAGTGGCCTTGTCGAGTTGTCGCCTTCTCACTTTAGTTCACCACCAAACGGGTGTTCGGTGGCTATCCAAGGGACACTGCGCGGAAGTCGTGAGCTGCTTGCTCCGCATGCAAAAGAATCGCTCTGGCCACCCCCAGGTGGATGGCAGTAAGAAGCTTTCCCCACTTACGTGGACTTCTACACACGGGGCCATCCTCCTACAACAGAGCCATCATCCAGCAACAACAAACTTGTAAACAGCTGAGTAAAATATTGTAAGAAATCGGCTGTGTGATAATAGTTAAAAAAGGAAAAAAGTGAATAAATTTATAATGGAGGAATATAAGAAAGGTCTCTATTTTTCAACTTAACAAAAAAAAATGTGTTTTATTGTCTCATATCTGTATGGTGCGGAGTTTTGTTTAGTAGCTTTTTTAACCTAAAATTTCGTATTTACCTGTGTTCTGTGGAGTGAAAGTTGTGTGTATTGTCCCGTATTGTTCCAGATTTTTATGTTCGGTGAAAGTTTGGAGTATGTTCTTTAAAATCATGTATGTATCATTTGCCCGTTTATGCCCCATTTAAGTATTTTTGGAATTTTCAGCAACCTTTGAGTTCCAACACGAAGAAATACTTGGAGTTTGGCTAGAGGGCGATCGCAAAACTAATGTGGTTTTGGATTGGATTTTTAAAAAAATCAATACCAATGAGTTAAGTTTACAGAAAAAAGATGATATAAGAAAAAAAATCAAAATTTGTTAGCATATGTAAGCGAAAAATTATCAAAATGCATAATTCCTATGGGTTGTTTTGGAGAAAATGCGTCAGAAGCTCGAAATAAATTATACAAGAGAGATCGCATCGCATATGCAAGAAAAAATACAAGAAAGAATAGATAATATCGAGCCGTATGCGCCGGAAAGATGTAAAGGCCATGATTTCCGATTTTCACTTTTTTGTAGAAATGGCTTACTTGTCATCACCCACACCTTTTCCAGAAATTTTATGTCTGAAAAATGTACCGTTATGAAAAGCAATTTTGATTTAAGTACATAAGTTCTTTTCTTATATCTTTTCTTATACTTCTAAGAATTTATTGAATTAAATATTTGGTTTGGGAACATTTTATGTACAGCTATAACCTGTAGTATCTGTTTTCATGTGATAATAAAATTAGTTGCCCACTTTTGCCCATCATATGCAAATTCTTCATTCTATGAAAAAAAAAATTTACTACAGGTTCAAGGGATGTACTCCTAGGGACTGGCCGATTTCAACAATTTTTGGTATCGTGGATGCGTATTACGAGAATAATTTATTTGCCAATTTTCGAGAAGATATCGCAATTTTTGGAGCTGAAATTCATCAATTTTTTACTATAGGTCCAAGGGAGGTACCCCTAGGGACTAGTCGATTTCAACTATTTTTGGTATCGTCGATGCGTATTACGATAATAACTTAATTGCCAATTTTCGTGAATATATCGCAATTTTTTGAGCTGAAATTCAAAAATTTTTATTATAGGTCCAAGGGAGGTACCCCTGGGGAATGACCGATTTCAACCATTCTTGGAGTTTTTCTTAACTAAGTCATATATAACCTGTGTGCAAAATTTCAATGGGCTAGTACCACTCCTTCTAATTTATGCCAAAAAAATTGAATTTCAGACCATAGTGCACCGTCACAATTATGTATACTAACGCCAATACCGAACCATCGCTAATACGAAAGGGTATTGATATTTTACTTTCACAAAGAAAGAAGGAAGACAAAATTTACATTATCTGTGAATAGGAGAGAAAAATATAATACAAAATAAATTAAATAAAATATTTATTAGCAAATAGTATATTTTCTCTCTTAATCTACTAGAATGTTTCTAAATAATCTTTATCCAGATAGCCTTCCGAATCAACAATGAAAATTAGTAAATATTTGTCAATGTAAAATTTCATTTTTCCGCGATTTTGCGCGTTCTTCTTAACTATTATCCTTATACCACATTCAATTTTCAGTAGTATTAAAAATTAATGTGGAAGTCCCTAAATTTCTGAGGGGGATGTAACCCCCAGAAAACCCCCCGAATACGTGCCTGCCTAGTAGTACATATTTGTATCATGGATATAAGAATGAGCACAGTGTGACAAAGTCAATAAAATGTTGTTAATATAAAATAAACATTTTTTATTTCAAAATAAAAGTATTTTGTTAATTCACATTTGGAATTAACTGATCTTAATACATAAATTAATATTAAAGAAATCCAAAGAATAATGAAAAAACATGACAGGAAATAAACATTAAAAATGTCATATTCGTTACCTTTTTTTCGTTAGTTCCTCTTTATTAGGAGATATTTTCTTCGCTACAGCTAGTCGCATAATATCTCCTACATTGGTATCAGAAAGTAGATTTCTCAGCTTAATTTTTTATTAAAATTTACTAATTTTATTTTATTTCAATTAATACA
Organism: Urophora cardui; assembly: GCA_960531455.1. Classification (NCBI taxonomy): domain Eukaryota; kingdom Metazoa; phylum Arthropoda; class Insecta; order Diptera; family Tephritidae; genus Urophora; species Urophora cardui. The sequence continues at coordinate 24,265,501 of OY482675.1, read as the reverse complement.
CATTTTGTAAAACATCAAGTGACCGCTGTGGTACAGTGGGTAGAGTGTTGCCTGCTATACCAGAGGTATCGGGATCAAACCCCAGTGCGGACAAACACCACAACAAATTTTTCTAAGTGATTAAAACGCAATTATTGGGTCTTTAGAAATAGCGGTCACCTCTCGGCAGTGGGCGACATATCCTCCGAGTGTATTTCTGCCATGAAAAAGTTTCTCACAAAAAATGCATTCGCCGTTAGGAGCCGGCGTAAAACTGTAGGTCCATCCTATTGGTAGGAAAAACAAAAGTTAAGGAGCACATCTCGAGGGATCTAAGGTGAAACATCTGTAGTTGCATCTATGCTTAAAATTTTTTTTCTAGTTTCTAAAAAATTAAGCCGTAAAGCCAATCAGCTGATCGATTTTTTGTTACAGTTTTTCACCGTCATGAAGAATGTAAAATTAATACAATATATGATAATTTGGCAACCTATAAAACCGAAAGAGTGACTCTCTTCTATGACCATCTTTATTGGGATATTGTTATAGTTCAGCTGTTTAAGTATTGTTAATTTAAGCTTAAACCTCGTCAGAGTTATAATAGCGCCAGTGTATTATTATTATTATTATTATTATTATTATTATTATTATTATTATTATTAAGTTTTTTAATTTTTATAATGTTGATATTTTATTTTCTCCTCCAACTTCTTATTTTAAAGTGATATGAAATTAAATTAAAATAGAAGCTAATACAATTCTGGACTACAGAATTTGTTTGATATTGCCCACAGTGCACTCCATTTTGACGAAACTGAGAGTTTTTAAAATTTAAATAGTAAAATGGGGTGGTTTTTTGAAATGTAAAAACTTTTGAGTAAGAGTTGCCACAGCTACTGATTGCAGAGATCAATTTTGGGCATTTTTATACTCATCTGTACTAGTACACAGAGTATTATAGTTTTAATCACATAACGGTGGATTGTAACAGAATGAAATAATCGAGATAGATATAGACTTATATATATCAAAATGATCAGGGTGAAAAGAGAAATCGATTGAGCCATGTCCGTCCGTCTGTCCGTCCGTCCGTCCGTCCGTCCGTCCGTCCGTCCGTCTGTAAACACTCTAACTCGTGCAAAAATTGAGATATTTCGATGAAATTTGAAATGCAAGTTGGTATCGAGACTGGGACGGTTGGTATTGAAAATGGGCGAAATCGGACCATGACCACGCCCACTTTTACTATATAGAAAAAATCGGAAATTTGGTATCTCAGTCACTAATATAGCTGGAGCGATGAAATTTTACCCACGTGTTGAGCTCAGCCCCTAGGAAGAAATTTTATGAAATTTTGGAAAATGGGCGGTGCCACGCCCACTTATTAAGGGTCAAACCTTGAAAGTTTTATATGTCATAACTCAGAAACCATTAAAGATATATCGATCAAATTTGGTACGCGTGATATACTTACTTAGGCAAATGTTTGGACGAAAAATTTCCTAAATCGGTTGACGACCACGCCCACTTTTATATATGTGTATTATAAAGTGGCCTAATAAAAACATTTTAAGCCATATCTCTGTCAAATATAAAGATATATCATTGAAATTTTGTCGCATGAGTACAACTATGGACATAAAACAAAAAACACAAAAATTTTGGAAAATGGGCGGTGCCACGCCCACTTATTAAGGGGCAAACATTGAAAGTTTTATGAGTCATAACTCAGAAACCGTTAAAGATATATCGATGAAATTCGGTACGCGCGATATACATACTTAGGCAAATGTTTGGACGAAAAATTTCCTAAATCGGTTGACGACCACGCCCACTTTTATATATGTGTATTATAAAGTGGCCTAATAAAAACATTTTAAGCGATATCTCTGTCAAATATAAAGATATATCATTGAAATTTTATAGCAGGAGTCTAACTACGAACATAAGACAAAAACCGTAAAAATTTAGGAAAATGGGCGTGGCACCGCCTCTTTTTAGAGGCAGGAATATACGAGATTTCTTAGCCTATAACTCGACAAATAATTTATATATAATGACGAAACTTGGTGTGTACACTTTTATTACTTGTAGTAACACATGTTCAAAATTTTAGAGAAACCGGTTGACGGCCACGCCCACTTTCTATATATGGGTATTATAAAGTGACCTAATAAAAACATTTTAAGCGATATCTTTGTCAAATGTAAAGATAATTCATTGAAATTTTGTGGTATGATTTCTACAATAGACCGGAAATAAAAAATAGAAAAAATTTTGAAAATGGGCGTGGCACCGCCTCCTTTTAGACAAAGGAATCTACGAGATTTCGGAGCCCATAACTCGACAAATAATTGAGATATTATGATGAAACTTGGTTTATACACTTTTATAACTTGTATTAATAGAGACGCAAAAATTTACTGAAATCGGTTTATGACCACGCCTACGTTTTAGCAAGGATATTTCTGGAACACGCTTTGGAAATTTGTAACGTGACATCTTTGTAACTGGAAGTCATAAAGGAATGAAATTTTGCACAAAGAATAATATTCATATGCTTAGTTGGATGACTGAAAAAATTTTGAAAATGGGCGTGGCTACGCCCACTTTATGCAGCACTTGCTTTATATAAAATCCATCAAACGCAAACAAACAATGAAAACATACAGCTGAGTATCTAATGTTCGATTCCACTCGAACTTAGGCTTCCTTACTTGTTAGTTTTACTATTGTTGATTATATATGTGCAAAATATACTAAATTTGATCTCCTGGCAGTGCACTGTGGTATATGCGAATTAAAGTACATATATGTATGTATGTTCATAGGTAAGTACATATTGCTATGCACTATAAAAATGCCCAAAATAAATCGTCGTACCATACGAAAACTAGTATACGATTTTTTGTGGCTGACGAATACAAGAACTTTAAATTTTTGGATGACGAAAAGTCGCAACTTTGACTTTTGGCTAACGAAATGCAGAAATTTCGCTCAAACCACAACAATTTTAATTTATAAACAGTATATAATTATTGCTACTTTTCGTCAGCCAAAAATTTAAAGTCCTACTTTTCGTCCGCCAAAGTCAAATGTGCTAGTTTTCTTATGGTACGACCAAATATCAGAATATTCTTTAAATATAAAACATAGTAATTAACATGTTTGAGAGCTGAATTGATTTTGTGTAAAATTAATAAATAAAATAAATAAATAAATGAGGAGAGCAGAAGAAAATAAAAATAATTTCAAGGCCAAATCTTTGAATATTTTCAAGGCCCCGAGACATAAATTTGCTATTAAAACATGTATAATATTAGTAAATTTTTGGATCATTTTACTGCTTCATAGAATTTATTTTCTTAAATATTATATAAGTAATTTATGCGTGAATTTATTTTTAAATAAATTTAAACAAAATCCACCAAAAAAATTCCTAAATTGAAACTGAAAGTTGGCATCTCTGGTAATAATTCGTGATATACAGAAAATTAACCCATTAAAGTTTTATTATTTATATCTAAAATAATGTTTAGTGTGAATTAGTTCAACGAAGCAAAAAATGAAGAAGGGGTCCCGAACATTTATGTGGGTGCGGTTTGTAGGTCACGAAGGTCGTTCGGTTTGGTTTTTTCCTATATTCAAAAGTCTTTTCAAATCAATTGATTCCCATCACAACTTAAGGTTTTACTGTTTCTAGGTTCACATTCATTGTATTTATTTCTAGAATTTTAAACAGCCTATTGACTTTAACCATAACATTCTTATGTGAGGTTTTCGACATGTTGATTTTTTTGTGAAATTATCTACACCTATGTCTTTAAAGCTTTTTTGATAAATAGTACGGAGCGAAGCGAATATTAGACCACATAGGGTTAATTGAAAATTTTTTGAGTAACAAAAAAAAAAGAGATGTGGTGGTCACATACAAATGCCGATAACGTCGGCAAGGTCACTGTTGCTGGATGGTAGGTTGTAAAAAGGAAAAAATGAAAAAAAAAAAATTAATACAAGCAAAATGCAAGGCGGCGGTAGCCTAGTGGTGATGCCATTAGACTTCCAACCGGAAAATCCGAGGTTCGTTCTAGGCGGACGCCAAAGAATAAAAATGTTAAAAAGAAGTCTGATGAAGAGATGTGGTGGTCTCCGAAATGGATCTATAACTTCTACCAAACAAGTATTAATCTTTCATACCAATTTTTCCTTAAAAAAAAAAAAGGTCTTGAGAGCTCAATAATAAAGTAGTTATCAAAATAAAAACGACCAAAAACCAAAAAAATAAAAATAAAAAAAAAATAAAAAAAAAAAATAAAAAAAAATCAATTGTCAATTAATGAATAATTTTTCTCTCATTATGCTCACTAATACAGACACAACTCGCTCAAATTTTCGTCCCCCTCCTTTGTTTGGAAATCCTCTTACCCAGGAAAGTCTCAGCTGGCAGAATTTTTGAGGGCAAATGGGCAACTTTTGCCCATCCCAAGTCTAGACGATTTTGGCCGAATCCAACATAGCGCGCCAGCTATTTCTGTTTCGTGTACCCAGGGAGCCAGCATCACTGTCCACCTGATCTTCCCAACGCAGTGGAGGTCTCCGCTTTCTTCTGCGTTCAGCGGGTTTCGACAGAAATACTTTCTTGGCTGGAGCACCTTCGTCCATTCTCACGACATGACCTGCCCAGCGGAGCCGCTGGATCTTTATTCGCTGAACAATATCGATGTCTGCGTACAGCTGATTGTTAAATCTCCGTCGATACTCGCCCTCGACAAGGCGCAAAGGTCCATAAATCCTCCGAAGAACTTTCCCCTCGAATACTCCAAGCACCATCTCATCTGCTTTCGATATAGTCCATGCTTCTGCGCCATACATGAGGACTGGAACGATGAGTGTCCTCTAGAGTATGATTTGAGTTCGTCGAGAGACGACTTTACTTTTCAATTGCCTACTTAGTCCAAAGTAGCATTTATTGGCAAGAGTGATTCTTCGTTGGATTTCAGTGCTGACATTATTTTTGGTGTTAATGCTGGTTCCCAAATAGACGAAGTCCTTAACAGTTTTGAATTTGTAGCTATCAACAATGATGTGGTTACCAAGGTGTGCTGTTTCTTTGTGTGATGATAGGAGGTACTTCGTCTTGTCCTCGTTTACCGCCAAACCCATTTTCTTAGCCTCTTTATCCAGCTTGGAGAAGGCAGAACATACGGCGCGCGTGTTAGTGCCAATGATGTCGATGTCATCGGCGTACGCCAGCAGTTGAACACTCTTGTGGTATAAGATGATTCCTGCACGGTGAAGTTCTGCACCTCGTATTACCTTTTTCAGCATTAAGTTGAAGAAGCCACACGAAAGGGAGTCACCTTGTCTGAAACCTCGTTTGGTCTCGAACGGCTAGGAGAGGTCCTTCACAATTCTGCCGGTGCTGGCAGAATTGCGGCATATAGGCAATTCCTATTCGTGCTATCAAACGCGGCTTTAAAATCGACAAAAATATGGTGTGTGTCGGTTCCTTTTTCATGAGTTTTTTCCAGGATTTGGCGTACTGTGAAGATCTGGTCGATGGTGGATTTACCAGGTCAGAAGCCACACTGATAAGGTCCAATCAGCTTGTTGACGGTGGGCTTTCGCACAATACACTTGCTAAGACCTTATATGCGATATTCAGAGGGCTTATCCCACGATAATTGGCGCGTACTGTGGAGTCTCCTTTTTTATGGATTGGGCAGAGCACACTTAACTTGCAATCGTCGGACATGCGTTCGTCCGACCATATTCTGCATAATAGTTGATACATTTAAAGCATTTACCCTGTAAGTGTGGGACTTTACTCGCACTAAACCTGCTGTCGTCGCACAGTGGGGGCACCTCCATACAAACGCGGCCAAAAATAGTAATAATTAAGCTAGAATCTTGAAACTCGAAACTTAAGCTTTTTCGTAATTAGTAAACTGTGAAAATTTGAACAAAATCCACCCACAAATACGCCCACCTCCCATATAACGGTATTTTTGAAATTTCAGAATTTTCCTAACTATTGTAGCTAAAATGCTCGATTTTGATTAGTGTATACATTTTTGAAATATAGATCAAATGCAGTAATCATTTTGGAAAAGTGGTAAAGCACTTCACCATTTTTAAATTAAAAATATATGCACTTTTAAGTATTTTATAAGCATTTATCATAAAATTTTCATACAAGAAAATCGCATTTCAAAAAAATTGTATACCATAAATGAAATTGCACTTTTCTAAAGGACTTCAGTGTGCTAAACCTGAATATGGAGTCAGATTTTCCAAATTGGTTCTAGTTTCTAAGATATTCATGCCCAAATTGGCAAAAAACACGTTTTTTGGCTCTATTCACTGCTTAATATCTTTTATGTAATTACCTTCCACTCAAATTCGATTAAACCAGTTGAAAGCATAATCATTACCCTTGAAAACAGCGTTTAGTTTCTTCGAATATCTTAATTATAATTGAAAATATCGATATTTAAGTTTCACCATTTTGACGAATATTACCCATACAAAAAAAATTTAAACTTTTTGAAGCATACTTCTGGGCATTTTGTGTGAGAAAAATGTACGAAAACTTAAAAAACTGTGAAAATTTTAACAAAATCCACCCACAAATACGCCCACCTCCCATATAACGGTATTTTTGAAATTTCAGAATTTTCCTACCTATTGTAGCTAAAATGCTCGATTTTGATTAGTGTATACATTTTTGAAATATAAATCAAATGCAGTAATCATTTTGGAAAAGTGGTAAAGCACTTCACCATTTTTAAATTAAAAATATATGCACTTTTAAGTATTTTATAAGCATTTATCATAAAAATTTCATACAAGAAAATCGCATTTCAAAAAAATTGTATACCATAAATGAAATTACACTTTTCTAAAGGACTTCAGTGTGCTAAACCTGAATATGGAGTCAGATTTTCCAAATTGGTTCTAGTTTCTAAGATATTCATGCCCAAATTGGCAAAAAACACGTTTTTTGGCTCTATTCACTGCTTAATATCTTTTATGTAATTACCTTCCACTCAAATTCGATTAAACCAGTTAAAAGCATAATCATTACCCTTGAAACAGCGTTTAGTTTCTTCGAATATCTTAATTAGAATTGAAAATACCGATATTTAAGTTTCACCATTTTGACGAATATTACCCATACAAAAAAAATTTAAACTTTTTGAAGCATACTTCTGGGCATTTTGTATGAGAAAAATTTACGAAAACTTAAAAAACACCTTCGATAAGAAAGTTCATAAAACAAAATGGAGCAAACGAATTTTTACGATTTTTTCACCTGTTTATAAAAGACATTTAGGACTATGAAATATTAAAAAAATGAGGAGGTCATATTTTTTGTTTTTATTTAATTTCATTTTAAAGTTTTACAATTTTTACACATTTTTTTTTATATTCCAAAAGAAAAAAGCTGTCAAAGATATGAGTTAACGCTGATAAAAAAAATTAGCTCATAATTTGAAAGTATGCACCATTTATTGCAAGACGATTAAGAAATATTCGATTATTCGCCTAAATATAAACGTTTTTCATAATGTCAAAACTAACATAATTAATGCGTTTACAAAAACGCAGTTTTGGGCCAATGGGAAAAAAATTATAAAAGCAAATGGAGCAAGTGGATTTTTAAAATGAAAATGTAGTTTGATTAAGAATATATTATTTCAAAGCATAAAAAACAAGTAAGGAAGCCTAAGTTCGAGTGGCATCGAACATTAGATACTCAGCTGTATGTTTTCATTGTTTGTTTGCATTTGATGGAAACACGGTGTAGGTACTTTATATAAAGGAAGTGCTGCCTAAAGTGGGCGTAGCCGCGCCCATTTTCAAAATTTTTATCAGTCATCCAACTAAGCATATGAATATTATTCTTTGTGCAAAATTTCATTCCTTTATGACTAGTTACAAAGATGTCACGTTACAAATTCCCAAAGTGTGTTCCAGAAATATCTTTGTTAAAAAGTAGGCGTGGTCATAAACCGATTTCAATAAATTTATGCGTGTCTATTAACACAAGTTATAAAAGTGTATAAACCAAGTTTCGTCATAATATCTCAATTATTTGTCGAGTTATAGGCTAAGAAATCTCGTATATTCCTTTGTCTAAAAAGAGGCGGTGCCACGCCCATTTTCCAAAATTTTTCTATTTTTTGTTTCCGGTCTATTGTGGAACTCTTGCCACAAAATTTCAATGAATTATCTTTATATTTGACAAAGATATCGCTTAAAATGTTTTTATTAGGCCACTTTATAATACCCATATATAAAAGTGGGCGTGGTCGTCAACCGATTTCGCTAAAATTTTCAACATGTATTACCACAAATAATAAAAGTGTACACACCAAGTTTCGTCATTATATATCAATTATTTGTCGAGTTATGGGCTCAGAAATCTCGTATATTCCAGCTTCTAAAAAGAGGCGGTGCCACACCCATTTTCCAAACTTTTTGTGTTTTTCGTTGTATGTCCGCAGGTGGACTCCTGGCATAAAATTTCAATGATATATCTTTATATTTGACAGAGATATCGCTTAAAATGTTTTTATTAGGTCCCTTTATAGTTCCCATATATAAAAGTGGGCGTGGCCGTCAACCGATTTTAACAATTTTTCGTGCAAACATTTTCCTAAGTAAGTACATCACGCGTACCAAATTTCATCGATATATCTTCAACAGTTTCTGAGTTATGACTCATAAAGATTTCAATGTTTGCTCCTTAATAAGTGGGCGTGGCACCGCCCATTTTCCAAAATTCAATCAAATTTCTTCATAGGGGCCTGAGCTCAACACGTGGGTAAAGTTTCATCGCTGTAGCTATATTAGTGGCTAAGATACCAAATTTCCGATTTTTTCTATATAGGAAAAGTGGGCGTGGTCATGGTCCGATTTCGCCCATTTTCAATACCAGCCGTCCCAGTGTCGATACCAACTTGCATTTCAAATTTCATCAAAATATCTCAATTTTTGCGCGAGTTAGAGTGTTTACAGACGGACGGACGGACAGACGGACAGACGGACAGACGGACGGACGGACGGACGGACGGACATGGCTCAATCGATTTCTCTTTTGACGCTGATCATTTTGATATATATAAGTCTATATCTATCTCGATTATTTCATTCTGTTACAATCCACCGTTATGTGATTAAAACTATAATACTCTGTGTACTAGTACAGCTGAGTATAAAAATTGAGGTGGTCATATTTTTTGTTTTTTTAATTTTTTTATTCAAAGTCGAGAAAAATTTTTTTCTTATCGACATTTTTGAAAATTCATATAAATTCAATAGTGAACGGTATTTACAACTACGTTATAATTTCTGAAAGAAAAAATCATTATCTATGTAATGATGTATTACTCGAGTTCGTATGTTAACAATTAAATGAGATAGAGCATATTGTATGAGGTGTGTTCATTGAGAAAAAAAGAAGCTATTTTTTGCTCAACTTTGGGCACCCTGTACGGCTAAACGAAAAGAGGCTCAAAAATTTTTATATAAGCTTTTTTATTACAATTTGATGTATCTGTCGATCTCTATTTAAAAAAATTGTTTTACTCATACTTTAATTTTGAATTTATTTTTGGCCGCTATCACCCATTGTGCGTCGTACCGAACCCCCCTCTCCTACGGTACTATCATCAAGCTACCGTCGGGAGGTTGGTTGAGCACCAGGCTTTAAGTCCGTAATCGTCGCGTTATTGCCCTCAGTTTGCTATAAAAGGCTACATACATACCTGCATACGTACTAGTGTGCCTCTTTCTTTACAACGATGTTGATAAAAATAAAAAAAAAAATCAAAAAGAATCAAAAAAATCATAAAAAATCAAAAAAAAAATCAAAAATAATCATAAATAATCAAAAATTATCAAAAACAATCAAAATATTTTTTTTGATTATTTTTGATCATTTTTGATTTTTTATGATTATTTTTAATTTTTTTTGATTTTTTATGATTTTTTTTTTATTTTTTTTAATGGTAATTGCAAAACAATCATTAAAACTAGAGTGCTGCCTACTGTCAAAACTCGACAGTTTTTCTAGATGATTTCTTATGACTACGGTGCAATTATAGTTTTTGTATAATTGTCTGTTGGTATTGTCACTGTTACTATTTTGTTGTTGTTACTGGTGATGCTGCTCCTTTTGTTTCTACTGTCCCTGCTACTATTTTATTGTTGTTGTTGTCGTTACTCGTCTTCATAATTCTCCTACCTACTTCTTTCTTTCTATTTAAGCTCTTTTATTTCCTCAATTTATTTCGTACCTACTTATTCTTTCTTATCCTTCTAACTACTTGACTTTGTGTTTTTTGTAGTCCTTTTGATACTTTTTTATTTTTCTACCTCTTTGAAACTACACACCACTTCCAGCCAAACATGTTCACAATTGCACGCAAAACTCACCTATGCATGTGCACTGACACAGCTCTGATGTATGCAAAAGCATGCAACAACAACCACAAGGAAATTTTCCAACGACGATTGTGGACGTGTTTTCCAACCAATTTTAATGAAAATTGGCGGAGTTCTATTTGAGAGCATTACTTTTCTAATGGTGTTCTTAGTTTTAAAATCGGTTCAGTAGTTTCGACGGAGAAGATGGAACAAAATTTATGTTAGCGTATTAATAATATAGATTTGAAAACAATGGGTAATCAATCATTAAATAGATACCTGAAAAAATAATCAATCAAACCGGTAATCATTACGATTAATAATCATTATTTAACAGGTCTGGATATAACTACCTCCCATATATCCTTATATCATGTTCAGACATAAAAATTAATTAAGTCAATTGGGGTTGATTGAACATCTTTAGATTTGGTGTTCAGAAATATTTAATTTACTTGGCCCATTTAACAGGTCGGCTCAAGATACATACACACATACACGCCGTGAGCTGAATATCAAACTCTCGTGACCTAAATGTCAAAATTGCAAGGAGGACGAAATAATTTGACATTCATCTCACAATTTTTACCAATCGTAAACACGAATGCATGTATAAAATAAGCAGAAATAAAAACAAATTTGATAGGTGATGAAGAAGAACAAGAATGCAGCTGATCTGACGAACCAACCTGTTTAGTGGACACTGACGCTAATCACATTTCTCTTTTCATGACATTTCATTTTACTTATGAAACAAGCCTTTTAACAGGGTTGCATGCAGAATTGTTCTTCATTAACAACTCATTAATTTCTAATGAAGCATTAACTTGGTCAATTTTTGTATGGTAAATTGAGAATCATTGGGCTTGAAAATTGAATGAAGGCTCTTAATGTTCAATTAAGGTTGTGTCTGAACATAACATTAATTTTTGAAATTGTGACTTCACCTTCAATTTTAAACAGAATGAAATCAAATTTGGCATATATTTATAGAATTATGTTTTTAAACTAGGTGACAAGTTTCGTCCTTTTAAGTGCAAGGACATGATTACCTCTCATATATCCTTTTTTACAAAAAGTAATTTTTAGATTATCATGTAATCACAATACATTAAAAACTAACTATAACATATATAATTATCCTTTTAAAATCAAGGATGGACTACTCCCGTTAGTTATTGCAAAAAATGGTTCTAAAGAAAATTACTCTTAAATTTGTTCAGAAAATATGTTGGTTGTTATAGTTTAATGCATTATTTTATTGCAAAATGTCAATATGATTTTGGCACATATCAAATTGTACCTTTTAAAAGCGCAATATTATTAGAGTTAACATAGAAATACATTTTTATTATAAAATTTTTCCATGTAAAAATAAAATTTTTAGGGTGTTAAATAAAGTACTAAATTAGCGATTTCCGGCATAATTTTTGAACCTTTTTCTTTTTTGGTAACAAGACCTCCTAGCATAGAATCGAAAATAAAAATAAAAAGGTAGTCATTTTTTCTTGTTTTTTTTTAAATTTTGTTAAACTTTGTAAAATTTTATTTGTCTCACCTAAAAAAGTTAGTATTACATGTATGTTTTTTTGTTAGTCTTTGTCACATATTTATAAAAACTGTATATTTTATCCTAATTAGGCTAATTTCCTATAGCATGAGAGAAAAAATAGTTCCATATATTAATTTTGGTAAATTTTTTCCATACCATATATATAAGGTTCTGTAAAATTTTCTAAAATTTTGAAAATATGGCTTTACAAAATCGTAAAATTTCTACATTTCCGGCAAAAAATAGTACAATTTTTTTACAGATTCTACTAGACCACTTCAAAGTTAACCAAATTCGCAAATAAAAAAATAAGTAGGCGTTCTTTATTAATTTTTTGTTTGACTCCACCAAACTTTAGTAATTTTTTGAACTCCAATAAAAAAGTCGCAAATGTTTTCGATGAAACTAGTCACCTTTCTGAATCAAATTATTTATCTGAAGTTATTTCAGCTATTTGGGCATATAATGCTAAGCAAATGTGGCAAGTTTCAGAGTAATATGATTTAAAATAAATTTTTGACAATTTTTTTTGTAACACACTAAAAATCATATTACCTTAAAACGGTTTTGCCTCAAAATTTTACTGATTTTAGCGACCTCTATTGGCAACAAAAGCATGAGATTTTAAATTCTACTTATACATTTATTCCAGGTGATATGTTAGCTTCGCAAAAATATATATTACTTGAATAAATTAAGCAGTTTATTTTTTATCTTAATTTTACCTATGGGACGAAGCACTGTGCGCCTGTTTTTCAAAATTTCACCATTTTCTTCATAAGGGCCTGAGCTCAATACTCACTTTATTTAATGTAAAAAGTAAGATCGCAGGTGGACTTTATGAATTCTGGTAGAGTAATATTCAACAAATAACTACTGTTAATTTCACGAATACATTTTTTGACCTTTTTATACTCAGCTTTACTAGTACAAAGAGTATTATAGTTTTAATCACATAACGGTGGATTGTAACAGAATGAAATAATCGAGATAGATACAGACTTGTATATATCAAAATGATCAGGGTGAAAAGAGAAATCGATTGAGCCATGTCCGTCCGTCCGTCTGTAAAAACTCTAACTCGCGCAAAAATTGAGATATTTTGATAAAATTTGAAACGCAAGTTGGTATCGACACTGGGACAGTTGGTATTGAAAATGGGCGAAATCGGGCCATGACCACGCCCACTTTTCCTATATAGAAAAAATCGGAAATTTGGTATCTCAGCCACTATTACAGCTAGAGTGATGAAATTTTACCCACGTGTTGAGCTCAGGCCGCTAAGAAGAAATTTGATAAAATTTTGGAAAATGGGCGGTGCCGCGACCACTTATTAAGGGTCAAACATTGAAAGTTTTATATGTCATAACTCAGAAACCGTTGAAGATATATCGATGAAATGTGGTATGCGTGATTTACTTACTTAGACCAACGTTTTGACGGAAAATTGTCAAAGCGGTTGACGGCCACGCCCACTTTTATATATGTGAATTATAAAGGGGCCTAATAAAAACATTTTAAGCGATATCTCTGTCAAATATAAAGATCTATCACTGAAATTTTGTGGTAGGAGTCCAACTACGGACATAAAACAAAAACCACAAAAATTTTGGAAAATCGGCGGTGCCACGCCCACTTATTAAGGGGCAATCATTTAAAGTTTTATGAGTCATAACTCAGAAACCGTTGAAGATATATCGATGAAATTTGGTACGCGTGATATATTTACTTAGGCAAATAACCCGACTAATAATTTATATATAATGACGAAACTTGGTGTGTACACTTTTATTACTTGTAGTAATACACGTTTAAGATTTTAGCGAAATCGGTTGACGACCACGCCCACTTTTATATATGAGTATTATAAAGTGGCCTAATAGAAACGTTTTAAGCGATATCTTTGTCAAATATAAAGATTATACATTGAAATTTTGTGGCATGAGTTCTACAATAGACCGGAAACATAAAATAGAAAAATTTTGTAAAATGGGCGTGGCACCGCCTCCTTTTGGACAAAGGGATATACGAGATTTCTTAGCCCATAACTCTACAAATAATTGAGATATTATGACGAAACTTGGTTTATATACTTTTATAACTTGTCTTGATAGACACGCAAAAATTTATTGAAATCGGTTTATGACCACGCCTACTTTTTACAGATATTTCTGGAACACTCTTTGGGAATGTGTAACGTGACATCTTTGTAACTAGAAGTCATAAAGGAATGAAATTTTGCAGAAAGAATAATATTCATATGCTTAGTTTGATGACTGATAAAAATTTTGAAAATGGGCGTGGCTACGCCCAATTTATGCAGCACTCCCTTTATATAAAATACACCGTGATTCTATCAGACGCAAACAAACAATGAAAGCATACAGCTGAGTATCTAATGTTCGATTCCACTCGAACTTAGGCTTCCTTACTTGTTTCTATTTTCCATCAAAACTTGAAAAGGGCCTAAAAATAGGCTTTTCGAAAAACAGGTATATCCGACAAATTTTACTAGAGAAGAGGAAATTTAAATTTTTTGTTTAAACTTAGAATTGAATTATCTTTCATCAAAATACAAAGAAGTAGCAACCGGCCGCTTTACCTTCAGGCGAAATAATTTTTTTTTTTTTTCGGATATAGTTTTTATTGTATCATTCTTAGAGAATATGACAATTTTTATAGAATCTTAACCTAGAATACAATGACGTTATTCGTTGCCACTGCTTCAAATAACATATGGATGAAAATTTTATTTGATATAAAATAAATACTTATGAATACATTTATTATGTGTATGTGAATGTTTTTGTTTTTACTAAAAGTATGTACGTTATTTTATTTTATATTCGTTCATTATGTTATTCATTTTTATTATATATGTATTTATGCCGTCGGAATGGAATGGAATGGAATTCCGAGCAGCTGATTGTATAGTATTAAAAGTTCATACGGCTTGACAGGACAGGCTTATCGATGACACAATCATGTGTTGCATTAGTAAGTGCTGTTGCAGCTTTCGGAATGGAAGGAATTCCAATAAGCTGCGTGTATGAACTTAGGAATTTTTACGGCCTAATGGGATAGGCTCGTCCGGAACACAGTCATACATATGTTATACATGTGTATTAGTAATTGCTGTTGTAGCTTTCTGAATGGAAAGAATTTCAGTAAGCTGCTTTTTGTAATTTAGAGGTTTTACGGCCTAATAGGATAGGCTATACGAGGTTTTAATTTTAGTGGCTCTAGCCTTGGTCACAATTTAGCTGGATATCCTTTCTCTTTAACCGCCTGGGGTATCTCCGTTCTAACAGGCTTTTAGCCAGTATGTTTGGATGATTGCCTAGTCTTGTGGCGTAGTTGGTTTGTATATTTTTTACTTCTTCAACAACTGTGTTAATCTTTAGATCCCTGTGTATAGCGGAATTTTTCACGCACCAAGGCGCCCGGCATATTGATCTTAATATCTTAGATTGTAGCCTTTGTATTCTTTCTAGACTGGATTTGGATGCTGAACCCCAAAGCTGTATTCCATATATCCAGGATAGTTTTATCGACATATT
The DNA here is from genome assembly GCA_960531455.1 of Urophora cardui. Classification (NCBI taxonomy): domain Eukaryota; kingdom Metazoa; phylum Arthropoda; class Insecta; order Diptera; family Tephritidae; genus Urophora; species Urophora cardui. The sequence continues at coordinate 24,249,976 of OY482675.1, read as the reverse complement.
AAATAAAAGTATTTTGTTGTCTAGGCTTAATTTAGATTTTGGACCAATGATCCATTGTAGATTGCTTATTTTCAGCTTTTCTTGCCTTAACTTGTTATCAATATGATATTTCGAAGTAATCCTTCTATCTAAGGTAACACCAAAGTAGGCGACGTAATCTTTTTGGGTTACTATTTTGCCATTAATTGAGACAGAGGGGCAGGTATCTTTTTTTAGAGTAAAAAGTGACTTGTGCACACTTAGATTCGTTGACTTTAATTCTCCAATCTGAAAGCCATTGTTCTACAATTCTTAGATGGCTTTGCAACCGTCTGGCAGCCGTTGAGGGATTTGAGTGCACACTGAGTATTGCTGTGTCATCCGCAAATGGTGAAGTAAGGAGATTTTCATTAGTGGGCAAGTCACTTGTGAATATTAAATATAGAATGGGTCCCAAAACACTACCTTGTGGAACTCCGGCGAAGATTGGATAGCTTTCAGTGGTATAACTTTTTGCCTTACTCGAAACTTTCTTCCCGTCAGAAAGTTCTCTAAAATAAGGCATATATTGTACGGAAGTGTACGTCTTATTTTAAATAATAGTCCTTCTAGCCATACCTTGTCGAAAGCTTGTGCTACGTCTAGGAAGAGTGCAGTGCAATACTTTTTGGTTTCAAAAGCCGACCGTATTTGAGTTACTATTCTATGCACTTGCTCTATCGTACCGTGTTTCTCCCTAAAACCAAATTGGTGACTTGGTATTGTCCCGCGTGTGTCTAGGATGGGCTGCATTTTTTTCAGCAAAAACTTTTCGAATAGTTTGGAAAATATTGAAATTAAGCTAATTGGCCTGTAAGAGTTTAACAGGGTTGGGTTTTTCCCTGGTTTTGGAATCATAATGATTTCGGAAAGTTTCCAAGATTCAGGAAAGTAGTTTAGTCGCAGGAGGCTATTGAGAACGTATAATAATAACTTGGTAGCAACTGCAGGGAGTTGCTTTACCATTTCACCGGTTATTCTGTCGTGTCCGGCTGCCTTATTTTTCTGGATGTCGTTACAGATAACATTATTCAGGCAGGGCCGTAGCCAGAATTAAATTTAAGGTAGGGCAGCGTTGGTTTAAGGTAGGGCGGAAGTCAGTTTTGACACTACCACCATTGAGCGCAGTTTTATCCGTGCTTAGTGGTGAATTCGAACGCTAGGTCAGTTTTGGCAATTGACATGCATATGAATAGAAATATAATTAATGGAAGATAACGACCAACCGACATACGCAAATAAGCGAGAGATAAAATTGAGGCCGAAAATATTATAATAAATTTAAAGCAACAAAAAATTTAATTTTTTAATTTTTAAAATTTTTAATTTTAATTTAATTTCCTTCGATCATTCCATACCTAAGAGAGCTACGATCTTTAAATTTGGTATGTGGGCCGCCTGTAGGTATGCACGCAAGTCAAGGTGAGAAAAAAACTCTCGAAAATGATTAAACGATAACCATAGAAAATTTAGACACCTCATTTATCCAACGAGTAAAATGTTTTAGATTAGCACACAGCCTTAGAAATCAATTCCGCGATCTTGGTGTTGTTCGCTCACAGTCAGATTAGTTTTTGTCAGAAAACTGCCGGAATGAACCATTCCTTTAACCAAACTACAAAAATTCGATGGTCTTATTTAATTATATATGTGATGCAGGGTGGATTCTCCATATCATACATTGCAACCGCAATCATTTTTTATTACAAACAAAAAATTTAATTATAATAACACTGTAGGGAGGTCAAAATATCACAAATCTAAAGGAGTAATTTAAATACTAAGGCTTAAGAGATTATTTACTAATATTTATAGCTTTGAAGGCTATTAGTTTTATTAACTTAAAACCTTAAAATATTAGTAAATTTAAAAATTGTATGGGTAAATTATACAATTTATGGCTGTAGAATACGATGGCGTTTTCAGAAAGTCAAAGTTAGCTCTCGTTTTCGAGAAATTTAGGAAAGAAGTTTCAGAGCTCCGAAGGTAATTTTTTCCCCGTTTATAAACTTTACTTAGGTTTTGAACCCTTTTCCCGCGTAAGGATTTTGACGGCTGTTCTTAATTAATTGGGGCATTCTAAATTCAATGCCATCATTAGTTTTTCCAAACTGGCTCCGGTTTATGAGATAACGGTATTGAAAAATTACCATCAATTTGGACTTTTTTGTTAATAACTCAGTCAGTTTATGAGATAGATTGCCAAAACTTTGCACGTGACAATATTTTAGTATTACCTTAACTATTTCTGAAAATAATTGAAATCGGGTGACTATAACATATAGCTGTCATACAACCGATTTTTCAGATGTGGACATTTTGGGGTATAGCTTCGCTATTCAAACAGCTAAGGACATGAAACTTTAGAGAATTTCGACCTGTATTGATCTTAATCTATTCCCTGAAAATTGTGAAGATTGGGTCACTATAACATATAGCTCCAATACTACTGATTGTTCAGTGTAAGGTTACAATAGGTGTCCGATTTGTAAAAGAAAGACTCATATGAGTTATTGGGCTTGAAAAAAATGCCTATGGTGAAATTTCAACTTTGGTTGCACAAAAGTGCAATAACCGATGCAGATATGTGGAAATCGTATATGAGAAAATTTTTCACCTATTCATTTTGAATGAAAGTCTTTATGTTGCTCTTTCACGCAGAATGACTATTTTCGGAGTTATAAAAAAATAAAAGTGCAAAACCATATATCTGAACAATCAGCTGTATGGTAGCTATATTTTATAGTGACCCGATTTCGACGATTTTCAGGGAATAGATTAAGGCCAATACGAGTACAAATTCTCCAAATTTGCATGTTCTTATCTGTTTAAATAGCGTAGCTATACCCCAAAATGTCCACATCTGAACAATCGGTTGTATGGCAGCTATATGTTATAGTCATCCGATTTCAATTATTTTCAGGAAAAGTTAAGATAATGCTAAAATATGGGCATGTGCAAATTTTGGGCTATTTAGCTCATAAACTGACTGAGTTATTAACAAAAAAGTCCAAATTGATGGTAATTTTTCAATACCGTTATCTCATAAACCGGAGCCAGTTTGGAAAAACTAATGATGGCATTGAATTTAGAATGCCCCAATTAATTAAGAATAACCGTCAAAATCCTTACGCGGGAAAAGGGTTCAAAACCTAAGTAAAGTTTATAAACGGGAAAAAAATTACCTTCGGAGCTCTGAAACGTCTTTCCTAAATTTCTCGAAAACGAGAACTAACTTTGACTTTCTGAAAACGCCATCATATTCTACACCCAAAAATTAAGTTGTGGTGTCTCGGCGTTTCTCTGTGATATTTCAAAAGTTAAAAATTTACCTACAGTGTAATTGATCTCACTTGTTGGCCTTTTTAAGGTAGGGCATTCTAGTTTTAAGGTAGGGCATTGCCCCACAATGCCCCCCCCTAGCTACGGGCCTGTATTCAGGTCATTTATATTGAATTGGAGAGAGACTGTTGGTAAGCGAAGGGCATGTTCTGGGAGGAAATTGCTCCCTGGATTAGGAGTAAATACCCGTGAAAGGTGGGCTGCAAATGCGGTTCCTTTTTCCTGGTCGCTTCGAGCAAAGTCACCGTTTTCGATTCGTACTGGAGGATCCTGCAAAACTGGCCTTTTGAAAGTTTTCAGTGACCGCCACAATGAGTAGTCTGTAGAAGATGTGGCTGTCAAGGATTTAATTCTGTTTTGGAAATCTGCTTCTTTTTTGTCCTGCAATAGCATCTGGAGCTCTTTCGTGCATTTTTTCAGTTCGTATTTCAAAGTTGGCGAGCGTAACCTCTGCCAGTCTTTCCTAATTTGCCTTTTCTTGTGAATGAGATCGGTGATATCGTTTCCTTTGAAATAATTAGGGACACTCCTCTGGGTAGTGTTAGGCTGTGGGTGCGTTGATACTTTTGCTGCTACTTGAAGGACATTTGTGAAGTCAGTAATCGCAGAGTCTACTTCGGCTGCTGATTTAAGGCTTGTATTTAAGTTGGTATGAGAACTGATAAATTTTTTGTACTTAAGCCAGTTTGTAAATTTATTGGTTAAGCTCGAATTCAATTCGTTGAAAGATGGGATTATATCAATAGTGGTAACACAAGGAGAGTGATCAGATGATAGATCGAAAGCCGATTTTATCTTAATTAATTCTCTTTCGATTCCACGAGTTACACCAAAATCTATTAAGTCGGGAGTTTTGCTTCTATCAGTAGGCCAATATGTTGGCTGACCAGTGGAAATAATGTCTAGGTCATTGCTTAAAATTGCTTTGAATAGGTTTCTTACCTTTGGTGTTATCAGTCTGGAACCCCAAAATGTATGTTTAGCGTTATAATCACCCGCTGCAAGAAACCGTGGGCCCAACTTGTTAAAGAATTCAGTAAATTGGGATTCTGTTATATTGAAACGGGGAGGACAGTATATTGCAGTTACAGTGAGCCCACCAGAGCTATCTTCTACGTGCGCTGATGTTGAGTGTATATAATTCCTGAAATAATCTCCCAGTAGATGATGCTTAATCCGTTTTCCAATAAGCATTCCGGTTCCACCTCTAGCTTTACCTTCGGGGTGCTTGGTGCCGTAGAACGCAAAGCCGTCAATACTAAAATTATTAAAGGCCGTCAAATGAGTTTCAGAGGTTAGCATTTTGTCTATCTGCTGTCTTTCTAGAAATATTTGGAGTTCGTTCCGGTGTTGGCTTAGGCCGTTAGCATTCCAAAAACCTATATTTAGTGAGTTCATGGTCTTGTTAAGATTGTTTGTAATAGGAGGTTTTGGTTTATAATTAATTCTTGCATCATATTTTGCATTGATTTCATGTGATCTTGCATCATTTGCACAAAACTGTTTAAAGTTTTTTCCAAGTTTGTAGATGGAGTGGGAGTCTCCTGCGTTTCAGGCTCCGCTATACCTTTGAGGGCTTGGGAATATGTCCTGAAATGGTTCTGACGAACATTATTATTGACCGTATTTGGAACATTTTGGGGTTTTAGAACTAGTTGGGGCTTTGGAGTCAAGGCGGCGCTAGTGGTTTTCTTAGTACCCTTTTCCTTTAAGGAGGTATACACCGGGCAGCCCCTGTAATTTGCCGTGTGATTTTCTCCGCAATTGCTACATTTCTTTAATTGTGAGTTGTCTCTCGGTTTCACACAATCTTTGGAGGTATGTAAATCCCCACAGATAACGCAAACACTAGGCAGGGTACAGTACCGCTTAGTGTGCCCAAACTCCTGGCAGTTGTGGCATTGTGCAGGGCCCACCCGTTTGTGTGGTTCTTCCACCGAGATACGACGGTGCAGAAGGTACCGTAGGTTGTATATGGGATGTACTTCTCCCTTCTTTAAGAGTTGGAACTCTGGATCTATTTCTACTCGAAACATTGGCTGTGGTATGTTTGATTTGTTTTTTATATTATGTACATATCGTACTTTAAACCCTTCTTCTTTTAGAGCATTCTCAATTTCAGTTGGACTCACGGAACTTTCTATTCCTTTCAACACAACAGACAAGCCGCGGCTACTCTTCAGCTGGAATGTATAGAAAGACTTCTTGTTTTTTTCAAAGTCGTTGGAAGTATTCCTCGCCGTACGTTTGGATTTTGACTCCCTGGATATTTCCCTTTTTAATTGGTACAATGTGGAAATTCTTCTCCCCTATCAACGCTATCAATTTGTTTACAAGTAAGCCAGAACTTGGTTCTCCCAGGTAGATTGGTGGAGGTTTGGATTTTTTTGGGGTAATTCCGAAGTCTTATCATCCTTTTGCGCAAGGAGGCTAAAGCTCAAATTAGTTATGCAGTAACAGTATCGTTATAAAACAGCTGATCAACCAACCTTATGGGAAACAATGTATCTGATTAGTGATTCGCTAGTCAGTAACGCTATCGGAATGAATTTTGGTTTTCAGCCGTAACGCTAACCAGCTGATCGATTGTTTGTTTCAGTTGTTCACTGTCATGACCCAATAATAATAAGGTCGTAGCAATCAAAAGAGAATACGCTATTAGCGTTAATACAAAATATGATAATTTCGCAACCTGAAAAACAAAAAGAAGAAGAGCGACTCGATTTCATGGCCACTTTTATTGGGCTATGATCACTGTTCAGCTGTTTACTGTTACTGCACCAATAATCGACCAAATTAATACCGATACTGTTACTATTATGGAAATAAAGCTACTCCATAACTAATTGAACCCTAAATCTGTTATTGGCTAATGCTACTTGGGGTGCATCATTTGGTGGTTCTTTCACCGTGGAATTTTTTAAAACTTTATTAGGTTTACCACTTTTTTCCGGGGACCGCTTTCTTTTAACTACCGTTATATAGCGGTCCATTCCGGTTTGAACCTTTTCGCCCACTTTTTGCATTTCACTACTCGTTTTTGAGTTAGATGCAGCTGTTGTGTTGTTTGAGTTCCCTAAGGATTGGGATGGAGGAAATTGCAGAATATTTCCTGGAATAGCGGGAGAGCAGGATCGTGCTCATTGATCGTATGTTTTATCTGTATGTACCTTCAGGTTGGTTTCATTGGTACTGCACCTCAGTGTGAAATACCCATTGTTCCTCAATATGTTATTGTTAGAGTGAGTGCCTGGAGCACTCATGTATTTTATTTTATTTTAATCTATTTTATTTTTGCGAAATTATTTTAAATGAAAAAAAAAAAAAAACAAAAAGAACACATTTTTTTCTGTGTTGAAAATTTGTCAATTTTGAGCGGCTCTACCTCCCAAACTAATTTTCTATTTAACCCTAGAACCATAATATACGTAAATTTTACGTATATAGAATTTTCAAATTGTGATTGCACAAGTATAACATACTGTAACGGTACCTAACTCCGGCAGTGCTTGCAGCATGTATTTTTACGTATACACGAATATAAAAGTACAACAAATGTTGTCATTGGAAGGTGTGAGAGCGATTGGCGCAAATCCCTATACGTAAAATTTACGTATAGTTAGTAATAAGCGAAAAAATAGGATATGGTATTTAATATGCAAGTGTAATATTCTCATGTAATTTTTTTATAACGCGACAGTATATTATATTATTATTGCTCAGAAACGTTCCGGGGTCATCCGGGTCCACATTTTGACCCATATCTGGGGACCCAACCTAGGAATCATAATGAGTACAGCTCCATGTAAAAGCCCTGCTCAAAGCCTTTCTTTTTATATCAATATTGCTCAAAAAAATTCCGGGGTCATCCGGGTCCACGTTTTGACCTATATCTCTGGACCTGGAACAAAAATTAGTAAAAAAATAAAAAAAAAATCGCAAGAAATTAAAAAAATTTTGACCAGCTATCGCTCAGCGAGGTTTTGTTCAACCGCTACAAGTTGTATGTCATTGGAAGCGTATTTTAATTTCCTTTCGAACGAGGTACTGCTTGTGGTTATCGCTCTTGTAACTTTAAATACTTTTGAATGAAGTGATATCCAGAAAACACACAAAATTACGCATTATCATATGTATAACCATAAAAAAATCAAAAAAAAAGTTTTGAGATCAAGAATTTCTTGGTATTTTATTCAAATTAACCATTTGTAAAGTAGTGTATTCAACTTTGGCTGCAAAATGGAGAACAATGGGAGTTGTACTAGGCGGATTCTAATCACTACGTAACATTTACGTACATTAGTAATAACGTAGTATGAAATATCGTTATGGTTCTAGGGTTAATAAAGGTTACATATTCGTGTTCGCTGGAAAATTCTATATTAGATACATATATCCGTTTTATGGAACACTTTCATGAAATTTTTGCCACGCTTTTTCGGCAGAGGCGCCATACTGCGTCGGTCACTTTATAGCATAGTGGTGTTCCCACGGTAGTCGTTTTACTGTTGTTCTTGCATTTTTACCTGCCTTCAGGTTTGGTGGTGTCATTTGGTCAGGACATTCGATTAACTGACCTTTATCTGTGCCGAATTGCTCTCTTTCGGGAGTAATAGAGTTGGGAAACTATCGATAGCACTATCGATATTTCATTTTTTTGGACACTATCGAAGACCATCGATGGCTTTTTCAAAACTATCAAAAACTATCGATATTAATGTGTACTATCGATAGTTTTACAACTTCTACATCTCCATATTGCACATTGCTATTTCAGATTCTGTTAAGGTTTTATATTCGTCTATGTACAAATGTACAAAATAATAGAAACGACATTTGAAGATTTTTTTTTGTTTCGACTTCAAACTTTCATTTCCCTGTACTGAAATATACTGGACTGAATGTAATACCATGTCTCCACATAACGTGTTTCGCTCTTTTTTTCTGCATTTTCTCTCTCAATCTTGTTTCGACACGGAAACCAGTGCCGAAACTCGCCAATACAAATTTCTGAGAGCGAGTGAAGATTGAAACACTGTTTCATTCTGAATCATCTTGCCAACCTCGATGATATCGATGTCTTCTCTAATTTTGTATCGAAAATCTATCGAAATCTCACACAGACCAAAACAAAGACGCAAAAATAAGCAAACATACAAACATTTAAGAAGAACAAGAAAGAGAAATGTCAAACTGAATCACGATTAGCCACGTGGAGACGGGTTATTGAGCGAGATGTTTTGCTACATGTTTCTCTGGTGAATCAAGTTATGTGGAGACGGGCTTTAAGAGATTGAGATTTTGATGTTTTCTTGAAGTTTTGAAATTTTCGGCGATAGTTCTATCGATAGTACTATCGACGGTTTATTTTTTGGGAGACTATCGAAGACTATCAATAGATTTTTTAAAACTATCAAAAACTATCGATGGTGGCACTATCGATAGTTTCCCAAATGTAGGGAGTAATGACGGCGGTGGTAGATTTAGAGGCTGCTTCTAGATACTCTGCCGGCGTGATTGTTGGAGTAGCATTTCCCTCGTAAGAGCCAGTGCACAATTGGCTTTGTCTGCTCCAACTTTGATAGAAAAAACCTTAAAGCAAAGCGAAATTTCAGATGCTTGCTGCAATTAACACTTTCACAATTTCCACTTCACTTCTTTTCTTTAATTTATAAACCTGATTTTTGGTAAATTATTTGGGGAATTTGCTTTTTTCTGCTTATTCGAATATTTTTTCTTTATTTTTCTCTGTTCAATTCTCACGAAATTGCGCGAAATCGCTGAAATAAGTTTAGATATACAAACATACACACAAGGGGAGATGTTTGTCAAAGTGTAAAAGTTGAGAGATGGCTAACTTTATACTTTGCTTTACTCGCTTCACCTCAATTGTGCACATGTCCCTTTGAAAAGCACATGCTGAACGAAACTGCCAAAGCAAAACTCTGAAGCAAAGCGAGGTAGAAGTCAATTGTGCACGGGCTCTAATTGTTGCCTCGCTGCCTCCGAAGCGCCGTGATGGTTGAAGCACATAAAAAACCGACGTTTTCATGACGCTTAACGTGTTGAGTGTACGCCAATGAATATCAATGCTGCCGGCGCGAAGCCTGACTTCGTTGCCTCTATTCTCCTGCCTGGTTTGACACTCTTGCGCCGGAATTTTGGCGGTGCTACTCACGCTATCTATAAATATGTATCTACTAATACCCGAACTCTTTACCCGGCGTCTCCTCAAAACGGAATTCTGTCATCACAAGCACCATTATAACATAGATTTCAAATGGATACCGCCTCTGTCTTCTGGTATAACAGAGATGCCAAAGCAATTGCTTTAACAAGATTGCCTTAACATGAGCTGTCAGTTTGATGATTTGACAGCTAATTTTTCATTTCAACGAAAAATTCACAGTAGGAACATCTCCACATTGAACGTGAAATTTCGCACGGCGTCCATTTTGCTTGATTGTTTTGGCTTAAAAAATAAATAAAAAGAAAATTAAGTGCATATATACCCTATGTGCATATGACCCTGGAATGTGTCTGAGCTATACTGGTATTGAATGAAAGGACCTCAATACAAAGCTCTTTTAATTGTGATTTCCAGGCCGGGTCCCCAGATATGGATCAAAATGCGGGCCCGGATGATCCCGGATGTTTTTGAACGATATTGGTATCAAATGAAAGATGTTGGGCACGCATTAAGCATCATTGTGATGCCTAGACCTGGTCATCAAGTGGACCCAGATAACCCCGGAATAACTTAACTTAACTTGACTTGATTTAAGTTGACTTGCATTGCCTTGACTTGGCTTAGAATAACTATTATTCGTCATTGCGCAGCAACGGCTATTTGCTAGTGTACATATAAACCACAGCATTGCCGTTGAAAAATTTTCGTGGTGGCTAGATTTGATTTAATTTGTGGCTAAAAATGGCTAAAAAATTTGGTTCGTGGCTAAAAAATTGTGTTTCAAATTTACATGTTTTAAATTTATTTTTCAAATTCAGGCACAAAAGTATTGCATACAATATAAGGAAAAAATCATAAATTTGTGTAAAAATAAAATATTCATACATACATAGTATGTATCTAAAAAAAAATAGATATCACATCAATATCTATCATTATGTCGTCATCACTAATTGACTCTTTCTCTTCATAAATTAATTCTTTCCTCAATAATTTAATGAGATCTGCTATTTCAAATTCATTGCAACATTGTTTTACATTCTTTAAACCATATCTTATAGTTAAAATTCAACATTGTATGATTCATTTTGTTTCGATTTTTGGTTTTGACAATATTCATTACCGAAAAGGAGATTTCCACTTCGGCGTTGCTAAGTGGTAGAAGTAGCAAACAATATACAAAGTCAGTTAGATCCTTATACGGTCTTTCATCGACAGCGTACTAATCCACTAGCGAGGCATTTAGCGATAGTTGCGTTACTTGTTTTGTTTTTTTTTAACACTTAAATCTATTTGTTATAATCGCTGAATTGAATTAGCGTTACCACATCCTTCCTATGTGCAAAATTATGGTTCATTACAAGCGGTGGCTAAATCTAGCCACCAAATGGCTAAAACGGCAACGCTGATAAACCATGTGAATGTATGTTTACTTGGGAACTTCGTCAGCGCGTGGTTTCCATGTACATATGTACGTACTTACTTGATAATTTATACGTTTGCCAGAATTTATATGATCTTTCGTTTTCGCCCTTGGTATTTATTCCAAATATTGCCGCATCCACTTACCTAAATAGGTTTTGCCTGTAATGAAATATGACATAATAGCACTTACCAAATTCTGCGTCCGATCGCCTGTACTGGTCTGAACGAAATAACGCGGATATCGAAATTGGCTCGCAAAGATGTCGGTTGGCGACATTTTGAGTAGCAGCTGAGTGTTGCCAGTGCGAACGTATGATTTACTCACTTAAGCCTAACCCCCATAGATGTATCGTGTTACTTATGCATTAACCACCAAGGTGACCGAAACAAAATTATAGAAATGCATACAGCTGTGTATCTAATGTTCGATAGCACTCGAACTTAGGCTTCCTTACATGTTTTTTTTTTTTTTTCAATTTTACAGTTTACAGGCTCTTGCAATAAAACATGCAGCTGAGAATCTAATGTCCGATTACATTCGAACATAGTTTGCCTTACTTGTTTTGTCGATTTTTTGTTTATTTTGATTTTCATAAAAATAAATTTTCGGAACCTCAAAATTCATTTTAAATCCGTATCATAGATAATTTTTTATTCAGACAACGCGATATCTATTAATCTTGGTTCATATAAATCTCCTCCTCTCCTCCTTGTCCATATCAAATACTTGGTTATCATTTTAGAAAGTTGAGACAACAATAATTGCAATGATGATTGTAAGCAGAACACCGTTCAATTAACACTCATGCACAATGCTTGTAATGTTGAATGGACGTTATACGCGGACGAATATTATAGTAATAGTATATAAAGATACTTACTTCCAATACTAGGCATTAACTTCTCCTCGTGCGCATATTTTATATGCTCCATCAAAGCATCAGCGCCTAAGAAAAGTTTGTGGCATACAGGGCAGGAAGTAGCGCTGGGACCGCCAATTAATGCTGCATGCTGCTGCAAGACGCCAAGATGCAGCTGTAGCTCCTACATCAGTTTCATTTAAGATTTAATTGCATTTTTTTAAAATAAATGTTAATTTTTTTTTGTATGTAAGTAGATTTGTGTTTGGAATCCGATTTTAGCATGTATTTTGGGATATGAGTTGCAGTGAATATATCAATCGGCACCAATGCAATGGAAATTAGCAAAAGTAAAATTAAACAGTTTGAATATGTTGTGGTATTTTATGAAACATGTTTATTATATCGTTTTTAAAGGCACATGAATTTGGTTGCAGAAATAAATTAGTTAAATTCCAATGTTTTGTTGACCCAATTGCCAATTTTCTGGGGGTTGGAAGGGGTTCACAGACATCTAACTACATAGAAGTTCGACCAGATAATTGTGTCGTGAATTTATAATGTTTTATAAAGCTATCTTGTGAATCGTATAATAATGGCAGATATCACTTATCGTACATTAGATGCTATATACATATCCTTGGCTTTGTTAGCAAATGTGTCCAATTTTTATCAAAATTGAGATTTTAATGCAGTAAGATAGTATGTACAACTAAAATACATCGTCTGCCACAAAGAAGTTACCATAATGTCTGTTTTTCATGGTGTAATGCAGTGTTATGCAAATGTGCTGAGTCCATAAAAAAAAATTTTTTCAAAAATCTACGTGCTAAGTCCAGGTCAAAATAAGAAATTATTAGTTTTTTTTAATTTGTTTTGTAGAATGATATAGAATTATTACTACATTGCTTTAATAAGCATGGCTTGGGACTGTAAACGTTAATAATTTGCAGGAGTGGCTAGCTTTCCCACCAATTTGATATGCAAATTAGTTTGCGGTACTTTTTACATTTTTATTATAATTGTATGCGTTTGATCGAACGGTGGTGCACCTATTTTATATAGAGAGGGTACAGCATAATATGGGCGTGGCCACATCCACATTTTGGAGAATTGGGAGCCACTTAAAATGTATTTTCCCCTGGCCTCATTTAAAGATAAGCGTAAAAAGGCAGAAACGATTTATGAAGAATTGGAAAGAATTCAAAACAAGGCTTATTTTAGATTTTTGAAGTACGTTCTTAACTTTTTCAATGAATTTAACGCATTGTTCCAAAGGCGAAATGTACTTATACACCGACTAGGGCAAGAAGCTAAGACACTTGTGTTGAAAATTGCAAGAAATTTCTTAAAACCCGACTTTTTTACAATTTCGTGGGAATTACAGGTAAAAGTTTTGGAACTTCCAACTCAATATTTACTTGATGTGCATAACGTTTACGTTGGTTATGAATGCGAAGATATTTTGTCAATTTAAATTTGGAGGAAAAGATTGTATTCAAAAATAAATATTTGCGCTTTTATGAAGCTTCTACTTTTCAGATAATATCACGTTTTCCATTTGACGGTGTTTTCGAAGAATTGCAGTTTTTAGATCCCCATATTGTTTTTGATTCCTCTAAAAACAATCGTGTATCACTTCTTGCTCTAACTAAAAAATATCTCACAGAATCGGAACACAAAAGTATTTGTATAGTTTTAACCGAAATACAAAAAGACGATTTAAAAAAATTACCTCTTGATGTAATGTGGAGTAAAATAATAAACTTTTAAAACTATAATGACAATTTTTTGTTTCATAATCTTAAGCAAGTGGTTGAAATTGTACCTACTTACGTTACCCCATTCAAACGCTGAATCAGAAAGAATATTTTCAATTGTAACGGATGTTAAATGTAAAAAGCGAAACAAACTATCTAGTTATATGTTAAATGGTATAAGTAAAGTAAGAGTTGCCTTTCCATCCAAAAATATCAATTACTTCAACTTTAAAATCAACAAAAATCATATCCACTTGCACAATGCAAATAATTTGTACAACTGATACTTTTAACTATTAAAAAAACTGTATTTGCTGTTATATATTCTTATATTACTGAAATAAATGCATTAAATTCGGTGGGAATTTTGTGGGATTTTTTTATTTATAATGTGGGAAATTAGGGATTTTTTGCCAATTTCTGTGGGAATTTTAGCGGAGATTATCTGGCATCACTGATGCCGCCCACTGCCGAGAGGTGACCGCTGCTCTTAAAAAACCCAATAATTGGATTTTACTAATTAGAAAAATTTTATTGATGTTTTGCTCGGACCGTGGTTTGAACCCGAGACCTCTGGCATAGCAGGAAAGCACTCTACCCACTGCACCACAGCGGCACCACAGTGCCACCCAAACTAATGTAAAAAATAATTTCGTATGAAAAATTTTAATAAATTAAAAATGGAAAAGGGTTGTGCTTGAACTACAAATGGGTTTTGAATCAAATAAAGATAAATTTTAATAAAAAGTATCATAAAGTTAAAAATATATTTGCATTCTGGAGTAGCTAAACTACTAGAAAACTGTCGATTTTCGACAGTAGCGGGAACTCCTAGTATAATATAATTTATCAAAAGAAAAAAAAAAAAATAAAATAAAAAAAGCACATGTGGCAATCGGCTGATTAAAGTGTAAGTTTAGGGAATAATTAGACTTAATTTAATTTTCGAGTGAATCTGGTGATCACATCATATGATTAGAGCTTCATACCAAATTTTCTATTCTGGAATTTATAGCTTGTTCGGACACAACCAATCTTCCCTCAAAAACTTAAAAACTTTGAGAAAACGTCCACAATTATTGTATACTTACCCTCAATTTGTGATGTAGTTCCGTGGGACCACACTAAAAAATTCAAACGTAAATATTTCTCTCGCTCTCTATCAAAATCAACTAAAACTCCCAATAGCTTTCAATTAGCTTGTGTTTTTTTCTGCGATCCGGCTCCGTTTAACTGACAACAAATTTAAAATACATGTATTTTTACGGCAAAGAAGTACTGAATGTGTCGATCGTCATTCAAATACACGTTATACTACTCTGTTGTCAATTAAACGGATTGCTGGATTGCCGGAAAACTATTCATTCTGACGGCCCTATAACTTGCGCAAAAATTCAAATATTTTTATGAAATTTGGTACAAAGATTATTGTTGGTAGAGAAACCTAATCTGTGCCAAGTCTGCGAGTCTTCGTAGATTTTGAACTCCCAAGAAATAGACAAATTGTAGAAATCCAGTTGAGTTTTATTTCACAAATGCAAAAGGAGTTAAAATTCCTAAACAAAATTGTAGATTTCATTATTGATATGTGTATCTTAAATATTTCAATATAAATATGCATACTTTTTTAGTGAAGTAAAACAGACGATTTTAACCTAAATTTTAGATCACGCGAACGGAAACTGTTCAAAGCGCAATAATTGACTTGAAATTTCACACGCGGTTTTATGCTTTGCAAATATTAATAAATTCACCTTAGTATTAGTTCTTAGTATAAATACATAATAATATGTATAAGAGAAAGATAGTTTTCAGTGTTGAGTAACTTCAAGACTTGCAGTGTTGAACAAGTGGCGGTGGCCGTGAGCCAACCGTTACGTAAAACGATGTGGTGGTCATCCAAGATGGCCAGAAGTTTCATGCCATTTGAGCTTCCGAACAGGAAGTGGTTGAGAGTTATCGCTTCTTCTTCTTCACTTCCTATGGGTATATATGTTAACGGACGAGAATTGATAATATTTTCGACTTCTGCCATCATACTGTGCAAAATTTCATCGGTCGGTGCACGTACTGGAATGATTTTATAGAGAATTGTTTTAAATGAGCGAACTAGGCGCTCCAATGCGCCATCCATAGGGGGGTTGCTGGGGTAATAAATTTCCACGATGTTGTTGCGGTTGTGAATTCACGAACTAGGACATCTCTATCAACAATTTTTAATGCTTCGCGCATTTATCTTTCCGCGCCGACAAAATTAGTGGCATTGTCACTATAAAATACCTGGGGCGTTCCCCTACGAGAAATAAAGCATCTTATTGCTAAGATACAGGAACACGACGTCAAGGAGTGCACAACCTCCACATGAACCGCTCTCACTGTCAGGCATGTGAACAAGGCCCCATACCTTTTTTCCTTATGCCTTCCTACCGAAACAAATAAAGGTCCAAAAAAGTCGATACCCGTAAACGTAAAAGGAACAACGTACGGAGTGGTCCGTTCTCGTGGCAACTTTGCCATTTGAGGTGCTGCCGGTACAGCCTCAAAAAGTTTGCATGCTTGAAAGTTTTTTTTAAATTTGCTTTCACTGTTGACCGTAAGCGAGGAATATGGAAATATTGAATGGTAGTGCTGAACGATGAGGGTTGCAATATGACTGTTCTTCGGAAGAATTACTGGGTTCTTTCGAGCCCCTGGGGCGTTTGCTATTCTGCTATCCACCCTTATTACCCCATCATCGTCAAGATATGCTGTCAACTTATACAATGGAGATGCTTTTCGTAGTCGTTTGTGAACTTTAAGATACATGATCTCTTCCGAAAACGCATCGAGCTGAGCTTGTCAATATAGCAGTGTTTCTGGTTGCTGAATTTCCTCTTGTTGCAACTCTCCGGAGAGGATTGGCTGGTTCAACTTGCTTCGCTTGCAGTTCTGAGAGAAGCGGATGACGTAGGCTGCCGTTCGCCACAAGCGACACCATCTTGAGAAGCGGCTGGCATCTATGAGTGTTCGAACATCGTGTATCTGAAGTACGTGTTTCTTTAACTCGGTACTTGTGGCTTCAATATTTTGTTTTTCTTGTGGCCATTTATCTTCGGATTGACTGAGGAATTCCGGGCCATTAAACCAACGCTGTGATGGAGGATGTTCAAATTTCGTTTGTCGTTTAGTGGCTTCATCCGCAACGTAACTCTTGGACGGGGGCCCTCCATTATGAGAGATCGCTTGACTCCAGAATTTCACCTACTCGTAGTGCTACGAATTGATGGTAGCGTCTATTATCTGAGTGCAGCCAGCTTAAAACGGGTTTGGCATCAGTCCAGAATACTTTGCGATTTACTTTGACTGGTAGCGAGTCAATAATGAATTTTGAAAACCGAGCACCTATTATGGCATCCATCAATTCGAGGCGAGGAATTAAAACTTGTTTTAATGGTGCTACTCTGGCCTTTGAGCCAATGAGAGAGCATACAGCGAAGTTATTCTTTACTATACGTAAGTAGCTGACCGCCGCGTGAGCAATATCGCTTGCATCTACAAAACAGACAGATATTTCATCCAGTGAAACCATTCTTCTGCTGTAGCAGGAGAAATCTCTTCATCCCACTGAACTGGACTGCGCCAAACGGCTTGTAATAGTATTTTTCCAGAGATTAATATATTGTTTATTAGGCCAAGCGGGTCATAAATAGAAATAACTATGCTTAGCATTTCACGTTTAGTTGGAATTTTGTTTTCTCTAAGTATTTCGTTATGCCACATGTGAGGCGAGAGTTTAAATATAATCGTGTCCTCCGTCGGAATCCAAAATACACCGAGTACCTTTTCTGCACCATTGTTATCACCGCTGATATTAATCTTAGGCTCAGTGACAGATTCGCCTAATGCATCCAAAACTTCTGGGCAGTTAGAGCACCAATTTCGAATACGGAATACCCCGGCCTTATGAATACGTCGCACGTCTTAAGCTAACGTTATATCTTCGTCTTTATCATCAACAGAATCGAGATAGTCATCAACGTAGTGATTATCTTTTATGGCCCTAAAAGCTCTAATATATTTATTTGAAAATCGCTCCGTTTTCAGATTTTTGACAAATTGAGAAGTACATGACGAGCACGCTGCTCCAAAGATCATTCCAAAAACATC
Source organism: Urophora cardui (assembly GCA_960531455.1). NCBI lineage: Eukaryota > Metazoa > Arthropoda > Insecta > Diptera > Tephritidae > Urophora > Urophora cardui. Next base: position 24,232,235 of record OY482675.1, on the reverse strand, counting down.
CGGCTCGGCAGATGCGTTACATCCACGCCACAGAAAACGTTGAGCATGCTGATCCTCCGGGCGGATCAGCACTTGATGAAACATTTCCTGAATATCTGCCGCAATAGCAATAGTTTTTTGTCTGAATCGCAGCAAAATTGCAGGAAAAGATACAAGTAGATCAGACCCTTTTAACAAGAAAGTGTTAAGTGAAACACCGTGCGATTTAGCAGCGGCGTCCCATACAACGCGTGCTTTGCCTGGCTTATTCTTGTTAAAAACTGCGAATATCGCAAATACCATACGTGCTGTGCAGCATATTGAGTAATCTCACTACTTGTCAACTTACGAATATATCCCTTTTTTAAGTACTCAGCTATAGTAAAATCAAAAAAATCTTTAAGATTTGGTTCGCGTTTTATTATCTTTTCTAAGCATATTAGTCTATTTTTTGCCATAGCATAGCTATCCGGCAACTTAAATTCATCATAACGCCACAAAAGACCGCTTTCGAATCGACCATTAGCAGTTTGGCGTGTATACTTGTTCAAAATATCTAAAGCACGCGCATCTTCTTGACTAGTAAACGGTTTTTGCAAAGACGTAATGCCTAAACTCTCAAAAGCGTAATATCATGTTCAGACATAAAAATTAATTAAGTCAATTGGGGTTGATTGAACATCTTTAGATTTGGTGTTCAGACATATTTAATTCACTTGGCCCATTTAACAGGTCGGCTCAAGATACATACACACATACACGCCGTGAGCTAAATATCAAACTCTCGTGACCTAAATGTCAAAATTGCAAGGAGGACGAAATAATTTGACATTCATCTCACAATTTTTACCAATCGTAAACACGAATGCATGTATAAAATAAGCAGAAATAAAAACAAATTTGGTAGGTGATGAAGAAGAACAAGAATGCAGCTGATCTGACGAACCTGTTTAGTGGACAGTGACGCTAATTACATTTCTCTTTTCATGACATTTCATTTTACTTATGAAACAAGCCTTTTAACAGGGTTGCATGCAGAATTGTTCTTCATTAACAACTCATTAATTTCTAATGAAGCATTAACTTGGTAAATTTTTGTATGGTAAATTGAGAATCATTGGGCTTGAAAATTGAATGAAGGCTCTTAATGTTCAATTAAGGTTGTGTCTGAACATAACATAAAACTTCTTAATCGCAGCATGTAATTCGTCGTCGTGCTGATTACTACATTCACATATGCAGAAGTGCCAGTGTTCACCGCTAGCAGCATCACCACCATCGGTTCCGTAAATGTGCCATACAAGTAATGTCTTACTGCTACTGGCTCGTTCGATCCTCTTTCCCTGATATCTTGAGCAACTCGATATCGGGAGACCTTTTACATGGCTGTATTCTTGACATATTTTCCCGTAGTCAAGGCTTTGCATGGGAAGTGATAATTTGTTTACTGTGTGTACATTAATATTTATTTTGTGCTGATTTGGCCCAGCTATTTGCACATCACTATCTTTGACTCATTTTCTATTCTCATGTCGCCTGTCCACTTTAAACATAGTGGTTCGCTCTTTCCGCCAAGATTAAGTTCTTCGGCAATTTCCTGGTCCATTAAAGTGATTGACGATCCTTCGTCGATAAAGGCGAACGTTTTTATGGATTTATTGTCCATTCCAAATATTGTAATCGGTAAAATTCTCAATAAAATATTTTTATTATTTTCACAATGTGCGTTGCAGCTGTTTGCGTTTATTTTGACATTTGCTGCTTGTTCTTGTTTTGAATTATTTGCTTTTGTTTTCTGTTTTTGGTCTTCTTCTTGTGTACTCTTAAAATAGCGATGTAAGAGAGAGTGGTGTTTATACGTACAGCCGCTGACTTCGCAACCTTTTTGACATTTTGCTCTGTCAGCATGTTGTTCGAGGCATTGCTTACACAGGTTGTGTTGACGAACAATATTCCATCGCATTGAGCGCTCCATTTCACGAAATTTTTGACACTGAGCAACATGCTTACAGTTCTGTTTGCACACGCAACATTTACGTTGCTGCTCGACGTGTGAGTTAACATATGCTCTTTTGTTCTTACTATCTGACACTTCGTCGCCTGAGAAAACGAATGTCGTATGTTACAAAACATAGTTTCGAGAAAATCGACTTTGAAGTTCAAAGTGGAAATTCTCAAAAACTATACAACAGATTTTTCTGTTATTTGGACGAGTCGTAGCGAGTATTATATATTTTGACCTGCAATTTGCAGAAGTTTGATATCTTCAAAATTGTGGGAGATAAACGACTTTTCATTCAGTATGCATTTGTCGTATGTGACGTCTGAGCACCAATACCTGTTTATAATAGCACATACGACAAAAATTCTTCTCTTTTTCCAAACCGGAATGGTTATGAGGCTCACATTTTTTGAGATATCGACTTGAAATTTGGCAGTTGAATATATTTTAATGATACTTTGATCATTTGTCGGAATCCACCACATCGGATTAATATAAGATATAGCTCCCATACAACCGATTGTTCAGATATGGACATTTTCGGGTATAACTTCTCCATTTAAACAGCTAAGGGCATGAAACTTTGAGGTATTTGTATCCATATCGACCTAATAAATGTCATCGAAATTTGTCAAGATCGGACCACTATAAGATATAGCTCCCATACAACTGATTGTTCAGATATGTACATTTTGGGATATAACTTCTCCATTTAAACATAGTGGCTAAGGGCATGAAACTTTGAGGTATTTGTACCCATATGGACCTAATAAATGTCATCGAAATTTGTCAAGATCGGACCACTATAACATATAGCTCCCATACAACTGATTGTTCAGATATGGACATTTTGGGATATAACTTCTCCATTTAAAGAGCTAAGGGCATGAAACTTTGAGGTATTTGTACCCTTATGGACCTAATAAATGTCAACGAAATTTGTCAAGATCGGACCACTATAGAATATAGCTCCCATACAACCGATTGTTCAGATATATATGTTTTCGGGTATAACTTCCATATTTAAGCATCAAATTATACTAAACTTTGCAATTACTGTAGTATACTATAATAAAATATGTCAGTGAAAATCATTCAGATCGGATCGCTATAACCTATAGCTCCGATATAATATTTTGGTTTATTCTCAGTAGCTCAGCGGCACATACGACATATCGACGCTTCCAAACAATACTGTACTAAGTCTGAAAACTGTGTTTTGCAGGGGAAGCTGTCAAAGTTTAAATTAGATATGAAACTTCAGTTGTGCGCTAAGTATATTTTCGCTTGTAACTTCTATTTGGATTGAAAGGTTAATACCAAAACTCGATACCATCTAAGCTAGGGTATCCTTTTAATAAAACCATAAGAAAAAATAAAAACTTGCTACGTTGTTTTTCATGGAAAGCTTTCAATGTTTGTATTCTGTAAAAATCTCTAGTTGTATTATATGTACACTTTTGCTTATAACTTTTGATTGGATTGTGCGATTGATATCAAAATTTGAGAGCATCTAAATTAAGACACGTAGTACTTGACCACCAAAAAAGAGAAAACGTGCTAAGTCGACTTAGTACATTATTGTTTGGAAGCGTCGATATGTAAACATAAACAAAAACGTATTTATATGGAAATGTGTCGTATGTATGCGACATACGACAAATGCATACCCAAATGGTAGTAATTTTGTAACATACGACAAATGCATACTAAATAACTCAAAAACTAAAAGAGAAAAAAATGGATTGGAAAAATTAAAATATTAAGTCCGATGTAGTTAATCTGCATCAAAAACTAGAAATCGTCGATTTTCACATACGACACTCGTTTTCTCAGGCGACGACAATTTCGTGAGTATTGACACTGCTTGCAGAGATGCCAAACTCAAATATCCAATCAGAAAAAGTAGCTAGTAGTGGTAGTTTGTCTATAAGCTCCTACAAAAGAGAAGAGTTTTCTAACTCACTGCGTAGACCAGATTCTTCTATTGTAGCTCGCAAGCCTTTTACGTTAACGGCGAAGGTAGTAAAAGTATCCAGTTTATTCTGATTGACAGGTGGCATCGCTTTTATTTTGTTTTTAATAGAATTGACGATTTTCTCTGGCTGTCCGAAAAGTATTTTTAACGTTGATATAGCATCAGGGACGCATGATGGGTGTATTAGAATGTGCTGGACGGCATTTTATGCATCTCCCTTCAGAGACTTTTGGAGTCGAATTAAATTTTCGGCATCGTTTAAGCCGCAAACAGTTATTGACCAGTCATACGTCGCGCTGAAAATGTGCCATTCCTCTGCCCGGCCAGAAAACGTTGGGAGTTCGCGGGGAACTGAATATCGTGCATTTATTTGTTTTAAGGTTAAACTATTTTGAGTATTGTTATTAAGTTATGTCGTTTCAGTAAGTTGAGGGAAACTAGGGTTGCCAGACGTGCTGATTTGATCAGTACAATACTGATTTTTCGTGCCCCGTACTGGTGGTTATTAAAACCTTAAGAAATACTGATTTTTTGGATTTTGTACTGATTTGTACTGATTTTTAGCCGACACTAAAAAAATTAATTTTTATCACCCTCCACTGTTTTTAATTTTCCAACTGTTTTCATTTGACGTTTATAATGGCGTGGTTATACTTACGACAATACTCGAAGAGCAACGTGTAATTGTTGTTGTGCACTCCGACGAGTGAGAGAATTTTCGGACTCTCACATCGATCAAATTTGCTGGGTGAAACAAGAACCCAGCACGCCGAGTTTTCAGGGTAATAATTAGGCATGGGTAACACTGCGCTGCGCCGCGCAATTGCGCTAGCGCCAACCCTGGTGTTATTGCGCTAACTCCGATTTGGAAAATGCGCCAACTCAATATAGCGCCAACTCAGTATAGCACCAACTCAGTATAGCGCCAACTCAATGTTGCGCTATTGCAATATAACACTGACTCAATTTCGTGCGCTAACACCAGCACTAATATAGCGCTAGTATAAAATGGCACCACCACAAAGCCAATAACAGCACAGCGTATATGACACCGTCACAATTATGTATGCTAACGCCAATACCGAACCATCGCTAATACGAAAGGGTATTGATATTTTACTTTCACAAAGAAAGAAGGAAGACAAAATTGACATTATCTGTGAATAGGAGAGAAAAATATAATACAAAATAAATTAAATAAAATATTTATTAGCATATAGTATATTTTTGTTACGCATGGTAAATGGTAAGGGGAAATTTCGATATAATGCGCCCGGGCCCGGACCCGGAATCTTTCTTTTTAATAGGGTGGAGCCGACCATCGTATTCCAAAATGAAGATGCAGCAAAACGAGATGCCAGCATATTTTCACAAATATACGCAAATGATTTTTAAAATTAAATTTTATTGTGGCACAATTATTGTGCACGCGTGTATGTAAGCAGAATTGCGCCAAAAGAAATAAAACGGGGATAGTAGACAGTAAGAAGCGAACAGGTGTTATTTATCGATTATTCCATGGCAATTGCGCTAAAGCTGTTATTGCGCCAGAACCGTTCGCGGCGCCACGGTTGGCGCTGGTGTTATTGTATCAGCGCCAAAAAAATTGCGCCATTACCCATGGCTAGTAATAATCTGTTATGTTGTATATGTGCGCTATATGTGCGCCGTATTTCTTCGGTGTTTTGTTCGTAAGCATAAACCAGGGCCGTAGCTAGACTTAAATTTAAGGTAGGGCAGCGTTGGTTTAGGGTAGGGCGGAAGTCAGTCTTGGCACTACCACCATTGAGCGCTAGGTCAGTTTTGGCAATTGACATGCATGTGAATAGAAATATAATTAATGGAAGATAGCGACCAACCGCCATACGCAAATAAGCGAGAAACAAAATTGAAGCCGAAAATATTATAAAAAATGTAATGCAACAAAAAATTTAATTTTTAAAATTTTTAATTTTAATTTAATTTCCTTCGATTATTCCATACCGAAGAGAGCTATGATCTTTAAATTTGGTATGTGGGTCGCCTGTAGGTTTGCACGCAAGTCAAGGTGAGAAAAAAACTCTCGAAAATGATTAAACGATAACCATAGAAAATTTAGACACCTCATTTTTCCAACGAGTAAAATGTTTTAGATTAGCACACAGCCTTAGAAATCATTTCCGCGATTTTGGTGTTGTCCGCTCACAGTGAGATTATTTTTTGTCAGAAAATTGCCGGAATGAACCATTCCTTTAACCAAACTACAAAAATTTGATGGTCTTATTTAATTATATCTGTGATGCAGGGTGGATTCTCCATATCATACATTGCAACCGCAATAATTTTTTATCTCAAACAAACAAAAATTTAATTACAATAACACTGTAGGGAGGTCAAAATATCACAGCGAAACGCCGAGACACCCGCACTTAATTTTTGGCTGTAGAATACGTTTTATTATACGGCGTTTTCAGAAAGTCAAAGTTAGCTCTCGTTTTCGAGAAATTTAGGAAAGAAATTTCAGAGCACCGAAGGTAATTTTTTTCCCGTTTATAAACTTTACTTAGGTTTTGAACCCTTTTCTCGCGTAAGGATATTGACGGTTGTTCTTACTTAATTAATTCTAAATTCAATGCCATCATTAGTTTTTCCAAGCTGGCTCCGGTTTATGAGATAACGGTATTTAAAAAGTACCATTAATATGGACTTTTTGTTAATAACTCAGTCAGTTTATGAGCTAAATTGCCCAAACTTTGCACGTGACAAAACTATTGTTTGAAAACAATTGAAGCATACTTTTAGGTATTATTTCGAGAAAAATTTTATGAAAAATTAACAAAAAAATTATTCAAATGCGTATAAAATCCTTAAACATGCATATATTTTCTTCATTTAAAAACTGTGTAATAGTCCTTTTAATTTTCTGTAAGACGATATAGAGATCATCTAATTCATTTCATACGATATGATGAATTTCATATCAAAGGCTGAAAAAAAACGAACATTTTGAACCCGACCCCTCAAAAATTTCTCAAATTTGAAATTTTTTTTTAGTGTAATATAGAATTTTTACAGTGTATGTTTTCAAAAGATGATTTTAATACCTTTCTAACGGTATAAAAATTTTTGAAATCGGTTGATTAATTTACGCGTGATATCCAAATATAGGAAAGCCAAGAGATGCATTTACTTAAATAAATTAAAAAAAATAAAGAAAAAGGCCATTTTAGTTTTCAGATATGTTATATATATTAAATAGACCTTTCTAAAAAAAGTTCTTATTTTTCAAAATCGCTTGATCTTTGAAGTGTTTTTTCACTTTCAAATTTTATTTTGAAAACCATTTTTTTTCAGTGTACTAAAATAAAAAAAAAATTGTACAGTGTATTTTTTGAAAGCTAATTTCAATACCTTTCTAATGGGATGAAGATCTTTGAAATCGGTAAAGCCATTCCTAGTAATCACACTTTAAAAGTACCTATTATCGTCATTTTTCGAGTATTTTCGAATATTTCGATACCTTGCCACGCCCACAATTTTTCGAAAATGTAATTTCTAAAAATGAGGTTGTGTTTGTGTAGGTAAGATGTACCTCAATCCAAAATTTCATCAAATTCTGAGGGGGTCGGGTTCAACGCATATTGGGTTTGATATGAAATTCATCATATATGATATATATATGAGTTATTGGGCTTGAAAAAAATGCCTATGGTGAAATTGCAACTTTGGTTGCACAAAAGTGCAATAACTGATGCAGATACGTGGAAATCGTATATGAGAAAATTTTTCACCTATTCATTTTGAATAAAAGTCTTTACGTTGCTTTTTCACGCAGAATGACTATTTTCGGAGTTATAAAAAAATAAAAGTGCAAAACCATATATCTGAACAATCAGTTGTATGGTCGCTATATGTTATAGAGAACCGATCTTGACAATTTTCAGGGAATAGATTAAGGTCAATACAAGTACAAATTCTACAAAGTTGCATGTCCTTAGCTTTTTAAATAGCGAAGCTATGCCCCAAAATGTCCACATCTGAACAATCGGTTGTATGACAGCTATATGTTATAGTGACCCGATTTCAATTATTTTCAGAAAAAGTTAAGGCAATGCTAAAATATGGTCATGTGCAAAGTTTGGACAATTTAACTCATAAACTGACTGAGTTATTAACAAAAAAGTCCAAATTGATTGTAATTTTTAAATACCGTTATCTCATAAACCGGAGCCAGTTTCGAAAAACTAATAATGGAATTGAATTTAGAATGCCGCAATTAAGTAAGAACAACCGTCAAAATCCTTACGCGGGAAAAGGGTTCAAAACCTAAGTAAAGTTTATAGACGGAAAAAAATTACCTTCAGAGCTCTGAAAGTTCTTTCCTATATTTCTCGAAAACAAGAGCTAACTTTGACTTTCTGAAAACGCCATCGTATTCTACAGCCAAAAATTAAGTTCACCTGTTTCGGCGTTTCTCTGTGATATTTCAAAAGTTAAAAATTTACCTACAGTGTAATTGATCTCACTTGTTGGCCTTTTTAAGGTAGGGCATTCTAATTTTAAGGTAGGGCATTGCCCCACAATGCCCCCCCCCTAGCTACGGGCCTGGCATAACCACGGCATAATCATGAAACAATTAGGAAGGAGGAAGCAACGCGAACGTTAAATATCATAGAAACATGATTGACAGTTAACGATACGGAAACAAAAACAAAATTCCAGTAATAAAGACGATTTTCTCCGCATGTATTGTTTTTTTTTTTTTTGTTTTTGGAAGGCAAGGTACTGATTCTTTCGGGAAAGGTATCTGGCAACCCTAAGGGAAACCAACACGTGATGCCTGGGGTTGAGGCAAGTACACCTGTGGACCTATCAATGTAGAAGGTATATTTGTCATTGTAGAATTCAATCGTGAGAAGTTCACAGGTCCATTAGCGACCCCGGGTATTCCTTGTGTTCTATTTTTTACAGTTAGCGCGAATTCCGGCGGTCTGAATAAGGTGCCGACACGTGGCTGACTCGTTGGTATGTCGTCAGTGCGCCGTACAAAGTTCATAGCGGTTGTGTCTGGAATACGGGTAGCTTGCGTTGCATCCGTTCGAGGTACGGATTGGGCATTGTTATTGTTTGTGGTGTACCAACTTTGAGTATTGGCGTTTTGTGAGGTTATATTACCTTGCGGAATATTGATTTGGTTATCTTCATTTGCTGTTGCAGATGATACTATTGCAGTGCTATTCTTGATATGCTTTTTTCGTGCAGCAGTTAATGACTCTACCCATTCTTGCACTACAGCCGATTTATGCGAACGTGAGTGCTAATCCGGTTCACCTAGTAGTTTGCTTTCTAATATTTTATACTTCTTTGCTATAAAGTCTAGTTTCATCTGATGTTCTCCTTCGAGCCTTTGTAGCTCTAGTGATCTTAGATGTGCCCGTGTATTTTATTGTAGAAATCCAGTTGAGTTTTATTTCACAAATGCAAAAGGAGTTAAAATTCCTAAACAAAATTGTAGATTTCATTATTATGTGTATCTTAAATATTAGAGAAATTCAATATAAATATGCATACTTTTTTAGTGAAGTAAAGCAGACGATTTTAACCTAAATTTTAGATCACGCGATCGGAAACTGTTCAAAGCGCAATTATTGACTTGAAATTTCACACGCGGTTTTATGCTTTGCAAATATTAATAAATTCATATTAGTATTAGTTCTTAGTATAGATACATAATAATATGTATAAGAAAAAGATAGTTTTTAGTGTTGAGTAACTTCAAGACTCGCAGTGTTGAACAAGTGGCGGTAACAATTATAATGGGAACATAGAAGGTTGGTGTTGGAAATGGGTCATATTTCGAAAAACTTGAAAAACGTGCTAATTCAGTCACTAATATAACCCGAGTGACGAAATTTCATCCATGCAATGACCTTATGCGGTTATAAGGCTATATGCTGAAATTTTCAAAATGGGCCCACTTACAGAGGGGCGAATTTTCAAAGATTTATAAGTCAAAACTCAGGAACCGTAGCAGATAAATCGATTAAGTTTGGTGCTCATGATTTGCTTTCCAAGACAAAGGTTTGGAAAAAAAAATCCTAGTCGGCAGGGACTAAACCCACGTTTATATAATACACATACTATAAGGATATAATAAAAACATTTTATGCGATATCTCTGTCAAACATAAAGGCAATTCATTGAAAGTTCCATAACTTCCACTGTAGATATAAAACCAAATAAATATAACTTTTTTAAAATGGGCGGACAGCACAAGCCATATCGACTGGCGCCACGTATGTTTTATTATTTTTTGCGCAAGATGCGCACGGGTCCAGCTAGTACTAACTAATGCAATTTTATCCCTTTCACCCCTAAGTTTTTTTCGAAACCTAGCCGGGTTTTCATAATTTCTATAGCAAATATTGTAACAAGATCAAAATATAAAATGTTTGGTATACTTAAAAATTCTGAGATCCTTGCCGTTATCCTGGGATATCTGATCCCAATAATATTTTAAGGTGGGATTTATATGTCCCAATAATGCTAAAGGACAAAAAAATTAAAAACCAACTTAAAAAAAAAAATAACATATTTCACTGTTTATTGATTTTTTCATTACTGGGCACAATAATTTGAATTAGCGGTACTTTACGGCGTTGACGTTGTGAGTATATTTTCCAGGAATTAACAACAGCTAGCATAAAAATCTTGAAAAATACTTTTTTCCATCATTTTCGTTATTTGCAATTTATGTCGTATACCCAATAATTGGATTTTAATTAATTAGAAATTTTTTTTGGTGTTTCTCCGGACTGGGGTTTGAACCCGAGACCTCTGGTATAGCAGGCGAGCACTCTACCCACTGCACCACAGAACCTTTTTGAATTTATTAAAAAGGAACTTTTTATTTTTAAAAGATACCTTATTAATTAAAATTTTGCTATAAACGTCTTAGCATACATACGTACATGTATGGATATACTCGTACATACTAGAAGTATGCATAACAGTTATTGCATCAGCAGTGGCGGATTAAAGGTCCAGAGCGCCCTAGGCAGCCACTTTCTCGGCGCCCCTGTTCCGACCATAAATGGCCATCATAATACTATAAATTTTAACTACCTAGTTGTTTTACACCCTAACAATCAAAATCTTTCCTCTTTATAATATTAGTGTAGATTAGGGACACGATATCGAATCAAAAGCATCGACCTGGTTCTCAATTAAAATATCGGTTAAAAAGAATCGCGAACCCGATAATATCGAAACTAAACTACTCGATACTCAAAGTATCGGTATCGAAAGCGGTAATTTTCTAGAAGGTGCAACCTTAGAATTTCCTCTAAAATAGTTAAAAGAGGTACCAATCGACGTGTTCTGACCTCTAGATTATGAATTCGGAAGCGGAAATAAAAGATTTTTCCACATTTAAAAGATATTTATTAAAACGGTTTAAAATTGCACCGTCTTCTAGAAAGTTACCAAAAACGCAATAAAACTGCATCCTGAGGCATACGCATATCGCTGTATTAGTGCTAGTTCCATGGCATAGTATGCCATGGCTGGGGCCAAAGTTTTGATTTTGACGTAAATCGTTTTCCAACTCATAAAAATAGTTCAAGCTGATTAAAAAAAGTATACAAGTTTATTAAGTTCTTGAAAACATTTTTACGAACCAATAGCTTTTACAAAACAACAGGTGTATTTAATGCAATCACAGTTGTAAAAAGATATTTGCAAAATATTTAGTATTTTGAAAAATAAACATCTTAAATATTATCACACAATTCATTTTCATTGAGATTACACGTATCCATCATTGAATTTTTTTGGAAATTTGAATTTAAATTATCTAAACAAAAAAATGATGAAACTCAAGTTGCAGAATAGCTGTGCATTTCATGTTATAAAGAGAAGCCAGTATGATTTTTCTTCCGGACTTCTTCTTTAACCTTACGGCCAAAGCAGAAGCTTACAAGAGGCAAATTTAAAATTTATATTTCCACATATTTATATTTTAAAAATAATTTTTTTTGTAGTTGTCAAATTGAAACAATTGTCAGAAAAAAGTCCCGAATGTCAAAAAACCTATCGAAATACAAGCTGGCTCATTGGTTTTTAACCGGCCTAGATGGTACTTCGTTGGTTTTTTCCAACAAAGCTTACTCTCTTACACCAAAATAAAACTGTATTTGACCACCTCTTTCACACAAAAAACCTTGTAGAATACCAGGAAAAAACGTAGTGTCATATGGGCATTAATGGAAAACAGACCCTTTTTTTGTTTATAACGTGTCTTTAGTAAGGTGAGAAAGAAAAAAAGATATTGACGATTTTTTTCGCTGAAATGACGATTTTTTATTTGCAAACGTCAAATTATCGTATGAAAATGAAAAATATATAATCCTATATCTCCAGTTATCATTATTTCTATCGCATGGTAGTTGCAAATTGTAAGCAAGTTTCGGTGGTAAGTGTGCGCCTCGTTTAATGTGAAAATCAATAAACACATTTGGGTAACTTCATACAACTTCATACAATAAACCTTACGAAGTAGCCCAAGCCTGCAGTTATTTCAGCACGTGGATCAGACCTATTTTTCGATATGTACCAGTGATGAAAAATTACTCGTGCTTGTGCATTTTTCGGCCCTTTAGGAAGCAGCTTGTCACTTCTGCACACTCGACCGATTTTCAGCACTCTTTTGCGTTGCACAATTTTTTGGACAAATATGACACAATTTTAATTTTCCATCACTGAATGTACTCATTTGTTCGATACCGTAGTTGAAGTACTCGATACCAAAAAATACCGTTGCAAAAGAATCGAGTAAAAAGTATCGGTATCAAATGCAAAAAATATCGATTTGGTATCGTGTCGTATCGAAATTCGTGTCCCTAGTGTAGATGTAGATATAGATGATGTAAAAGCTTAGATAATTTGTTAATATCTACATATCAGGGACCCATAATAATCATTATGCCTTATATTTTCAATGGAAAAAATCAAATACTTGCAAACATCCTAGAAGAGTATCGAGTATGTGTATGTGCTTGTCTGAAAGAGCACTATCCGAATCCACTATGATCGAAAAATTTTAAGCGATATCCATAAAACTCAAAAATAATCATTATTCCTTGAGTTTTATTTTTTTCGATCAGAAATAACACTTATTCCTTGAGTGATATTTTATCTTTCAGAAATAATCATTTGAGTTTTATTTTTTTCGATCAGAAATAAAACTTATTCCTTGAGTGATATTTTATTTTTCAAAAACTAATAATTATTCTTTGAGTTTTATTTTTTCGCTTGGGTCGAAAAACTCAAAACATCTCTGGAGTGCCCTAACACATAATTACCAATAAATTTTTATTGATATAACTTCGTGAACATATTTACTTAATATTTTCAACACATTTAAACATACACTTAAAAATATATATTGCATATTTGCTTTTCCGTTGGCTTTAATACAAAACTACATACATATGTACTCACCTGAATTGCAGCCCAAAAAGAACCGAAATTTCATAAAACTCTACCAAATGTTTTGAAGATGCTCCTTCTGATGGATACTGCCACCCATCTTTCTGGTGGTGGACACCATTTTAGTCGACCTTTAAATTTTTTGAAAGTATTTTTATCAGGGCTGCAAACCGGTTCGAACCGAACCGGTTCATGAACCGAACCACAGCGTTTTTTCAGTCATTGAACCGAACCAAAAACCGAACCGCTTTTATTTTGAAATTCAAAAACCGAACCGAAAACCAATCAAAAAATATGGTTCGGTTCGGTTCAAAGTATTTTCAAACTTTATGAATTATAATAAACATAATGCCTGAAAATGCATCCCTGATGGTAAAAGTATTGAAACCTTTTTGCTTGATGGCAACGCCATTAGCTGTCATTTTTCATTGTGATTTCCAAGGCCTTGGAGCGGATTGTAGCTACGAGGATAGGAGCAACGTAGCTAAATGTTTTCTCCAGAGCTTAGCTCGAGCTAAAATTGCTAGCTACTTATCTGCTTACATACATAAATAGCTCTGTTCAATATTTCAAAGTTTTTACAAATAGTTACGAATTTTATGTTCAATAACCCAAAAAATTCGCAAAAGAGAACCAAATTGGGAGAGTAAGACTTCGAGAGGGTTGAAAATTGTTGCAAGTAAAATTTTCACTTGCAACTACTTGCAGCTTTAAAAAAAATAGAAGTGTCAAGAACATATGATCACAAATGCTGCAATTTGAAATATACAAAAATTTTAAACGCAAATTTCTAATTGCATACTAAATAAATTAGGGCAAAAATAAATCTTGACAATGTTGGTGGAAAGAGCGTTTTCAACCCTCAAATTTATTTTGTCTGATTTGAGAGGCAGTATTGATAAAGATTTGTTAGACGACATTCTGCTACTAAACTTAAACAATATATAAAAAAATTCCTGAAATATCCAGTGCTTATCAAAAATTCTTTAAGACATTCATTTTATTCGAGGATGGAAAATAATTATTATTTTTAAAACATTGAAAAAAAATAGTATGTTCCCTCTATCACAAAATAATTTTGAATAGGTATATACTACACTAAACTATTTTTATAATCTACAGATTACTGTAATGATTTTTATTTTAAGTTTTATCCATAAAAATCGAAAGTAATAATTACAGCCCGAGCTCATATCTAAAAGTAGCTTAGCAAATTACATGCATACTTGAACACCATTTATAATAAAATTGCCAACCATTTCTCTTCGGAAGCAATTTCGGCAGACTAGAAGGTGTGTGCATGCAATTTTAAGCCAAAAATCCTAATGGTTCAGGCTGTATGACATTTTGAGTTTTATTTTATAAAATTTTGAAAAGAAGTGTTAAGTTTTGATAATTATTATAAATGAATTTGATCTCAATAAAAGTGTATTATATTGTTGATTTAAAGCTGATTTATTAATTTTAGTAATTAAAGAAGCAAAGTTTGTATACGTAGTAAAAATCATTTTGAACCATTTTGAACCGAACCGAACCTGTGGTTCAGAGGTGCCATGAACCGGTTCTTGTACCGGTACAGATTTTCGCTAAGTGGTTCGAACCACTGAACCGAACCACCTTGATTTTTCGAGTGGTTTGCAGCCCTGATTTTTATACTAAAACCCTTCATTGCAGCCCAAAGAACCGAAATTTCACAAAACTCAACCAAATGTTTTGAAGATGCTCTTTCTGGTGGTGGACACCATTTTAGTCGACCTTTAAATTTCTTGAAAGTATTTTTATACTAAAACCATTCATTGCAGCCCAAAAAGAACCGAAATTTCACAAAACTCAACCAAATGTTTTGAAGATGCTCTTTCTGGTGGTGGACACCATTTTAGCCGACCTTTAAATTTCTTGAAAGTATTTTTATACTAAAACCATTAATTGCAGCATTTTCGAAACCTTTAACCACATTTTTATGAAATTTCGGCTATTTTTGGGTTGCAAAAACAAAAACAAAAATAAAAAACCATATGTACACAACAAAATTTTCTCAAACCCAAGAAAAATGTAATTGATGTGATTCGATTACAATTACTTGTAATTGGAGGTTTTCATGTCAATTCCAATTACATGTAATTGTAATTGAAAATAAAAATGTAATTGAGGATGCCCAGGTCTGGTGTCAGGGCACCCCAGAGATGTTTTGAGTTTTTCGACCCAAGCGAAAAAATAAAACTCAAAGAATAATTATTATTTTTTGAAAAATAAAATATCACTCAAGGAATAAGTTTTATTTCTGATCGAAAAAAATAAAACTCAAAGAATAATTATTATGTTGGGGTAAGTGGAAAAAAATTCAACAACTATTTACAGCGAAGGTTGAGTGTATAGCTATTTCACGAAAAACCATTTTCGATCATCAGCACTCTCGAAAATGGTTTTTCGTGAAATAGCTATACACTCAACCTTCGCTGTAAATAGTTGTTGAATTTTTTTCCACTTACCCCAACAATTAAAAATTGAATTAAAAATAAAAATTTCGTGCTAAGCACTAAAAACTCTTTCAAGTAAAATTGTTAACGTTGTTTGGTATATACATAAAATAAATACCAACAACAATGTTCATTGCGAACTGCCTACAACAAAAATTCAGCACGTTTGTGGAGAATATATGCAAAAGCATATACACACTAACGTTAATGTTGAAAATGAAAAAGGCAAAAGTGGGGAAAATCCAACAGCTTGCACAGAGTCTCAATGGCCGAGTGTGTTTATCCGTTGGGTCATTGCGGCTGAAGTTGGAATGGACTCGGGTTCAATCCCCGGTGCATCCACTTCCGAAAAGAGTGCTGATGATCGAAAATGGTTTTTCGTGAAATAGCTATACACTCAACCTTCGCTGTAAATAGTTGTTGAATTTTTTTCCACTTACCCCAACAATTAAAAATTGAATTAAAAATAAAAATTTCGTGCTAAGCACTAAAAACTCTTTCAAGTAAAATTGTTAACGTTGTTTGGTATATACATAAAATAAATACCAACAACAATGTTCATTGCGAACTGCCTACAACAAAAATTCAGCACGTTTGTGGAGAATATATGCAAAAGCATATACACACTAACGTTAATGTTGAAAATGAAAAAGGCAAAAGTGGGGAAAATCCAACAGCTTGCACAGAGTCTCAATGGCCGAGTGTGTTTATCCGTTGGGTCATTGCGGCTGAAGTTGGAATGGACTCGGGTTCAATCCCCGGTGCATCCACTTCCGAAAAGAGTGCTGATGATCGAAAATGGTTTTTCGTGAAATAGCTATACACTCAACCTTCGCTGTAAATAGTTGTTGAATTTTTTTCCACTTACCCCAACAATTAAAAATTGAATTAAAAATAAAAATTTCGTGCTAAGCACTAAAAACTCTTTCAAGTAAAATTGTTAACGTTGTTTGGTATATACATAAAATAAATACCAACAACAATGTTCATTGCGAACTGCCTACAACAAAAATTCAGCACGTTTGTGGAGAATATATGCAAAAGCATATACACACTAACGTTAATGTTGAAAATGAAAAAGGCAAAAGTGGGGAAAATCCAACAGCTTGCACAGAGTCTCAATGGCCGAGTGTGTTTATCCGTTGGGTCATTGCGGCTGAAGTTGGAATGGACTCGGGTTCAATCCCCGGTGCATCCACTTCCGAAAAGAGTGCTGATGATCGAAAATGGTTTTTCGTGAAATAGCTATACACTCAACCTTCGCTGTAAATAGTTGTTGAATTTTTTTCCACTTACCCCAACAATTAAAAATTGAATTAAAAATAAAAATTTCGTGCTAAGCACTAAAAACTCTTTCAAGAATAATTATTATTTCTGAGAGATAAAATATCACTCAAGGAATAAGTTTTATTCCTGATCGAAAAAAATAAAACTCAAGGAATAATGATTATTTCTGAAAAATAAAATATCACTCAAGGAATAAGTTTTATTTCTGATCGAAAAAAATAAAACTCAAGTAATAATGATTATTTCTGAAAGATAAAATATCACTCAAGGAATAAGTGTTATTTCTGATCGAAAAAAATAAAACTCAAAAAATAATGATTATTTTTGATGAATTGTAAAAAAACTCAACATATAATGATTAAATCTTGATTTTTATTATAAAAGTCATAATGATTAGGGTCCCTGCTACATATAATAAAATTGTAACAGGTCTATGTCTGTACATTGCAGATATCAAGAAAAAAATGATTGGGAGAAGCATTATTAAGCCAGTAGAATCCAAATCAACCATTTTTAGAATTTTTGTCTGTCTGTCTCTCTGTCCGTATGTTTGTGGCCGTATCACTCAAAAAGTGCTGAATGGAATTGAACGAAACTTTTTTTATTGGATTGCTAGACTCTCAACTTAAAGTTTAAGTCAGCGTTGCCGTTTGGGCCACTAAAGTGGCAATTTGAACCTTTTTTAAAGCCAGGCCACCTGAACCCAACTTTTTGAAAATATGCAATATTTGAACCTTTTTAAAAATTCGGGCCACTTTTGGTCCTTTTTTACTTTCAAAACTATAATTATTAAATAATTTTTAGTTTTATCTTAAATATAAGAATAAAAAACCTCTTTGTTACTATTTTACTTTGCATTGGCAACTCTCCGTTTCGAAAGGTTTTTTATTTAATTTGTTTGCCAACACTACCTTCAATACTTTAAAATTTGGGCTGTTCGTTAAGATAATGAAAAAGCACGGAGCAGCCCAGACACACACAAACACATATAGCGTTCGTTGATCCGTAGGAAAGTGCAAGAAACGTAGGAATTTTACCACAATTTACATTCTTTGCACTCATATTCGCTCTTTTTTGGTAATATTCCTACGGTTCTTGCACTTTCCTACGGCTCAACGAACGCCATAACAGTTTTTTTTTTTAAATTCCTTGCTTTTCTCGGGTTATTCCGTCTGCTCAACGCTGTGTTAGTGTAGAGAATATTTTAAATTCCATTTCTTTAGGCATTAAATAAACCACAAAAATATATAAAAATGTGTTTTAGCTAAAAAAAAATTGGGGCCACTTTTTTTAATTTTTTGGGCCACCTTTTAAAATTTTTGAGCGGCAACACTGGTTTAAGGTATTATTTGTTTCGATATCTCGACCGGTTTCGGAGTTATCGGCCAATATGTGCACCACAATGTGTTAGTACAATATGGGTATCACACGAAAGGTGTTTATGAATGCTGCCATAAACCATTTGATTAATTTCAATACCTAAACTGGCTTCGGAGATATCTCATAAAATGTGAACCTTTTTTAATCTCAAAAATGCTTAATATGGCTATTTTGTTATAAGAAATAAAATAATGGCTACCTGTTTACCGACGTACAGAGTGTACTTATGTTATGGAGCGATAAATTCTCCTCCGTTGTATCGTGGATAGGCGAGTGTGCAGACCAAAATTTTGGTTTGCACTCAAGTGTGCAGAAAATGGTTGCCAGAGTATGTAGTATATATTTATTTTCTCAATAGATCTCTACATATCGTAAGATTTATTGGAAAAGTGGAGATAATGGGTCGTATTAACAGGTTCCCTGTCCAATGAATCATATATGATTCACGCCAGCGATTTTGTACCGTGTCTGATACGT
This sequence comes from Urophora cardui, assembly GCA_960531455.1. NCBI lineage: Eukaryota > Metazoa > Arthropoda > Insecta > Diptera > Tephritidae > Urophora > Urophora cardui. The sequence goes on along the minus strand of OY482675.1, from coordinate 24,213,187 downwards.
CCATGTATCATATATGAGCAAACTTGGATATGTTTTTTATGATTGAAATAATTTAAACGTGGTGAGATATTTCGGTTTATTTTATAGGATATGGTTGGATATACCTTATAGACTATAAAATTGAAAAGAAGGCTGGTGATTTTCAAATATTTACCTAAATATTCGCAAATGAAATTGAGCAATAAAAAGTAAAAATCAGAGCTTTTTTTCAAATTAGAACGACTTTATTATCGTATTTTTTAATTATTGTCATTGAAACAGTTTAGACAATAGGCTTTATTACATTTCTTGCATTCCATATCCACTAAAAACAAAAAAAAATTGCTCATTTATGATTCACGAACGTACAAGAGCAAATTTTTTGCGAGTGCGTTTCGTGAATCATATATGATACATGATTCATGGACACACAGCATGAAAATTCGCTCGAGTACGTTCGTGAATCATATATGAGCAAATTTTTTTTTTGGTTTTTTTTGATTATTTTTTTTTTCTAATAACCTCTAAATGCTTATATCTACAACTTTTGCTCTAACGTAATAGAGGATCTTGCAAAAAATGATTGGACGTGGAGCGCTCCGGCTACACTTTTGTATGGGGACAGGGAACCTGTTAATAAACAAAAAGCGATTGCTATTTCTCAAATTTTTTGTAATTTGACAAAAATTTGTATGAAGAAACTTTCAAAATTTGAGAAAAAGGCTTGAAAAAGTAATTGCTTTTTTATTAATATAATTTAATATTTTGATAATCGCCAAAAAAGTCGCCATCGCCAATTTTCATAAATTGGTCGCCAAAGTTTGTAAAAAACAGCGTTCGAAATTAAACACTACGATAACATTCAATAACGAAGCGTAGCGTTCATGCGACAACGATATACACAAACACAACCCCTAACAAACCTAACGGTACTTGTAGTGTTTGCGTTTAAGTTTGTGTAGATGAACACAAACAGAACACTACGCGTAGTGTAGCTGGTGGAAGTACGCTAAGTGTAAATGAACCCTACTTAGCGTTCTTTTATTATAGCGTTCAGTTAGTGTTCTTTCTTAAACTTTGCAAATTTAGTTGTGCAAATCGGCGTTTCATGTATGTATACATATTTTATATGTATGTATGTATATACTAGGGGCATTTCAGTTATTACATCTGGGTCTGGGTTAAGATAAATTTTTACTGAAAGAATCCGGCTCATAATGAAAATTGGCTGCACTTGAAAAGAACTAAAAAGAAGAAGAAACATATACAACATATACCCAGCAGTAAAAATCTGAAATTAATCCTTTATGAATCACTGATGAAATTCATCATGAGGAGGCATCAGTGAATGCTTTCATATAAAGGCTGCTGAATTTTTTCAAATAAATGGTTTATTTTCCTCATGCCTATATGACTCCGTTCGGAGCCGACATAAAACTGTCCAATGGTAGGAAAAACAAAAGGAGCACACCTCGAATTGGGAGAGAAGCTCGGCCATAAAATTCGTCAGAGTTATAATAGCGCAAAAACAATTCTTCTGTACATTGAAAAGAGACAAATACTCCCTCAAAAACAATTTTATTGACTTTAAACTTCAAACTAAATGAAAATAACGATTTCAAAAATTATCTTTTTGGAAATTTGAATTTAAATTACTGAAATAAATTATGAAACTCAAATGGCGGGATAGCTATGTATTCCATGTTATAAGGAGAAGCCAGTGCGCAGTATAACTTTTCTTCCGGACTTGTTCTTTCCCCTTACGGCCAAAGCAGAAGCTTACAAGAGGCAAATTTGAAATTTGTATTTCCATATATTTTTTATTTTAAATATAATTTGTTTTATAGTTGTCAAATTGAAAACTTTGTCAGAAAAGCTGCCGAATGTCAAAAAACCTACCGAAATACAAGCTGGCTCGTTGGTTTTTAACCGCCTAGATGGTATTTCGTTTGGTTTTTTCAATATAGCTTGCTCGCTTGCACCAACGCAAAACGATAGTGATGAATATTCAACAAAGAATCATCAATGATCATTTAGCAGTGAAACAAATTTACTGCAGGGTATATCTATATATATGTATACATACACAAATGTCACTTTTCAGTTCTGCCAAATCAAAAAAGCACTGTGCTGCCAAATCAGCACGGAAAAAACAAATCGAACAGGGCGGATCAAAAATTGAACCAGCGATTTATCTGGTTTAATCGAGCTGAAATCTTTGTTGTTGCATTTACGTGCAAAAATTTTTATCTGGGTTAGGATCACCGTATGTGAAACACGGCTACTAACGTATGTTTTTCATTAATGGATGCACATATGTATGTATATATTTTCTTTAATAAAAGACTTGCACAAATTATTTTGGTTAAAAAATTTATGTAATATGGGAATTTTTAAGCCTAGATTTGGAAAACTATTTAAAATATCTAGAATTAAAAAAAATTAAATTTTATAACATACGACGGCTGTGACCTGCTTGGGTACCCATATATACATATGTATGTGAGGTAGCGGTTGTGGCCGCTGTGGTGCAGTGGGTAGAGTGCTCGCCTGCATTGCCAGAGGTCTCGGGTTCAAACCACGGTCCGAGCCGAACAAATTTTTCTAATTAGTAAAAATCCAATTATTGGGTTTTTTAAGACCAGCGGTCACCTCTCGGCAGTGGGCGGCATACCCTCCGAGAGTATTTCTGCCATGAAAAAGCTTCTCACAAAAAATGCATTCGCCGTTCGGAGCCGGCATAAAACTGTAGGTCCACCCAATTAGTAGGAAAAAACAAAAAGGAGCACACCTCGAATTGGGAGAGAAGCTCGGCCATAAAACTCGTCAGAGTTATAATAGCGCCATTGTATTATATATTATGTGAGGTAGGAATAGTTTTTAGTGTGTTAGGGTGGACAATTTTTAAGTGTTGCTCTAAATTTGGTCCTTTTAAAATTTTGTTGCACTCTTCATTTTTGCAAACCCATGTTTTATTTTCCATCACATGAAAAAAGGCATACAATATATTATTATTGGGTTAACGCGCAATGTAGCATGCGACTATTCTTAATTTTGTCTATATGACGTTGTTCATAATTAATAATTTTTAATAAATTGTATGTGTGTCTAAGCATTTATACGTATGTATACATATGTCCATATTTAAGTATTGACAGGCCTAACATTTTAATGACCGTAAATTATTGCTTTTTGGTGGGCTGTGCAGTTTTGTTGTCAGAGAAAAATTACATTGAATTTCGCGTTAATGCAAATTATTGTATGATTTTGCAACTCAAACAATGGTTTTTGCAAGTTTAGGTAGCTGTTCAGATATTTTTGTGTTCCCGAGAGCTTTCCGGATTAATTTGAAATTCTTTGTAGGGTATACATATGTATATATGGCTGTGGACATTTGCATCAGACCGCCATTGTGAGACATATCGCTCTGCGCTCTCTTACACAATCCCTCTCATAATTTTGCTGCGGTCTGATGTATACACATTCCTATGTACCTTGGGGTTGTTCAAATTAATATGAAGAAAATAAAGCTCTCCCAGGGTTTGAAATTGCTTAGCTACTTTTGCTGCATTTGCTTTTGCTTTGCTTTTGCTAACGAAAAGTAAATTAGCAAACTCGGCCAGCCAAGTATTCAGCTGAGCCGTATTTGCTTGTATAGTTAAGCAAAGCAACGCGATTTGGGGGATTTCATTTTACTTCCAGCAATTAGTTGTGTCTTTGCATTTTTTCTGCTTTTGCTTATTTTGCTGAAACGATTTGTTACGCATATTTCGATTTTTTATACATATTTACTTATGTGTATGTATGTATATACACATAATATGTATGTATGTCCATTTGTAAACATCTTTTCATGTTGAATTTTGCTTAAAAACTAGTTTCAGCAAAATAAGCAACTGTAAGCAAAAAATTTACTACTCAACTAATTGCTGGAAGTAAAAGCAACCCTCTCAAATTGAGTTGCTTGGCTTAACTATACAAGCAAACACGACTCAGCTGAAAACTGAAGCGAATGATTCGTGTTTTCGTTTTTGGCTCGGCTGAATTCAGCAATAAGCAAAAAACATCGGCTATTGCTGTTTTGCAGCAAGCAAATTCAAACCCTGCTCTCCCGAAATATGCATATTTAGAGGTCAAGAAAATGTCTTAAAATGTCCACCTTCTTTTACATTAGTAATGCTACATATTTTTTGGTAAGTCCTTAGTCAACAAGATAAAGTTTCTTATCATCAAATAAAATCGCCTTGTCATGCAATGATTTTTCGGTTCTAATTTTTTGGACCACCTTATGCATGCAAAAATGCTTTGCAAAAAATAGAACTCATATTGGGGGGAGCATCGAAGGCCGAAAAGTGCGAGACTTCAACCCGCTAAACCTAACCTACTCCCGCCCCAGACAATACTCCCACGGAACCACCGGACAAGGTATTACTTCCTGGGAGTGGGGATTAGACACTTAAGTCTACATATTTTTTAATTGCGGACGGACTGACGCCTACGTTGATCTGTCGAGCGCAGTTGGGCCATGATTGAGGGCGAAACCTCGCTAACTATATCCCATGTATCAGAGGACTGACACATAAGTGCAGTCAAGTTTTCCACCGTGATAGCTGCTCCTGAAATACCCTGTATTCGCCTACGTTCTGCTAGGAAACGAGGACATTCAAAAAACACATGTTCTGCACTTTCTACCTTTCCTGGACATTCAGGGCAAAAGGGACTCTCTTCTAACTTGAACCTATAAAGGTAAGCTCTAAAACACCCATGCCCACTAAGGATCTGGGTGAGGTGGAAATTGGGTTCGCCGTAATTTCTATCTACCCAACTGCTGATGTTCGGTATAAGCCTGTACGTCCATCTACCCTTCGATGAAGCTTGCCAGCGTTGCTGCCACATTTGGCGACACTTTCCCTTTATCTCTGCTTTTTCGATACATGTGGCTGGCTTTCTTACATTATGTAAATCGCACACTTCTCGAGTTTGAATGTCGATTGGAGGCATGTTTGCTATGACTTCGGCAGCGTCGCTAGAGACAGTGCGAAATGCACTTATTACGCGAAGAGCGGCGAGTCGGTAAACCGATTGTATTTCTTTTATGTAAGTCTTACACTCGACAGCTTCGATCCACACCGGGGCAGCATACACTATGACTGAGCTAATTGCCTTTGAAATAAGATGCCTACGGCTTGAACGTACACAACCCTTGTTCGCCATCATTCTTGAGAGTCCACCATACATTTTCATCGCTTTCTCTGCAGCTTGGTTAAGATGGTCTTTAAATGTTAGCTTGCCATCTAGTATTACCCCCAGGTATTTGAGATTTGGCTGGGAGGTTATCTCGCAATCCCCAACGGATACGCAAATTTTCTCTTGCACTTTCCTTGTACTTACGAGAAGTACCTCGGTTTTATTCTCTGCCAGGCTAAGATTTAATAACGAAAACCAGTGACGGATTCGACGTATAGCATCGTTACACAAGCGTTGGAGGTCTTTAAGGTGTTTGGCGACACCTACAACTATTAAGTCATCTGCGTAAGCGATCAGTTTCAAGTTTGCTGACTGAGGGAGCTTTAGGACACCGTCATACATTACGTTCCATAGCAACGGACCTAGTACCGATCCGTGCGGTACTCCACTAGAAATAGCGTATTTCTTAACGCCTTCGTCGGAATCATAGATGAGAATTCTATCCGTAAAGTAGCTCAGAATAATGTTCAAGAGATATTGCGGCACCTTGAATTTGCGTAATGCCCTTATTATGTGATACCATCCAGCCGAGTTAAAAGCGTTTTTTACATCTAGTGTAATTAGGGCGCAATACTTTTTTGAGCCACCTTTCCATCTTTTGCCACTAACGGCGGTTTTTGCTATTTTAATAACCTCTCTTGTGGCATCAATCGTCGATTTGCCTTTTCGAAACCCAAATTGCCACTCCGAGAGTCCGCCGGCATTTTGGATAGCGGTCTCCAATCGGTTGCATATCAATTTCTCATATATTTTGCCAATCGAATCTAGCATGCAAATAGGCCGATAAGACGAAGGTTCGTCTGGCGCTTTCTTAGGTTTAAGTATCAGAACTAAGCGTTGGATTTTCCATGGGGTGGGAAAAATACCCTCTGTTAGACATGCATTTTACATAGTTGCAAACATGCTTGTATTTGTATATAATGCCTCTTTTAGGGCTTTGGTGGGAATGCCGTCCACACCCGGTGCTTTTTTATCCTGCAAACTTTTAGCTACCTCCAGGAGTTCTTCTTCTGTAATTAGTAAAGGCCGTTCTTTGACTTGACCGCGTGGTATTTTTAGTTGCTCGTGTTTTGGAAATAAGCTCTCGATTATCTTGAGAAGGAACATTGAACATGTAGGCGGCTGAGTTTCACGCTTGAACTTAGCCAGACATACTTTGTATGCTTTCCCCCATGGGTCGACGTTTGCTTCTTCACATAGTTTATTGAAACAGCTCTTCTTGCTTTGGGCAATGGCTTTTTTCAATGTTTTCTTGCACTTTTTGAAGCACTCTCGTAGTTCTAGTTCGTTATTCCCTCGCCTGTTTCTGTGGTATCTACGCCGTGCCGCAATACATAATTTTCTGAGCTTAGCTATCTCATCATTCCACCAGTAAACCGGTCTTCTATGTGGATGAAAAGTGCCACGCCGCATTGTTGTATCGCAGGCTGCAATCAACCTGTTTCCAATGTCAGACGCTAGTCTCTCGGCGTTTCGATGTGCTGGAGGTGATGTATCCCATGCCAGATTGAATAATTCAGCGTCGAAATCCCGCTTCCTCCAGGTGTATTTTTGGCATCTCGTGCCGACCCCTGGGTGGGGGTTAGAGGGTTGTGATACTTCGGCAATGATCGCCATATGGTCGCTATTTGTGTAGATTTCGGAAACATGCCACCTTATTCTAGGACTTAACGAGTCGTTTGCAAAAATTAGGTCTATTATAGATGATTTTTTCCCCTTTCTAAATGTGCTTTGTGATCCGCTATTTATTAGCGTAAGGTTCGCTTGGCTTAGGAACTCAAGTACGAGCTTTCCACGATGGTTGGTGCGAGAGCTTCCCCATGCTGTACACCAGGCATTAAAGTCACCAGCTATAATTATAGGGACTTTTTCTCTGGCTACCATTGTTAAATTTAACAGCATACTTTCGAATTCTGTTGAGGAAGCACTAGGCGGAGCATAACAGCTAACTATGTACATATGTATGTATGTATGTATGTACATATGTATGTATGTATATATCAGTGTTGAACGAAAGAGCAATACGGAGCAAAACGGAGCTGCTCGGCTACACATACGAGCAGTGTTGCCAATTTAGCTATTTTGTAGCTAGATTTAGCTATAACTTTTGGCGTTTAGCTACAGATATTTGCGTTTAGCTATTTTTGTTAGCTTTTTTTTTAATAGCTTAGCTTTTTTTAGCTATTTTTCTTAATTTCTTTATTTTGCACATCAGTTTATCATTTTAAGCTAATGAGTCATCTGTGAGTATATGAAAACTTGAAAGTGTATACTCATCCTTATGATTATCAAACTATACACAAGTTGATAGTCTGGCATGCCTTCCTTATTTTATCAATTATTGGTGCATTCATATGCAAGGTTGATCAATAAGGTTTTCGCAGTGTGCAAAAGCAACTCTGCCATACATTTGGTTGTTGCCCATTTTACTATCTGAATTCACAAATGACCATTGGCATACGCTACACTGTCAATATGTATCGCGATATTTGAATCGGTTTGATGAATCGCAAACTAGTGCTGTACGTTCAATGTGAATATTGCGATATTTTTCTCGCTCTGAGGTTCACAGTATTTTACTTCCGTCCTTTTCACGGTGTATTCGTAAAATTTTTCAGAACTTTATTATCAAGTTAATTGAGCAACTCCGCCAACGCTTACCGCAGAATATTCAATCTTTAAAAAATATTGAATTTTTTTCTGTAAGCATGCCAAAAATATTTGACACTTTCAAGGATGAAAAGGACTCCTTTAACATGGAGGAAATCCCTATTTTAGAAATGCAATGGAAAAAACTACACGCATACGCATGGAAGAGAACTACCTCTACAATAAAGTTTTGGGTAGACGTAAGAAAGTTTAGAAATGCTCTTAACGAAAATCCGTTTGAAGAACTACAATCTTTTGTGTTTAATTTTCTAATCCTACCGCTTAGTAATGCAGAAATAGAACGTAGCTTTTCTGTTATGAACGTAATAAAAACAAAGCAAAGAAATAGAATGCAATTATGTATTTATGTTAAACTCTCTATTGACTGTTAGGCATGGTCTAAAAAGGCTTGAAAAATGTTGTAATAACTTTGATACTAACGATATTATTAAAGCAATGACTTCACTTAATATATATGATTCAACCTGTGAATTAAATGAAGATATGATTTTTAAAATGTTATTGAACCAAATTTTTAAGTAAAGTCTAAATATTAAGTAGTCGCTATTATAATTTATTTTAATACTGCAATTGAATGTACATACATACATACATACGTATGTAATGAATTGATTTTTGATGTGTAAACATCTTTGCTGTAGCTACGAGTGATTTCGAAAAACAGGTAAAGTTTACGCGTAAACGTAAATGAACTTTGTGTTAGTGCACTGCTGCGTCCGTGTGAATCGCTTGGCATTGTCAGTGGTAGGTAGGTAGATAGACATGTACTTACAAATGCATGCACGCATAGCCGTGCAAATGCAAATATCAACAACAACAGCAACGAAGCGAAGTGAAGTTGTTGTTGTTGTTGTTTTCTGCAACAATGCGACAAATAGGCAAAATAAAAAGGACCAACCTGTTTGAACATGTATGCAAATGTATGGATATGCACACCTACATCTACCTATCTAATTTTCTATGCAATATTGGTATCAAATGAAAGGTTTTCAGCAGGACTTCGATATGAAGCTCTTTTCATTGTGACCCCTAGGCCGGGTCTCAAGATATGGGTCAAAAGGAGGACCCGGATGATCCTTGAATGTTCCTGAGCAATATTGGTATCAAATGAAAGGTTTTGAGCAGGACTTCGATATGAAGCTCTTTTCATTGTGACCCCTAGGCCGGGTCTCCAGATATGGGTCAAAAGGAGCACCCGGATGATCCTTGAATGTTTCTGAGCAATATTTGTATCAAATGAAAGGTTCTGCGCGGGGATTGTACACGGAGCTCTACTTTTTATGATTCCTATGTCGGGTCCCGAGATATGGGGCAATACGAGGACCTGGATGTCCTTGAATGTTTCTGAGCAATATTGATATCAAACGAAAGGCTTTGAGCATGGATTCTACAGGGAGCCCGATTCTTTATGATTCCTATGTCGGGTCCCGAGATATGGGCCAAAATGACGACCGGATGATCCTTGAATATTTCTGAGCAATATTGGTATCAAATGAAAGGTATTGAGCAGGGATTTCACATAGAGGTCTATTCATTATGAGTCCTAGGTCGGGTCCCCAAATATGGGTCAAAATGTGACCCCGGATTAACCCGGAATGTTTCTGAGCAATATTGGTATCAAATCAAAGGTGTTGAGCAGGCCTTCTACACGGCGCTCTACTCGTTATGGTTCCTAGGCCGGGTCTCCAGATATGGGTCAAACGTGGACTCGGATGATCTTGCATGTTTCTGAGCAATACAAAATAAAACAACATAAAAAATCAAAAGTCAAAAACCAAAAACCAAAACAAACAAAAACAACAAAATAGTAGCAGTCACAATGACAACAAAAGATTACAAAAACTATAGTCGCCTTTTAATCCATAGAAAACCAGGAAAAAGGGAATAAGGAAAAGGGAATAAATCTCCGATTTCGAAACTGTTTACACATCAATGTTCATGAATACCCGTTATTCACGCTTTAATTTTTTTTTTCATTGTAATAATCTTATTATGCGACGTACATTTATAAGTACATACATACAAACAAATATATGTATGTGGCTACAATATATAATATATGTATATATAAATATTCATATATGTGAAGTTGTTTTATGTCACGTCTTTTTAAATAAATGATTATTTGGCTATTTTTGAAAAAAAAAAATTTGGCTATTTATTTTAGCTATGAAAATAATTATTTAGCTATTTTTAGCAATTTTTTTTTTAATTTAGCTATAAGCTTCAAAATATTCTGGCAACACTGCATACGAGTCGTGTATGTGCTGCTAGCAAGCAATTGCGACGCCTACAACCAATTAGTCTGCGCTTGAATTTCATGCTGTGTACATCGATCGCGCAAAGAATTTTTTTCTTTTTTCTGAGCAATTGGTATGCGACATCTGCTTATACGCGCACACTAATGCAAAAATATGTTGCGCTTGTGTAAGTAGCGCAGTCGGCGGTGTGCATCACTGGTATATATTCATTGCAGTGGCGCACACAGAAAAATATTTTGGGGGGGTTTTCAATATCCAACGGAAAATTTAAAAAATATACTCAAAACTCGTCGAGACAATTTTTACTTAAATCTATGTATGTTTGGGGAGTGGACCTACGTATGCACATATTAAACAAAGGCATCTTTTAAAGCTCAATTCATTTTCTCTGTATTTAAACTAAAACTAAAAAGGAAAGGTCACCTGTGTTATTGTGTCATGATTGCAACTGAATTCATATTTTTCGTCATGTAGCAGCTACATTGTAGCTTTGGTGGAACGAATTGGATTATGGTGAATTAAATATTCGTTAAGTCCACATCGTTGCACACTGGTCAGCCCCATACATAAAAGTAAAAAATGTTGGTGTTTCAAAAAGAAATTTCTGTCATGCATTTCCGTGAGAAATATATTGAATTTTATGGAAAACCTCCTTCTATACGCAATAGACACAATTAAATATTACTTTGGCTCATTTAAAGTCAACACTTTTGAAAACAAAATTTTTTTCTGGAAAAAGTTTGTGTAAATAAGAGCACATATTATGATTTTTGCGAGATTTCAAGTTTGAGTGCAAAAAAATTTGCATAACTATGGAAACGCAAGAAAAAAGGTATGTTTCATGATTTAGCTAAAGAAAACAGTGAGAACAATTTATTTTTATCAAAATACAAGATGAAGAAATCTTAGTTTTTCTATGAGCATAATTTTCAAGCATTAGCATTTTCATTTAAACTTTAAACAAATAAGGACCATTCTGGACCAGGTCTTATAAGCAGATTTGAGTTGTTTCACGTCTTCTCTTGAGAAGCCTGTTTATACATTTTTTCCCTTTTTCTTAAAATATCATATTAAATGTAGCTAGTTTATAAAAAATATTGTTGCCCAAGATGCTCCTTTTACGTATTTTTGTACATATGTACGTCGACTGTTTTCGATAAAATCTGAGTAATTGAGTTTTGTCCCACTCTCCATACAATTTTTTTTTATCCCGCGAAATATCGCGGAAATATTTTTTTTAATTGTAACTGTGTTGACATCGCAAATATCATTAGTTTAGTCCTTGGAAGCTCTATATATCCTTCTAATGTCCTTTTGACTTATAAAGTCATTTTCACATAGTTAAGTCACCTAACCAAGTTTTTCATCCAAATATCCTTTTTGTTTCGCAAGAAAAAAACCGCCAAAAATAAAGTATTCATCGGATCTCTCTGATATTACGCTTAAAGTCTTTGCAATTAAATGAGTAAATTTTAAAAGAATAAAACTTTCCTGATTTTTAAAATTTTTTGCAAAAAACTTTGAAAATCAAAATTTTTTCAAAAATTGCAAAACATGCACACAATTTGGACCAGCTATCGCTCAGCGAGTTTTTATTAGACTACTACAAATTGTATGTCATTTGAAGCGTATTTTAATTGCCTTTCGAACGAGATACTGCTTGTATTTATCGCATTTGTAACTCCAGCGAAAATAATTTTTGAATGAAGTGATAACAAAAAAACACAAAATTATCGTTATCTCAATTCCTATCCTCGTCCATTCCTGGTTTTCTTGTTTTTTTTTTGCTGTAAACTAGCGTTAGTGGTGGGCGTGGATTACAACATATATGTTTTTAATTTTTCTGGAAGATGAGTCGTTTAGTGGGACACCAATGTGCAAAATTTGGTTTCGGTAGGTCCATCCGTTTTCAAGAAACTGAGTTTTGTCCCACTCTCCATACAAATGTGACCAGTGTGCGTTGGTGAATTATTTTAAATTAAAACAAACCTCAGCGAATATACACAGCATACTTTTAGGGAAATGTCCACACTGCTTGTTTATAAACATAATCAGTAGATGTTGACAAACATTGGCAATGTACATCCACGAATATTCATAGATTTTACAACATGTATTTACACAAATATTTATGCATGTACCATCTTTTATAAAATTATTTTTTTTTATGGTGTGCTGTCAAACCCCCTTGGGTGCGCCAATGATTCATTGCATCCTTCTTGGCCTTTACTCTTTGCCTCTCAGGTTGAAAAAATATCAGCTACATACATATGCGCATTTCTGGTATAAACATGCAAATGAACACTACGATTAGCGTAGTGTTCATTTTCGCTGCCAGCGAAGCACGAAATAGGTAGCGTTAAAGCCCGTCTCCACATAACTTGATTCACCAGAGAAACATGTAGCAAAACATCTCGCTCAATAACCCGTCCCCACGTGGCTAATCGTGATTCAGTTTGACATTTCTCTTTCTTGTTCTTCTTAAATGTTTGTATGTTTGCTTATTTTTGGGTCTTTTTTTTGGTCTGTGTGAGATTTCGATAGATTTTCGATACAAAATTAGAGAAGACATCGATATCATCGAGGTTGGCAAGATGATTCAGAATGAAACAGTGTTTCAATCTTCACTCGCTCTCAGAAATTTGTATGGAAATTGGCGAGTTTCGGCACTGGTTTCCGTGTTGAAACAAGATTGAGAGAGAAAATGCAGAAAAAAAGAGCGAAACACGTTATGTGGAGACATGGTATTAGATTTGTGTTCTTTCGCTCGTTTAGGGTTCGGTTTGTGTTTGTTTACATGAGCACAAACGCTATCGTAGCGTGCGCGTTTAGTGTTCTGTTTGGCGTAGCGTTTCCGTAGGGTTCAGTTTATTTGCGAACTCTGATATATACACGTTTTATTTTGCCTATTTGTCGCATTGTTGCAGAAAACAACATCTTCTTTTTTTTGTTTTTTTTTTTTGTTGTGGTTGTTGTTGTTGCTGTATTTATATGTTCGCATGCACGTCCATACATTTGGATGTATACATGTCCAAACATGTTGCTCCTTTTTATTTTGCCTATTTGTTGCGTTTTTGTTGCTGTTGTTGTTGATATTTGCATTTGCATGTTTATGCGTGCAAGCATCAAGAATTTGTAAGTACATGCGTACTAGGGATTCCAATCCCAGTCTCCCAGGATCCCGCCCTTTTTGAAACCCCGAAAATCCCGGGATTGCTAGAATTTCGGGATAAAATAAAGACAGAATAATCCCCTATTAGTTATAGCCAAGAAAAGTTGTATTTTACTATATAATTTTTATTGGTCTCAGATCTGTATACTAATAGCGTTTCCTATTCTGAACGAAAATGTTGCATTATTATATGGCAGCATTATCAACATGTTCCCTCTGCCCTATGAAAATGGAGCATTTTTCTTGTGATGAATGAAACAAAAATAATGCAACCCTTTACTTATGCTAAGAACAAACACCCCTAAAAATATGTGGAATCTGTGTGGAAGAGAACAGAAAAAATTGACAGCCCGAAGAAAATGCAGAATAACTGCGACATTTTACCCAGAATTAAAAAGTCCATTAGTCACAGTAAGGATTAATATTTTTGATTTTTTTGAATAACACCAGGCAACAACTAACACTGTCCAACAGTGATTTCTCAACACGAACAAACGCTATTAATTATGAAAGAGGATGTCTCCCAGACCAACTTTGCCGAACAGAGTACTAGTCCAGAGGGTCTGATTTTTTTTTAGAGGGGGTTAAAGTTTTATGGTTCTAGCTGGAGGTGCAATTACTTTATCGAAAATATCTTATAAAAAATGACCTCAAATGAAGTTTTTGAGCTCGGGCTTCTTCTACAGAATTTAATAAGGAATTTCTTTGCGGTAGACTTTTTTTTAGGGGGGAGTTAAAGTTTTATGGTTCTAGCTGGAGGTGCAATTACTTTATCGAAAATATCTTATAAAAAATGACCTCAAATGAAGTTTTTGAGCTCGGACTTCTTCTACAGAATTTAATAAGGAATTTCTTTGCGGTAGACTTTTTTTTTAGAGGGGGTTAAAGTTTTATGGTTCTAGCTGGAGGTGCAATTACTTTATCGAAAATATCTTATAAAAAATGACCTCAAATGAAGTTTTTGAGCTCGGACTTCTTCTACAGAATTTAATAAGAAATTTCTTTGCGGTAGACTTTAACCCTCTAACGCGCACACAAATGGCTGTTTTTAACCCCTGTTTGGAAACACATGTAGAAAATATCAATTAACAATGCAGATAGAGGGTTAAACTGTTCTAGACCATTATTCGCCATAAAATTTCACTAGGGGTCCCCTCAGACAAAATCTTTGTACAAATAACGGCATCGGAATATCCAGTTTCATATTGTTGTTATAGAGTAGGTAAATTGAAAAAAAAGTTCACTTTTGCAGAAACTGAATGGGGCTACTACAAAAACCGCGCGATTTTCAAGAATTTTAAGGCAAGTTTAGATTTATGTATGAAAAAAGTTATGATTTTGCACAAGAAAAAAATTGTATGTCTAGCTATACGCAGAGTTAACCGCTAAAGCGAATGGCGTACTTAGTATTTTAGTACACTCTCCAGTGGAGGTGATATTCAAACCCTAGTTAATGCCTTCAATTTGATGCTAAAATTTCCCAGAAATATTTTGCGGCCATCAGGGTCCACATTTTTTCCGCTATCCACGGTCTCGACCTTTCTACCTTTTTTTTACATTTTTCGAGTTGTACACTATCATAAAACCGCCTTCAAGAGCAAAAAAGTTTATATTTTTTTTTAGAAATTTTAATAATTAATAGCGTTTGTTCGTGTTGAGTAAAATTTTTATAAATTTGTGGGACTGTGTAATTAAAAAAAAAAAATACCAGGAGTCAGGTTTAGGGGAGGATAGGCATGTGCCTGGTTAGGTTTTGAGATAATGGTAATTTTGTGTCTTTTTTGGTTATCATTTCATTCAAAACTTATTTTCGCGGAAGTCACAATGCGATAATCACAATCAGTACCTCGCCCGAAAGACAACTAAAATGCGCTTCTATCGATATACAACTTGTAGTAATTGAACAAAATATCGCTCTGACAGCTGGTCTAAATCAAAATTTTGTTCACTTCTTGCGATTTGTGAAAAAATTTTGATTTTAAATTTAAATTTTTTTATAGGAAACTGTTAAAATCGGGAAAGTTTTATTCTTTTAAAAATTAGCTTGTTTATTTGCAAACACCTTAAGCGTAATATTACCAAGATCTGATGAATATTCTATTTTTGGCGATTTTTTTCAGGTGAAAGAAAAAGGATAATTTTGGACGAAAAACTTGGTGAGGTGACCCAACTACGAGTATGTGAATTGCTTATGGTTATTGCATTTGTGACTTCCCAAAATAATTTTTGAATGAAGTGATAACCAACAAGTAAGGAAGCCTAAGTTCGAGTGGAATCGAACATTAGATACTCAGCTGTATGCTTTCATGTCTAAATATCCGTTTCCTATTTCTTCTGGTTACCCCGTTTTTGTCCCAACAATATCCCCTGAGGATGTGTTGTTTTCTTTAGTGAACCTTAGAGAATCATTCAATTATGGACCTGATATGATTCCAACTTGCTTCCTTAAGAGATGTGCTAAGAATATTTATAAACCTTTAGCTCAATTGTTTAACTGCTCATTAAAACAAGGAATTTTCCCTTCGTCATGGAAAGAATCATTTATTTTACCTTTACATAAAAAAGGTTGTAGATCCTCTATAGATAATTATCGTGGCATTTCAAAATTGTCGGCTATTCCTAAATTATTTGAATCAATAATTTCTGTTGAACTGACCCACTCAATTTCTCCATTGATCTGTGTTTCCCAGCACGGGTTTTGTAAGGGTAAATCAACCGCCACGAATTTGCTGGAGTTTTCCACCTATGTATCAAATGGATTTAGACACAATAACTTTACAGATGTTATTTATACAGATTTTAGTAAGGCGTTTGACAAAGTTTGTCACCATTTACTCATTCAAAAGCTGGATATGCTCGGTTTTCAGCCTGGCCTACTTCGTTGGATTAGCTCCTACCTTGTATGTAGAACACAAAGGGTGATTTTTAAAAATACTTTCTCCGAAGTGATCAATGTTTCGTCAGGTGTGCCACAGGGTAGCCATCTTGGACCGATTCTGTTTTTGCTTTTTATTAATGATATTTCAACTGTAATAAAAAACTCAAAAATTCTTATGTACGCGGATGATATAAAACTTTTCAAGTCATTCTCATCAATCGAAGATAGATTTTTGCTTCAAGAAGATTTAAACAGCTTAGTAACTTGGTGTGACGTAAATAATATGCCACTTAATTTGAATAAATGTAAATGTATGTCTTTTTCGCGTAAAAACATTCAACCAGCTTCTTATAATGTTATTAACTACTGTCTTGAGCAGGTCGACGATTTCTCGGATTTGGGTATTACAATGGATTGCAAACTTAACTTCAATCTTCACATCAATATTACTGTAAATAAAGCTAGAGGTATTTTTGCGTTTGTTAAGAGATGGTCGAAGGAATTCAATGACCCTTACGTGACAAAAACTCTTTTTACAACGTTAGTTCGGCCTATTTTAGAATACGGCTCCATAATATGGAACCCTCAGTACAAAATTCATGCAGACCGTATTGAATCCGTACAAAAGCAGTTTTTACTTTTTTCTTTAAGACATTTTCGGTGGGACGATCATTTTAATCTGCCATCTTATACTAGTCGTTTAAAACTCATCAATCTTCCCACACTAGCTAGTCGTAGGGAGATGTTGGGAGTGATATTTATTACTAAACTATTAAGAGGTTCAATTTCAAGCCCGTATCTTCTTGCAGAAATTAATTTTAACATCCCATCTCGAACATCAAGACATTACAAACCGCTGTTTTTAAAACATTGTAGAACTAACTTTCAATTAAATGAGTCTCTAAGATGTCTATGTAATAATTACAACTCTCACTATAATTCGTTTGATATTTTCGATTCCCTCTACACTATAAGGAATGTTATCCTATCCTCCCTGAATAACTGATAACTAACTCTGTAACTATCTTTCTTTTCTATTTACTCAGCTGATGATTTTATTCTGTAGCTGAGCAGTTTTAGATCTCGACGCTTAAAAACTCCTGCCTTTCAACACGGGTCGGCAAAAAAAAAAAAAAAAAAAAAAAAAAATCCGCACGTCATGCGGATGCGCCCCTCGTGCGGTAGGGCGGGTGGAGGGCAAACGTTGGGGTTATTATTATTATTATTATTGTTTGTTTGCATTTGATGGAATCACGGTGTATTATATATATAATATTTTCAAAATTTTTATCAGTCATCCAACTAAGCATATGAATATTATTATTTGGGCAAAATTTCATTCCTTTATGACTTCTAGTTACAAAGATGTCACGTTACAAATTCCCAAAGGGTGTTCCAGAAATATCTTTGTTAAAAAGTAGGCGTGGTCATAAACCGATTTCAATAAATTTCTGCGTGTCTATTAACATAAGTTATAAAAGTGTATAAACCAAGCTTCGTAATAATATCTCAATTATTTGTCGAGTTATAGACTAAGAAACCTCGTATATTCCTTTGTCTAAAAAGAGGCGGTGCCACGCCTATTTTCCAAACTTTTTATATTTTTCCTTTTATGTCTGCAGTTGGACCCTTTCATAAAATTTCAATGATATATCTTTATATTTGACAGAGATATCGCTTAAAATGTTTTTATTAGGCCACTTTATAATACCCATATAAAAAAGTGGGCGTGGTCGTCAACCGATTTTGGCAATTTTTCGTCCAAACATTTGCCTAAGTAACTATATCACGCGTACCAAATTTCATCGGTATATCTTCAACGGTTTCTGAGTTATGACTCATAAAACTTTCAATGTTTGCCCCTTAATAAGCGGGCGTGGCACCGCCCATTTTCCAAAATTTTTGTGTTTTTTGTTTTACGTCCGTAGTTGACCTCCTACTACAAAATTTCAGTGATAGACGTTTATATTTGACAGAGATGTCGCTTAAAATGTTTTTATTTTTGCTACTTTATAATACCCATATATAAAAGTGGGCGTGGCCGTCAACCGATTTTGACAATTTTTCGTCCAAACATTTGCCTAAGTAAATATATCACGCGTACCAAATTTCATCGGTATATCTTGAACGGTTTCTGAGTTATGACTCAAAAACTTTCAATGTTTGCCCCTTAATAAATGGGCGTGGCACCGCCTATTTTCCAAAATTTTATCAATTTATTCATAGGGGCCTGAGCTCAACACGTGGGTAAAATTTCATTGCTCCAGCTAGATTAGTGACTGAGATACCAAGTTCCCGATTTTTTCTATATAGGGAAAGTGGGCGTGGTCAAGGTCCGATTTCGCCCATTTTCAATACCAACCGTCCCAGTCTCGATACCAACTTGCATTTCAAATTTCTTCAAAATATCTAAATTTTTGCGCGAGTTAGTGTTTACAGTCGGACGGACGGACGGACGAACATGGCTCAATCGATTTCTCTTTTCATCCTGATCATTTTGATATATATGTCTATATCTATCTCGATTATTTCATTCTGTTACAATCCACCGTTATGTGATTAAAACTATAATACTCTGTGTACTACTACAGCTGAGTATAAAAAACACAAATGTACCGTTATCTCAAAAACCTAATAATACAAAACATAAAAAAAAAATGGTTCCGAGCTCAGCAGGCCCATACCTATCCTCCCCCAAACCTGAATTCTTAGGTATTTTTTGGCTGTAACCTAGTGTAATTAAATTATTTTGTTGTGAAGTGCGCGTTGTAAGGAAACGTACATTAGGTATTTTTAAAATCTTTAATATTCTTGTGGTAAAATTCATTTGATAATTTTTATTTCCTGATTTTTGGCCATTTATTTCTCAAAGGGTTCTGGAATTTTCTCCCATGAAAAGTGAATAATGGAAGAAAATGCAAATAATATTAAAAAAATTAAATTACCAAAAACCAGGAAAAATTTCAATTTGACTTGAGAGTTTCACATTACGTACTAAAAC
Source organism: Urophora cardui (assembly GCA_960531455.1). NCBI lineage: Eukaryota > Metazoa > Arthropoda > Insecta > Diptera > Tephritidae > Urophora > Urophora cardui. The sequence continues at coordinate 24,193,979 of OY482675.1, read as the reverse complement.
AAAATACACAGCTGCATTCTGGGAATTCATCTCAAAATTTGTGCCTCCGATTTTTAATTTTTTTCGGAAGTTTCATTAATTTTCAGAATTTTTCGGCAAACTTGGAAATATTCGCTTGAACGAAGTGCGTGGTAAAATTCTACAGATTTTTAGTGGAAATTATCAAATGATCGCAAGCCTTATTATTATGTTTTGTTAACTAAATGTATGTCATTTTCTTTGTTGGTTGTGTTTTTTAAAGTAACTTATTATTAAATAATAGGCATGATTTACGTTCCTATTATATTTTGTTACTAATGAAATAATAAAAAATGGCAACAAAAATAAATTTTTTTCTTTGCATTTTAAAGTTGTAGCGCTCCTCGAAAAATATATGTAATTACTTTTTTCAACCCCAAAATATGGGAAAATAAATGTCCAAATCCCAGGAGAAATTCTGATCAATATATCGCACCTATTAAAGTCGCTCCATCCCCGCTCTAAAGAAATTAAAGTTAAAATTAATAGTGTACATATATTAAAAGAAATAAAATCTGTGCATTTATAATATAAAGAAAAATAATAGAAAAAAATAAGACGGACGTAAAGAACACAAAATAAAAAAAATATATTTATTCAGCTCAAGTGCTGAATATCCCGGGATCGTAAAAATCGGAAAAATTGGAACCCCTAATGCGTACCTACCACTCACAATGTCAAGCAATTCACATAACACAAAATTCATTTACCTTTTTTTTCGAAATCACCCGTACAAAAATAAAGATGTCAGCACATCACAAACTTGTTAAAAACACTCAAACATGGAAGCTCAGTATGGGAAAACCATTGAATATAGAATAACATTACTTTTAGTTAGTTCTAACCTAGAAAACTGAATAGCATTTCATAAGGTATTTCTAATTAAACTCTGAGTATTACATGCAACTGATCAAGGCCGTATTTAGGGGGGGGGGGGGGGGGGGGGTTTGGCTGTTTGAACCCCACGAAATTCTGGTAGATAAATTTTACTTCTATTATATTCAAAGCTATATGTTGAAAACACTAGTTTACGAATAATTAATATGAGAAAATACCAAGAATTTCAGGTATAGGGGAGGGCTGGCAAGAACCTGCTGAGGTCAAAACCAGTTTTTTATGGTTAGGGTTTTGAGATAACGTAATTTTGGGTTTTTTTTTTTGGTTACAACTTCATTCAAAAATTCTTTTCGCTGAAGTTACAAATACCCGCAAACCGTATCTACTCCGTTCGAATGATAATTAAAGTACACTTCTAACGACATATCACTTATAAATTAAATTATGTTACATAAATTTTCTAAAATTTTAGCATATTTCCTTATAACTGCATAAAGTCTGAAAATTCATTACTCGGATTATATTAGTATCTGAATTATAACATTTTGTGTGTTTTTCGAAAGATCCCATATATGGGTTGTGTGCGTTGTTATAGTCCGATTTCACCTATTTTCAATACTAACTTTTCAAAGTCAATATTTTATTGATTTTTTGCGATTATTGAAAAAATTTGGTTTTTATTGGGGTTTTTATAAGAAGTTGTAAAAATCAGGAAAGTTTTATTTTAAGCGTAATATTAAAAAGATTCCATGAATACTTTATGTTTTATGGTCGAAAAACTCGGCTAGGTGATCCAACTATATGAAAACGACTTCACAGACCAAGGGAAATATATATGTAGCTTCCCAAGCACTGTTTGCCAGCATAACACAAACAGCCTCAAAAATAAGCTGTGGCTGTTCTGCGAAAGTTATCATAATTTTTTGAGAACTTCTGAATTTCGATTTCATTTGAAAATATCTGAAATCGAAGCACAGAATAGTCGAATATAATTGTTTGTTTATTTGTGCTGTTGCTTTACTGTGTATTTCAAACAGATCAGTCGACAGCAAAGCACAGATAAGCAGAATTTTAGTTTTCAATGCGGCTTTTTAAGACTGTTTTTGTACATACATTACAATTTCGATTGTGTTCCCATAAATTTAAAAAAAAAAAACAATAACAACAGTGCTGTAAAAACTCGAAATTATGTTTGCCCTTTGCTGTGCTGTACAAATTTCCACAACACATCAACAGTCGACTGTAATTTTTTGAAACTTAAGGCTGCGCAGTTGCAGTACAGTAGAACTTTTTATTTTTTATAATTCTGCTGCGCTGTTTATTTTTTTAATTTTCAAATGAAAATGAAATTCAATGGAAATGAAAAAAAAATAGTTGAAAATAATTTCAAACCCTGCTCAAATAATGACATATCTATCAATTTTAAAAATCGGATGTCAAATAATAAAGTTGCAAAAAAAAACAAGTTAGAGTCTCAACATAAGCTAAAAATCTTGGGGCGGACTTTTACAGCTGAAAACAGCTGGGTAATCTAACCGAGTTTTTCGTACATAAAATATTTTTTTTTTCACTTAGATAAAATCACCAAAAATAAAGTACCTATTCATCGTGTTTCCAATAGAACAGTCTAATTTTTAAATGAATAAAAGTTTCCTGATTTTTAAAACTTTTTATAAAAACCCTAATTTGAAAATAAAAAGTTTTGTGAAAAAAATTTCTTCTAAATATCACTTTAGAAACCAGAATTTTTTTTATTATTTTTATTTAGTGCACGAAATTGAAAAAAAAAAAAACTATAAAACCCCCCACGAAAAAAATTCCTGGCTACGGCCCTGCAACTGATTATATTACATAAATTTAAACATGTGTATAGATACCAGATGTAAGTGAGTTTATTTACAATTAGTTTGCCTTTTCCATATTAGCATCGTCTCCATCAGCATAAGTACTTGACTTACTATTCGATATCCATAATATTTTCACTTACTAGTCAGTGTTTGAGCAGATTCATACCATTTCGCTGACTGGTAGGTATTTGTTTGCATCACAGTCACACCACATTGCCTAATAGTCAGTTAGTCAGTCAGTTAGTCAGTCAGTTTGCACCAGATTCATATCACATTGGTGACTAGTCAGCCCCTGTATGAGCATCATACAATTTTGCTGATTATTCAATCAATCTGCCTAAACATTCTAGTTAATTAAGAAGAATGTCTGCAGACTTTTTTGTGTTTTTACTTCAGGGCTATTACGACCGTTTTCTTTATTACTTACCTTCGATGTGTGAGTTCTCAGACTAGATTCGGTGGCGAAGCCTTTACCACAAATGTTGCAATGATAAGGGCGATTTTTTGCACGCTCCACTTGTGCATCATGGTTGCGCAAATGTTGCTGTAGGTTTGATAATTGAATGAAGGCGCGTCCACAATCTGGCAGGTGGCATTTATAGGGACGTTCGCCTTTAATAAAACAGGAATGAATGGTCAGAAAATACTTATTTATGTACACAGTAAGATATTTAGTTTAATTTTAATACCATTTTGGTATTCATACATGGGTATTTCCACTAGAGGATCCACCGCGAGCGAAATGTAAAATGCTTGCAAAATAAATTTTTTAACTTTTATTAAATAAGACGAGATATCGAACTATCATTATCTTAAAAATTTAGATTTTTCAAAATTAGAGCTATAATAAAAAGTGATTGAGAATTTTAGGACAATCCTTCCTTATTATTTATAACTAGTATCACCGTGGTCAAAAATTCGACCAATTAAATTTAGAGCGGAACGATTTGAGAGTGGAAAGACCATATTTCTTATATAATATTTCTATAATAAAATATGTATAAAATAAAACATATAGTTACTGGTACTGGTTGTCCGAGGAGACATAGTGAAATTTTATGTCGAATAATTTTCTAGAATATTCTAAACCTCTAGCGACCTCTAAAATTCCATTTTCCGGACTCTTCTTTCTCTTTCCAGTTTCCTTCCTTTTTCTTCTTCTGTCCTTTTTGCGTTTCCTTACCCTTTATCCTTTTTACTTTCCGTACACTTTCCTCTTACCTTTTCCCCTTTCCTTTCCTCTTCCTTCGCCATTTTCGTTCCTTTCACTTTCCCCTTCTTTTATTTTCCTTTCCCTTCCTTTCCATTCCTTCACTTTCCTTTCTTTCCAATAGTGAAAGAATATACTAAAGTTTTTAAAATAGATGGCAACCGGTTTTGTAAAAATTAAATTTTATTATCCATCTACGGGGCAAGCCCTTTCAGATGACATTTCAAATTTAAAAATCAAACAAACTATACCGGAATATTAAATTGATTGACAGGTGGCAACCTTATTCTAAAAATGATAATAAATTACCAATTTTCAGGTTAAGCCCTTTCATATAACACCTCAAACTTAAAAATCAAACATACTGGAGCATAAAAATGAATTTTTGAACAGGTGGCAACCCCTTTTGTAAAGATTATAATAAATTACTCATTTCATACAAACTTCTTTCAAATGACAACTCAAATCGAAAAATCAAACAAACTATAACGTAAAAATAAATTTTTGAACAGGTGGAAACCCTTTTTGTAGAAGTTATAATAAATTACTCATTCTAAAGTAAAGCCCTTTCATATTGGCAGGCAAAGCCCTTTCATATGACACTTTAAATTTAAAAATCAAACAAACTGCTGAGTTTAATTGAATTTTTTAAAAGGTGGAAACCCTTTTTGTAAAAATTATATTAAATTACTAATCTTCAGGCCAAGTCCTTTCATATGGCAACTCAAATTTAAAAATCAAACAAACTATAGCATAAAAACGAATTTTTGAACAGGTGGCAACCCTTTTTAAAAAATTTAAACCTTCCTGCACATCTACAGGTCAATCCCTTTCATTTGACACCACATTTTCCAAAATCGGTATAACGGTGTAAAAGTTATGGTGCGTACAAAAAGTCGCTTAGCGTAATATATATAAAGATTCTTCATTGAAGATTCATTCTAATGATTATTTATTATTTTTACTAATAGCAAATTTATTTTGATAACATATATTTCTTTTCTACATGTACTTAAATGTTCTGAATAAAATTTTGCGTTGTTTCGTTTAATAAAAGCTGAAGAACGAGTTTATGCAAGTAATTTCTTCAGCAGTCACGTTACGATCGTTACTATATACAAGTATATAAAAGTGAGTCGTGGTTTGTTCGGTCCCTTAAAACTTGAAAACCACTGGACTAAACTGAATACTTCCTTCTGTTCGTAATTACCTCGAATCGGTTTTAGGCTAAAAAGAAGTTGAAAATATTGAGGGGGCGCAAAGTGCCGCGAAGGTGGACAAAAATACAAAAATCGACTGTCTTGAAACTTGGATGTTTTGATGTCAAGTTACAGCTAAAACTCCAACAGAGAAGTTCATAAGTTATTTTGAGATAAAAACAACTTTCAGCCTCACACACCCCTTCAAAGTACACCTATTTTCTACATACCATTTCATTTCGGCGCTTCGCACATAAAAGTGGTCGCAGTTAAAAATTTGTTAAAAATACACTTTTATTAGTAGCAAAATCAACTTTTGCAATTTGATAAAGATATATGCGACAAACCAAAAAATATATAGTTCATGAAAAAAAAAAAAGTATACAAATATTTTTTTTAATAATAAATAAATATATGATTAAACCTACCAAAATCCAAAAATTGGTAAACTTTGGAGGCAAAAAAAAAAAAACATCATAAAATTCCGTGAAATTTTTTTTGTTTATGATAGCTTGGACCTTCTACTAAAAGAAACAATCGAAATCTCTTCCACCTTTTTCCAATATTTGAAAATTTTCAATTTTGAAAAAGTGACTAAATGCCCTTTTTTTGTATTATATTAGCTGATCTATATTTATAATACTTTTTGTGAATGCCCTAAGATCTAAATTTTTAGTTCGCTTTTCAAAAATAAGGTGTTGAATTAAAGCTAAAAGTGCCAAAAAAAAATTTAGAGATACAGGGTGATTTGAAATGAAAAAATTATCAGCTAATTAAAATACTTATATATGTATCACGGTATGGGAGCCAAAAACAAAAGTATACGAAGAGTTACATATATATATATATATATATATGTATATATATGGCCGCTGTGGTGCAGTGGGTAGAGTGCTCGCCTGCTATGCCAGAGGCCTCGGGTTCAAACCACAGTCCGAGCAAACACCAAAAAAATTTTTTTTCTACTTAGTAAAAATCCAATTATTGGGTTTTTTAAGAGCAGCGGTCATCTCTCGGGAGTGGGGGGCATACCCTCCGAGTGATTTCTGCCATGAAAAAGCTTATCACAAAAAATACATTCGTAAGAAAAACAAAAGGAGCACACCTCGAATTGGGAGAGAAGCTCGGCCATAAAACTCGTCAGAGTTATAATAGCGCCATTGTATTATATTATTATATATACATATGGAGAGCAATCACACCAGTTATCAAATAATATGTTAACCAATTCGGGTAAGCAAATAAGTGGAATCGAGACACCTTACAGCGCCCACTGATTAGACGAAAGGCGAACAAAAAGAAAATAAAAATAAATAACATACATACCTATTGCTCTTTATCTGCATAATGAATAATATTTTGCTTAAGCGCCAAACTAAAACAGCTTGCGAAAATAATAGTACAAATGTATGCACATCAGGGAGGTCCAATTTTTTTATATAGTTTTTTTGATTGAGTGTTTTTATAATTTTGTTCACCTAACTAATCACATTACCTGTATCTATTTGACATATCTTTTTACCCATTTACACAAACAAATATTTATAATATAAAACATCGATGAGTTATTTTTTTATTAACATATAACAGCGATTATTACTTACTTACTTAACAGCGATTATGCTTTATTTTAAAGAATTGTTTTTTCTAAAGCTTAACATGTAAGGAAAAAACTACTTAATTTTTCAAATTACCATAATGTATTCACTTAGGGAATAAAGTTTCAACAAATTTTGATTATTAACTCTATTTTTCTGAACACTTAGCAGCAATGATATGCCATATTTCATTTTTAAATAATGATGTGAAAAAACTCGGTGTTTCGGTGGGTACCCGTTACAAAAAAAACTGATTACTTTTTTAAAATTAGAGTAATATATAGACACTTCAGATGTAAAGTTTCAATAAATTCTGACAACTCCTTCATGTTTTCGTAAACACCACAATCAGCAATGATTATGCCTTATTTGGCTTTCATATAGTAATGTAAAAAAAAATCGTTTTTCTTTTTTAATGAGTACCCGGTACCGAAAAATCAATTCCATTTTTAAAATTAGCATGGCTTAGTCCTTTTAGCTGTAAAGTTTCAACAAGTTCTGAATACTATTTCGGTTTTTATAAACATATGTCTACGATGACTATGAGTTATTTTACCTTTTTAAAAAATTGTTTTTAATTAACTGGTAACAGATGCTGAAAAACGGATTTCTTTTCTGAAATTGGTGATATAGTCCTTTGAGGTGTAAAGTTTCAGCCCATTCTGATGACTGCTTCCACTTATACCAACACATGTTCACAATGACTATTTTCATATAAAAATGCAAGAAAAACTCGGTTCTCTCGAAATGAGTAACCGGTACCGAAAAAACGATTTCATTTTAGAAATTAGCATGGCATAATACTTCTAGGTGTGAAGTTCCAGCCAATTCTGACCACTCCTATATTTGTCCATCATTTGTATGGAGTCGCGGCACTGTGGGGCGTGGCATCCCATACAAACTTAATATTTGTTGCTGAATATCTCTGGAAGTGCTTATGGTAGGGCCCTGGAAATTGATACGGAGATAAACAATATCTGAACCATACTTAGAAGAAAAAATGGGAGCTATTGGAAAAGGGGGCATGGCACCTCCCATACAAACTTAATCCTTTATGCTGGATATGTCTGGAAGTGTTTTCCGTAGAATATCAAAACTTAGTGGCAGGATAAACGAAATAAATGCAATAGAAATTTGGAGGTTTTGGAAATGGGGGCGTGGCACCCCGATGCAATTATTGGTACTAAGAAGCCTTGGAAATATTTGTTGTAGAATATCAAAATAAGACAAAGGAATGAAAATAACCCTATATTAAATCCCTGATTATGACCAATATTACTTTAAACAAGTAAGGAAGCCTGAGTTCGAGTGGAATCGAACATTAGATACTCAGCTGTATGCTTTTATAGTTTCTTTTAGTTTGATGGAAACACGGTATACTTTATATAAAGCGAGTGCTGCATAAAGTGGGCGTAGCCACGCCCATTTTCAAAATTTTTATCAGTCACCCAACTAAGCATATGAATATTATTATTTGTGCAAAATTTCATTCCTTTATGACTTTTAGTTACAAAGATGTCACGTTGCAAATTTTCAAAGGGTGTTCCAGAAATATCTTTGTTAAAAAGTAGGCGATTTCAATAAATTTCTGCGTGTCTATTAACACATAAAAGTATATAAACAAATTTTCGTCATAATATCTCAATTATTTGTCGAGTTATGGGCTTAGAAATCTCGTATATTCCTTTGTCTAAAAAGAGGCGGTGCCACGCCCATTTTCCAAAATTTTTCTATTTCTTGTTTCCGGTCTATTGTGGAACTCATGCCAATTATCTTTATATTTCACAAAGATATGGCTTAAAATGTTTTTATTGGGCCACTTCATAATACCCATATATAAAAGTGGGCGTGGTCGTCAACCGATTTCGCTAAAAATTTGAACATGTATTACTACAAGTAATAAAAGTGTATAAACCAAGTTTCAGCATAATATATCAATTATAGGCTAAGAAATCTCGTATATTCCTGCTTCTAAAAGGAGGCGGTGCCACGCCCATTTTCCAAATTTTTTATGTTTTTTGATTTATGTCCATAATTGGACTCTTGCCATAAAATTTCAATGATATATCTTTATATTTGACAGAGATATCGCTTAAAATGTTTTTATTAGGTCACTTTATAATACACATATATAAAAGTGGGCGTGGCCGTCAACCGATTTTGACAATTTTCCCTCCAAACTTTTGCCTAAGTAAGTAAATCACGCATACCAAATTTCATCGACATATCTGCTACGGTTTCTGAGTTATGACTTATAAAACTTTCAATATTTGCCCCTTACTAAGTGAGCGTGGCACCGCCCATTTTCCAAAATTTCACCAAATTTCTTTTGAGCTCAATATGAGGGTGAAATTTCATCGCTCCAGCTATAATAGTGACTGAGATTCCAAATATCCGATTTTTTCTATATAGGAAAAGTGGGCGTGGTCATGGTCCGATTTCGCCCATTTTAATACCAACCGTCCCAGTCTGGATACCAATTTACATTTCAAATTTCATCAAAATATCTCAATTTTTGCGCGAGTTAGAGTGCGTACGGACGGACGGACGGACGGACGGACATGGCTCAATCGATTTCTCTTTTCACCCTGATCATTTTGATATATATAAGTCCATATCTATCTCGATTATTTCATTCTGTTACAATCCACCGTTATGAAATCAAAACTATAATACTCTGTGTACGAGTACAGCTGAGTATAAATATGTATTAGTAAAAAATACCGATTTTAAATTTTTGTTTGACATGTATGTCCCATCCCTACTAGCTACCTATTAAGTGATAAGCAGGTTGAATTACATGCACATACATACATAGGTATGTATGCGGTGGTTAACATCACCATGCATGCGCACAGGCAGACGTTGGCAGTACACCTTTAGTGGAACGTAGGCAAGTTGCTCGAGGTCATGTCAGAAATGAGTTAATATCTTTTGAACCATAAAAGTCTCCACCTTGAAATAAAATGCGTTTTTTAGATAAAAGTTCAGCGCTTATTATGTATATTTTTTCGAAAATATTCGTTGACCCGATCAGTATGTAATAATGCTTTAAAAAGTTTAGTTTGAATTCATTATCTTGATTTTGTAAAATTAAATATTTCTTTAACGCAGTTATAAAGTAAATATTATTACCTTCAGAATAAAAAAAAAATGAACAAGATACGACGAGCCGAACCCAAGATATGGAATTTTGAATGTGGGCATGTTTGCTTATCTATCGAATCTTTACACATGCAGATCTCTGAAAAGAAAAAAAATTTGCCAAAGTCCTGATATAGGTGTTTACTTAAATTGCGAAAAGATTCCAAGAAATAAATTTGGTGTCTTTTAAAAATGTGAAATTTTTTTTTTCAACAAATCCGTACAATTTGTAAAATAATGACCCATACTGAGCACCTAATGCTTTTCCTTAAATAGGTACTTATATTTTCGTTCATCGGTTTGTTATACTCAGCTGTACTAGTACACAGAGTATTGTTACGTATTTGTCGATAGCTCGATTATTTCTATCGGGTTCGTATCGCTGAATTGTTAAATAAAAGTCTTTATTTACTTCTTAATTCACACCGCTTTATTTCACGACTAAAAAGTCTACACTTGTTTTACTTGACTTGATGTTAACGCTTCTACGGTTATGTTACGACTGACTGCGGAGCGCCTGCTCGCCGCCTTATATAGTCTGTCAAACGCAATCTGGAGAATTCTGGCAACACTGGAAATTATCTGGTCTCTTCTTCTAGTTCTGGCAGTTTCCTTAGAGATGTGTTCAGTCATTTAGTGATGTGAGAGTGGAACCGATTATATTCGCCACACTGCCCTCCACCTAAGTCTGATCGTCCCGATCTGACACATTACTCGTTCCAAATGCTGCTAGCCTTTCCAGATTAACCACCTTCATTTTATTCCTCCGTCTTCGAATCGTTTGTATGCGATACACAACATCGTTGAGCCGTTTAATCACTTTGTATGGCCCTTCCCAAGTACACTGCAATTTCGGGGACAAACCTTTCTTTCGCTGCGGGTTGTATAGCAAAACTAGATCTCCCTCAACAAAACCTTCTGAGTTCATCGCCTTGTCGTATCTGGCCTTCATCTTGTCACTCATGATCTTTGTTCGCTGTCTTACAAGTTCATGTATTTCTCTCATTTCCTCTTCCAGAACGATGTTAGACTGTCTGGTATTTATTCCCGTATCGGCATTTATCCCAAATTTCAAGTCAGCTGGCAGTCGAAGATCACTACCAAAGATTACTTTTGCAGGAGTCTGACCTGTTGTATCGTGTACGGCCGATCGATATGCCATCAGGAACAGAGGAATATGAGTGTCCCAATCTCTCTGGAACTTGTCCACCACCTTTCGTAAATGTTCATCTACTGTTCTCTTAAATCTTTCTACCATGCCGTCTGATTGTGGATGCAACGCAGTTGTTCGGGTTTTCCTAATACCCAGTGTCCTGCACATCTCCTGAAACACTATTGATTCGAAGTTCCTTCCTTGGTCAGAATGTAGCTCTATAGGTGCACCATATCTCGTCACCCAATTTTTGGTGAATACTTCGGCTATAGTTTCTGCTTCTTGATTTGGAATCGGGTACACCTCCGGCCATTTGCTGAAGTAATCCATGACATATTTGTTTCCAAGTTTGCTAGTAGGAAATGGCCCAGCTACATCCATGGCAATTCTCTCAAATGGTGCTCCTGAGTTGTATTGTTTCATCCGCCCATGACTCCTGGATTTGGGACCCTTAGCCTTTATGCCTACATCGCAGTTCGCAATCCACTCAACAACTGTCTGACGGCATCCGACCCAATAAAACCTCTTCTTGATTTTCTCTACCGTCTTTGTTACTCCAAGATGACCCCCACTTGGACCATTGTGTAATTCATTTAGCACATCCGGTATTCTTTTCCTTGGAACAACTATCAATGTTTTAGAACTTTGGCCATCTTCACTCTCCCAAACACGATGTAGGCAACCATTTACCAATTGCAAACTATTCCACTGTGCCCAATATGATTTGGCAACAGGACTCTCTGCTGACATCTCTTCTTTTGATGGTCGTTCATTTTGCTCCAAACCGATCATTACACGTGCCAGATCTGGATCTTCTCCTTGCTCCGCATTCCATTCGTCTGTAGATGTTATTGTCATAGCCAGGGTTTTTCCAACAAGTACACTTGATTTAGTTTCTGTTTCTGCTTCAACAACCCACAATTTGTTTGTCCCACAATCTCCATCAATCTTTGCCCAAATAATTGCCTCGGACTTTGGCGGTATCTGCTGATTCTCTTCCACGAGCACTTTCTTACTGCTGTATCTCTTATCGTAGCCAAAACTTAGCGGCACCTCCAAGTTTTTGTAACTCATAACTTTGTTTTTCATGTCAATCTTAATGCCTTGGCCAATTAGGAAGTCCACGCCAATTATGATTTCATCAACAATTTCCGCCACTATGAAGGTGTGTAGTACGACAACATTTCCAATTACAACTTCGCATGTAACTTCCCCTAGGACTTGGGTATCCTCGCCTGTTGCCGTACGCAATTTTGCTCCATACAATGGCCTTACTTCCTTCTTTACCAAGTCAGATCGAATGATGGAATGAGATGCTCCCGTATCCACAGTCAACATGCGCTCCATTCCGTCCACCAAGCCACCAATAGTAACATTACTCGTGCTTCTTCCCAACTGAGAGACAGAGATTATGGGGCATTCCATTGTTGGGACCAGCCCACGCCCCTTTTGGCTGGCCCGCTTTAGTTTAACGACTGAGTTGATTTGGGCGCTTGTTCATACCCCTCTGCCTTGCGCTTGCGCCCATCTGCTGTACTGAACTTACTGGAATTATTGCTGCAGTGACGTGCTATATATCCTATTTTTCCACATCTGAAGCATTTCACAGCATTACTTTTCTTTTTCTGCATTTCATTCAACGCCTCCCATATTTTGCTTAGTAAGTCTGGCGTTTCCACTTCCACACGATGAGCCTTGTAGGTGGGCTTGCGCAATAGAGATGCTGTTTCCTGCGTCAAGGCATATGATACCGTTTCAGCAAAAGTTCCTTTTGGATTTGCATAGGTAGCCCGCTTCGTTTCAATATCTCGTATTCCATTGATGAAGCTTTGAATTTTCATTCTTTCGATGAATTCTTGAGATGCTCCTGCGTTTGCCAAATGAGCTAGCCTCTCAATCTCAGAAGAAAATTCTTGTAACGTCTCATTTGGTTTCTGGAAGCGATTCTGCAACTCCATTTGATATATCTGCTTCCTGTGCTCGCTACCATAACGTCTTTCAACGGCACCCATAATTGCGTCATAGCTGTTTCTTTCGCCCTCGCTAACAGTCTGTAATATTTCTGCTGCAGGTCCTTTCAATGCTACGAACAGGGCAGCGACTTTGTCCTCCGCACTCCAATTATTTACAACTGCCGTTTTCTCAAATTGTAGCTTGAATACTTGAAATGGACCACTTCCATCAAACGACGGAGGTTTTATCTTCTGTGTAGCAGTTGAAGCGACTGGACGACTTAGTTGAATATCCTGAAGACGGGCTTTCAATGCTTTTACATCGTCCTCTAATTTTTCTTGTCTTTCTTCAAGGACCTCCTTAACTTGTATAATTTTTGCATCCTGTGCCTTGAATTGTAAGGACATGCGTTCTTCTTGTGCCTCCAACTGAGCCGCAATGCCGGATACCTGTGATGAAAGTACTGACTGTTGCAATTCCATTTTGGACGTTATCTGTGCCTGTTGTTCTTCCATTTTTCTCGACATCTGTGCCTGTTGATCTTCCATTTTGCCGATATTTGTGTCAGTACAGCCAATATCGAGTTCATGTCTACGTTGGCTACTGACCGTGGAGCCTCTTCCTTCTGAGTTTCTTCCTTTTGGACCTCTTCCACATCATCGTTGAAATCAAACTCATATACATCAATGTTAGTTGCTTCCATAGCTTCTTGTAACCTTGCCTGTAGTTCAATTTTATTGCCGCTTGTACTCAGGTTTCTCTTTTCTAACTCCTTTTTAAGCTCTTGGATTTTCAGTTCGTTTAACTTTGCCATTATCCTTGTTTCGTTATCCTTGGTCCTGGAATTTATTTAACAATTCCAATTCTGACACCAATTGTTACGTATTTGTCGATAGCTCGATTATTTCTATCGGGTTCTTATCGCTGAATTGTTAAATAAAAGTCTTTATTTACTTCTTAATTCACACCGCTTTATTTCACGACTAAAAAGTCTACACTTGTTTTACTTGACTTGATGTTAACGCTTCTACGGTTATGTTACGACTGACTGCGGAGCGCCTGCTCGCCGCCTTATATAGTCTGTCAAACGCAATCTGGAAAATTCTGGCAACACTGGAAATTATCTGGTCTCTTCTTCTAGTTCTGGCAGTTTCCTTAGAGATGTGTTCAGTCATTTAGTGATGTGAGAGTGGAACCGATTATATTCGCCACAGTATTATAGTTTTAATCACATAACGGTGGATTGTAACAGAATGAAATAAACGAGATAGATGTAGACTTATATATATCAAAATGATCAGGGTGAAAAGAGAAATCGATTGAGATATGTCCGTCCGTCCGTCTGTCCGTCCGTCTGTAAACACTCTAACTCGCTCAAAAATTGAGATATTTTGATGAAATTTGAAATACAAGTTAATATCGAGACTGGGACGGTTGGTATTGAAAATGGGCGAAATCGGACCATGACCACGCCCACTTTTCCTATATAGAAAAAATCGGATATTTGGTATCTCAGTCACTATTATAGCTGGAGCGATGAAATTTCACCCTCATATTGAGCTCAGGCTCTTATGAAGAAATTTGGTGAAATTTTGGAAAATGGGCGGTGCCACGCTCACTTAGTAAGGGGCAAATATTGAAAGTTTTATAAGTCATAACTCAGAAACCGTAGCAGATATGTCAATGAAATTTGGTATGCGTGATTTACTTACTTAGGCACTCTGCACACGGAGCGTACTCTTTTAGACGCGTATTAGATACTACAGACGAAAGCTGTACGCTTTGATGTCGCGCACGTATATTTCAATTGAAGGCTGCACACGAGTCGTCAGCTTCATGCATTCGTCAAAGTATGCTGGCTACATGTCGCTTGGCGTAAAGCAGTGCTGGTAGCTAGGCGTACTACGCTTAGAAAACAGGAAGAAGAAGATGTTTGTTTACATTTTTCCACTTGGTGAAATTTAAGAAAGCAGTAAAATTTGTGTAAAAAATCGGAAAAATGAGTGTAAAATTAAAGAAAATGGAAGATTCCATAAAATTTTTCATCTTTTCTATTTAAAGCTTCGAAATTTAAAGCAAATACCGTATTATTAATTTGTTTGTTTGTTTTGTGCAGCGAAGTTTTATGTCGCTTCGTGTGCAGATCTTGAGGCGTAGGGAAATCGACGCTACATGAAATGTCTGGTACGCGTCTATGACGATACGCCTCGTGTGCAGAGTGCCTTAGGCAAACGTTTGGCGGGAAAATTGTCAAAATCGGTTGACGGCCACGCCCACTTTTATATATGTATATTACAAAGTGACCTAAAAAAAACATTTTAAGCCATATCTCTGTCAAATATAAAGATCTATCATTGAAATTTTGTCGAATGAGTCCAAATATGGACATAAAACAAAAAACACAAAAATTTTGGAAGATGGGCGGTGCACGCCTACTTATTAAGGGCAAACATTGAAAGTTTTATGAGTCATAACTCAGAAACCGTTGAAGATATATCGGTGAAATTCCGTACACGTGATATACTTACTTAGGCAAATGTTTGGACGAAAAATTTCCAAAATCGTTTGACGGCCACTCCCACTTTTATATATGTGTATTATAAAGTGGCCTAATAAAACACATTTTAAGCGATATCTCTGTCAAATTTAAAGATATGTCATTGAAATTTTATAGCAGAAGTCCAACTGCGGACATAAAACGAAAACCACAAAAATTTTGGAAAATGGGCGTGGCACAGGAATATACGAGATTTCTTAGCCTATAACTCGACAAACAATTTATATATAATGACGTAACTTGGTGTGTACACTTTTATAACTTGTGTTAATAGACACGCAAAAATTTATTGAAATCGGTTATGACCACGCCTACTTTTTACCAAAGATATTTCTGGAACACCCTTTTGGAATTTGTAACGTGACATCTTTGTAACTAGAAGTCATAAAGGAATGAAATGTTGCCCAAAGTATAATATTCATATGCTTAGTTGGATGACTGATAAAATGTTGAAAATGGGCGTGGCTACGCCCACTTTATGCGGCACTCGCTTTATATAAAATACGCCGTGTTTCCATCAAACGCAAACAAACAATGAACGCATACAGCTGAGTATCTAATGTTCGATTCCACTCGAACTTGGGCTTCCTTAGTTGTTTTTATATTAAATTATTTCTCGATTTTTAGTGCGATTTTAAGATTAAAGCGTGCTTCTTAGTTTTTTTAAGCTATTATTTATTATTAAAATAAAAAAATTAAAAAAAAGTATAAAAATCGTAGTTATTGGAAATTGGGGCGTGGCACCTCCGATTCAATTGTTGGTGCTAAGAAACCGTGGAATTATTGAATTATTTGCGGTAGAATATCAAAACAAGACATATCAATGAAAAAACTATATTAAAACCCTGATTAAAACCTCCTATTTGATACCAATATTAAATAGTAATAAGGATAGTGATGGGGATAGAGGTAATAATAATACTTATTATTATTATATTATTATTGTTATTATTATATTATTATTATTATTATTATCATTATTATTATATTATTATTATTATTATTATTATTATTATTATTATTATTATTATTATTATTATTATTATTATTATTATTATTATTATTATTATTATTATTATTATTATTATTATTATTATTATTATTATTATTATTATTATTATTATTATTATTATTATTATTATTATTATTATTATTATTATTATTATTATTATTATTATTATTATTATTATTATTATTATAATTATTATTATTATTATTATATTATTATTATTATTATTATTATTATTATTATTATTATTATTATTATAATTATTATTATTATTATTATTATTATTATTATATTATTATTATTATTATTATTATTATTATTATTATTATTATTATTATTATTATTATTATTATTATTATTATTATTATTATTATTATTATTATTATTATTATTATTATTATTATTATTATTATTATTATTATTATTATTATTATTATTATTATTATTATTATTATTATTATTATTATTATTATTATTATTATTATTATTATTATTATTATTATTATTATTATTATTATTATTATTATTATTATTATTATTATTATTATTATTATTATTATTATTATTATTATTATTATTATTATTATTATTATTATTATTATTATTATTATTATTATTATTATTATTATTATTATTATTATTATTATTATTATTATTATTATTATTATTATTATTATTATTATTATTATTATTATTATTATTATTATTATTATTATTATTATTATTATTATTATTATTATTATTATTATTATTATTATTATTATTATTATTATTATTATTATTATTATTATTATTATTATTATTATTATTATTATTATTATTATTATTATTATTATTATTATTATTATTATTATTATTATTATTATTATTATTATTATTATTATTATTATTATTATTATTATTATTATTATTATTATTATTATTATTATTATTATTATTATTATTATTATTATTATTATTATTATTATTATTATTATTATTATTATTATTATTATTATTATTATTATTATTATTATTATTATTATTATTATTATTATTATTATTATTATTATTATTATTATTATTATATTATTATTATTATTATTATTATTATTATTATTATTATTATTATTATTATTATTATTATTATTATTATTATTATTATTATTATTATTATTATTATTATTATTATTATTATTATTATTATTATTATTATTATTATTATTATTATTATTATTATTATTATTATTATTATTATTATTATTATTATTATTATTATTATTATTATTATTATTATTATTATTATTATTATTATTATTATTATTATTATTATTATTATTATTATTATTATTATTATTATTATTATTATTATTATTATTATTATTATTATTATTATTATTATTATTATTATTATTATTATTATTATTATTATTATTATTATTATTATTATTATTATTATTATTATTATTATTATTATTATTATTATTATTATTATTATTATTATTATTATTATTATTATTATTATTATTATTATTATTATTATTATTATTATTATTATTATATTATTATTATTATTATTATTATTATTATTATTATTATTATTATTATTATTATTATTATTATTATTATTATTATTATTATTATTATTATTATTATTATTATTATTATTATTATTATTATTATTATTATTATTATTATTATTATTATTATTATTATTATTATTATTATTATTATTATTATTATTATTATTATTATTATTATTATTATTATTATTATTATTATTATTATTATTATTATTATTATTATTATTATTATTATTATTATTATTATTATTATTATTATTATTATTATTATTATTATTATTATTATTATTATTATTATTATTATTATTATTATTATTATTATTATTATTATTATTATTATTATTATTATTATTATTATTATTATATTATTATTATTATTATTATTATTATTATATTATTATTATTATTATTATTATTATTATTATTATTATTATTATTATTATTATTATTATTATTATTATTATTATTATTATTATTATTATTATTATTATTATTATTATTATTATTATTATTATTATTATTATTATTTTATTATTATTATTATTATTATTATTATTATTATTATTATTATTATTATTATTATTATTATTATTATTATTATTATTATTATTATTATTATTATTATTATTATTATTATTATTATTATTATTATTATTATTATTATTATTATTATTATTATTATTATTATTATTATTATTATTATTATTATTATTATTATTATTATTATTATTATTATTATTATTATTATTATTATTATTATTATTATTATTATTATTATTATTATTATTATTATTATTATTATTATTATTATTATTATTATTATTATTATTATTATTATTATTATTATTATTATTATTATTATTATTATTATTATTATTATTATTATTATTATTATTATTATTATTATTATTATTATTATATTATTATTATTATTATTATTATTATTATTATTATTATTATTATTATTATTATTATTATTATTATTATTATTATTATTATTATTATATTATTATTATTATTATTATTATTATTATTATTATTATTATTATTATTATTATTATTATTATTATTATTATTATTATTATTATTATTATTATTATTATTATTATTATTATTATTATTATTATTATTATTATTATTATTATTATTATTATTATTATTATTATTATTATTATTATTATTATTATTATTATTATTATTATTATTATTATTATTATTATTATTATTATTATTATTATTATTATTATTATTATTATTATTATTATTATTATTATTATTATTATTATTATTATTATTATTATATTATTATTATTATTATTATTATTATTATTATTATTATTATTATTATTATTATTATTATTATTATTATTATTATTATTATTATTATTATTATTATTATTATTATTATTATTATTATTATTATTATTATTATTATTATTATTATTATTATTATTATTATTATTATTATTATTATTATTATTATTATTATTATTATTATTATTATTATTATTATTATTATTATTATTATTATTATTATTATTATTATTATTATTATTATTATTATTATTATTATTATTATTATTATTATTATTATTATTATTATTATTATTATTATTATTATTATTATTATTATTATTATTATTATTATTATTATTATTATTATTATTATTATTATTATTATTATTATTATTATTATTATTATTATTATTATTATTATTATTATTATTATTATTATTATTATTATTATTATTATTATTATTATTATTATTATTATTATTATTATTATTATTATTATTATTATTATTATTATTATTATTATTATTATATTATTATTATTATTATTATTATTATTATTATTATTATTATTATTATTATTATTATTATTATTATTATTATTATTATTATTATTATTATTATTATTATTATTATTATTATTATTATTATTATTATTATTATTATTATTATTATTATTATTATTATTATTATTATTATATTATTATTATTATTATTATTATTATTATTATATTATTATTATTATTATTATTATTATTATTATTATTATTATTATTATTATTATTATTATTATTATTATTATTATTATTATTATTATTATTATTATTATTATATTATTATTATTATTATTATTATTATTATTATTATTATTATTATTATTATTATTATTATTATTATTATTATTATTATTATTATTATTATTATTATTATTATTATTATTATTATTATTATTATTATTATTATTATTATTATTATTATTATTATTATTATTATTATTATTATTATTATTATTATTATTATTATTATTATTATTATTATTATTATTATTATTATTATTATTATTATTATTATTATTATTATTATTATTATTATTATTATTATTATTATTATTATTATTATATTATTATTATTATTATTATTATTATTATTATTATTATTATTATTATTATTATTATTATTATTATTATTATTATTATTATTATTATTATTATTATTATTATTATTATTATTATTATTATTATTATTATTATTATTATTATTATTATTATTATTATTATTATTATTATTATTATTATTATTATTATTATTATTATTATTATTATTATTATTATTATATTATTATTATTATTATTATTATTATTATTATATTATTATTATTATTATTATTATTATTATTATTATTATTATTATTATTATTATTATTATTATTATTATTATTATTATTATTATTATTATTATTATTATATTATTATTATTATTATTATTATTATTATTATTATTATTATTATTATTATTATTATTATTATTATTATTATTATTATTATTATTATTATTATTATTATTATTATTATTATTATTATAATTATTATTATTATTATTATTATTATTATTATTATTATTATTATTATTATTATTATTATTATTATTATTATTATTATTATTATTATTATTATTTATTATTATTATTATTATTATTATTATTATTATTATTATTATTATTATTATTATTATTATTATTATTATTATTATTATTATTATTATTATTATTATTATTATTATTATTATTATTATTATTATTATTATTATTATTATTATTATTATTATTATTATTATTATTATTATTATTATTATTATTATTATTATTATTATTATTATTATTATTATTATTATTATTATTATTATTATTATTATTATTATTATTATTATTATTATTATTATTATTATTATTATTATTATTATTATTATTATTATTATTATTTTATTATTATTATTATTATTATTATTATTATTATTATTATTATTATTATTATTATTATTATTATTATTATTATTATTATTATTATTATTATTATTATTATTATTATTATTATTATTATTATTATTATTATTATTATTATTATTATTATTATTATTATTATTATTATTATTATTATTATTATTATTATTATTATTATTATTATTATTATTATTATTATTATTATTATTATTATTATTATTATTATTATTATTATTATTATATTATTATTATTATTATTATTATTATTATTATTATTATTATTATTATTATTATTATTATTATTATTATTATTATTATTATTATTATTATTATTATTATTATTATTATTATTATTATTATTATTATTATTATTATTATTATTATTATTATTATTATTATTATTATTATTATTATTATTATTATTATTATTATTATTATTATTATTATTATTATTATTATATTATTATTATTATTATTATTATTATTATTATTATTATTATTATTATTATTATTATTATTATTATTATTATTATTATTATTATTATTATTATTATTATTATTATTATTATTATTATTATTATTATTATTATTATTATTATTATTATTATTATTATTATTATTATTATATTATTATTATTATTATTATTATTATTATTATTATTATTATTATTATTATTATTATTATTATTATTATTATTTATTATTATTATTATTATTATTATTATTATTATTATTATTATTATTATTATTATTATTATTATTATTATTATTATTATTATTATTATTATTATTATTATTATTATATTATTATTATTATTATTATTATTATTATTATTATTATTATTATTATTATTATTATTATTATTATTATTATTATTATTATTATTATTATTATTATTATTATTATTATTATTATTATTATTATTATTATTATTATTATTATTATTATTATTATTATTATTATTATTATTATTATTATTATTATATTATTATTATTATTATTATTATTATTATTATTATTATTATTATTATTATTATTATTATTATTATTATTATTATTATTATTATTATTATTATTATTATTATTATTATTATTATTATTATTATTATTATTATTATTATTATTATTATTATTATTATTATTATTATTATTATTATTATTATTATTATTATTATTATTATTATTATTATTATTATTATTATTATTATTATTATTATTATTATTATTATTATTATTATTATTATTATTATTATTATTATTATTATTATTATTATTATTATTATTATTATTATTATTATTATTATTATTATTATTATTATTATTATTATTATTATTATTATTATTATTATTATTATTATTATTATTATTATTATTATTATTATTATTATTATTATTATTATTATTATTATTATTATTATTATTATTATTATTATTATTATATTATTATTATTATTATTATTATTATTATTATTATTATTATTATTATTATTATTATTATTATTATTATTATTATTATTATTATTATTATTATTATTATTATTATTATTATATTATTATTATTATTATTATTATTATTATTATTATTATTATTATTATTATTATTATTATTATTATTATTATTATTATTATTATTATTATTATTATTATTATTATTATTATTATTATTATTATTATTATTATTATTATTATTATTATTATTATTATTATTATTATTATTATTATTATTATTATTATTATTATTATTATTATTATTATTATTATTATTATTATATTATTATTATTATTATTATTATTATTATTATTATTATTATTATTATTATTATTATTATTATTATTATTATTATTATTATTATTATTATTATTATTATTATTATTATTATTATTATTATTATTATTATTATTATTATTATTATTATTATTATTATTATTATTATTATTATTATTATTATTATTATTATTATTATTATTATTATTATTATTATTATTATTATTATTATTATTATTATTATTATTATTATTATTATTATTATTATTATTATTATTATTATTATTATTATTATTATTATTATTATTATTATTATTATTATTATTATTATTATTATTATTATTATTATTATTATTATTATTATATTATTATTATTATTATTATTATTATTATTATTATTATTATTATTATATTATTATTATTATTATTATTATTATTATTATTATTATTATTATTATTATTATTATTATTATTATTATTATTATTATTATTATTATTATTATTATTATTATTATTATTATTATTATTATTATTATTATTATTATTATTATTATTATTATTATTATTATTATTATTATTATTATTATTATTATTATTATTATTATTATTATTATTATTATTATTATTATTATTATTATTATTATTATTATTATTATTATTATTATTATTATTATTATTATTATTATTATTATTATTATTATTATTATTATTATTATTATTATTATTATTATTATTATTATTATTATTATTATTATTATTATTATTATTATTATTATTATTATTATTATTATTATTATTATTATTATTATTATTATTATTATTATTATTATTATTATTATTATTATTATTATTATTATTATTATTATTATTATTATTATTATTATTATTATTATTATTATTATTATTATTATTATTATTATTATTATTATTATTATTATTATTATTATTATTATTATTATTATTATTATTATTATTATTATTATTATTATTATTATTATTATTATTATTATTATTATTATTATTATTATTATTATTATTATTATTATTATTATTATTATTATTATTATTATTATTATTATTATTATTATTATTATTATTATTATTATTATTATTATTATTATTATTATTATTATTATTATTATTATTATTATTATTATTATTATTATTATTATTATTATTATTATTATTATTATTATTATTATTATTATTATTATTATTATTATTATTATTATTATTATTATTATTATTATTGTTATTATTATTATTATTATTATTATTATTATTGTTATTATTATTATTATTATTATTATTATTATTATTATTATTATTATTATTATTATTATTATTATTATTATTATTATTGTTGGGTTAATTTCCGAGTCCGTATTAAAGAAAGACGAGTACGCGTGTTGACACTTTAATTGGTTTATTCAGACTAAAGCATATAGTGAAGTAAGTATACATACGTAGCAGATTAGTGAGAGAAATTAAGAATAGTAAATGGTAAAGAGTAATACGGGTTGCCAGATTTCTACAATACTCCCTTTGTATTAATTGAAACAACGCACACTGGTTCAGCCGCGGAAAAAATTCATTTTTTTCAATACCCAATTTTCAGATTCTAATGATGTAGTCTTATAAAAAAAATGTCCAAATATGAACAATTCATGACTACTTTGCAAAAAGTTGATTTTTTTTTACAAAATAATGGTATCAGAAGTCAGAAAAATTTTATTCAACAAAAACTGCTTGAAATTTTTGCTAACTTTACCTATAAATTTTCCTTATAACTTATATCCCTATTGTCCCTGTTGTGAGTTTAAAAGAAAATATAGCACTTTCTTGACTAATTAAAGAAAAAATCAGTGCAATCGGCCAAATATTGAAAAAAATATAGGCCAGCAAAAATGGTACTTCAAAAATGGTACATTTTCTAACTTCGATGGACAAAAAGTTTGTGTGCTACAGCGTGCTACACTCGCTAACTGTAATAAAATGAAAGTTTGGAATGTCTTCTATCGATTTCTGTTAAAAATTTTTTCCCATATTTTCCCCAATCGATGTAAACTTGATTTAAATGTCGAAAGTCCCATCAAATTTTGATAAAATTGACAAAATGTAACATGCTTTTAGGCTCATGCGTATATATTAACGTTTACATCTTATGTGAAATTTTTTTGTTTACGAATATGAAGGCACATAGAGGATTAGATAAAAATTCAGATTGTTAAATTATAACCTAATTTGTTAGAATCAATGGTAATGCAAACAAAAATAACGATAAACACATTCATCATAACATTGCGGTTTGCAAACAACAATAGCAACAAACACATTTGTTTAAACATTTTACCAGCTTATTTTAAGGTATTAGATGAAAAAAAAAATGTTATCCCGACGAAATTGTAGTAACAGACACATACATATGCTGCTGTTAATTTGCAAAGTTTACTTGATCACACAACAAGAAGACTTATTGATACTTTCTCAGCAGAAAAGTTGATCTCCTTATCATGTTCTGAGTTAACCCTTACTAAAAAATGGGGCTTGTGATTTCTAGGCTTATGTTTTCTAGGAAAAGTGATAGAATTTCTACCAAAACAGATGTTATTAATCGATTACTGGCAAGTTCTGGTCATTATATAAAGTCCATAAGACGACAACCCAACAAAAAGTGTGTGGAATTAGATTTTGTTGCCAAGGATATGCTAAATCATTAAAAATTTTTCTATATCTGTTTTTTTTTCTTTCCATATATACATACATAGTTATATTTTCGATTATATGTATTATAAATATAATCATTAAGTATGTACATCAAATTTTTACAAGGTCTCTATTCAGTTACTGAAAATGTATATCTTCATTTGTTTTTGAATAAAAGGTGCAGGAAAAGAGGGCGTGGTTGTTTGCCAATCACGCCTATATTTGGTATTGTCGATATCTTTCATGACAGTAACTTATGCGCCAAGTTTCGTGAAGATATCTTAATTTTTTTAGCTGAAATTAAAATTTTTCTTTAAAAATTTTTACTATAGGTCCAGGGGAGGTACCCCTATGGAGTGGCCGATTTCAACAATTTTTGGTGCTGTCAATGCTTTTAATGAGGGTAACTCATGTACAAAGTTTCGTGAAGATATTTTAATTTTTTTTAGCTGAAACTAAAATTTGTATTTAAATCATTTTTTTATAGGTCCAAGGGAGGTACCCCTAGGGGGTGACCGATTTCAACCATTTTTTGAAAATTTCTTAATTAGCTCACATATAACCTCTGTGAAAAATTTCAATGGCCTAGGACCACTCCTTCTATTTTTTTCCGCAAAATGTATGGAGCCGAACCACTGTGCAACGTCTGACTTTGGTTGCTAAAAACGGATTCAATTTTATTATCAAGAATTTTGCCTTTTATACAATATTTGCTCTTATGTACTACTTATTTACTATGATACATATTTACACTAAGTACTTAAAAATAATGGGACTCTTTCCCACGGTATATTGTACATATGTACATGTACGTAGTACGTAGGTACATGTACATATGTATGCTCCTATGAGCGCTTAGGCTTAGAATAACATTGGAAGCGTGAGAATGGCAGCGTCAGCAATTTTGTGTACATTACAATTTGTGTGGGGCTGACTAAGTAGTCAGCGCCAGCGCGTGACAATACAATGTATGGAAATTTATTACGTATGTATGTTTGCGCTTGTGTAACTACATTTGACGCTCTACATCACCCTTCCAAAAAAAATGCTCGCTTCATTTGTGGATTCAATGAAGCGTGTATTTCGTTTCAATAAAAATTAAAATTGAACATTTATGTTCCTATTTTTATACTTACATATTTATTGTGATGTAAAAAGTGGGAATGTCTTATGCTATTGCTTTAAGTCTATTTTTATGTACTATGATTTTCTTTTCTGTATTAATATTATTTTTACCTATACTTTCTACCTTATAGGGAGTTAAACTATAATTATTGTTCCTATCAATATTTACTACTCTATAGGGAGTTAAACTATAATTATTCTGCTTATCAATATTTGTTACTCTATAGGGCCCCTTATATCTACTATCTAACTTATGTCCTGCTTCGTCTCTGACTAACACTAAATCTCCTATATTTATTTCCTTAAGTTGTACGTTTTTATCGTAATTAATTTTTTGTTTTTCCTTAGCCTGCCTTATTAACCTATTAGCTCTTTCCTGGGCTATTTGTAACCTAAATTTAACTTCCTTATTATATGCCTCATAATTGTATAATGGGCTTATTGTATTTTCTTGTAAAAAATTGTATGTCGTTGCTGGTTTTCCAAATATTAGTTCAAAAGGGCAGTAACCATGAACTGTTGAAGGTGTTGTGTTATAACAATAGGTAAAGTACTTGAGGTACTCATCCCAATCGTCTTTGTCAATGGATATGTATGAACGTACATATTCATTGAATGTTCTATGGCTGCGTTCAACAGTGCCTAACGTTTGATGATGGTAAGGTGTAGAAGTTTTGTGTTCTATTTTTAATAATTTACACAGTTCTTCAAAAACGTTATTTTTATATTCCGTTCCCATATCGGTTAGTATGGTCTTCATACATCCATAAATGAGAATGAAATGTTCGAAAATAGCTTTGGCTACTGTTTTTGCATGTTTGCTTTCAATTGGAATTGCTACTAGATATTTGGTTAAATCACATATTATAGTGACTGCATACTCATTTCCATTCAATGATTTTGGAAATGGTCCAATTGTGTCAATTTGAACTATATCAAACGCTTTTGTTGGCGTTTCCGTTATTGTCATGGGTTCTTTTAAATTTTTATTAATTTTGTTTTTATTGCATTGAATGCATTTTTTAATATGATTTTTTATTTCATTTTTCATGTTTTTCCAATAATATTTCTGTTTAATTTTATTGGTTGTGCGATTGATTCCTGGGTGGCCACCATTAACAGGATCATCGTGATATTTTTGTAATATCTTTTTAATTACTTCTTTATCTGTCACGTGCATAACCTCCAGAGTTAATGCAATAGTTAAATTTTTGAGAACTTTGGTACCTATATCTTTAAATGTGTCTACTCGAGTATAATTATTTTTAAACAATTTGTCTCCTAAGGACAACTGTATTTTATTAATTTTCAAATTGCCGGCTTCTTTCATAAGCCTGGCAAAGAATTGATCTAAATCAATCTTCGCCTCAACAATTTCATTATTATCGACTTTTAAATTGCCGGTTTCTTTCGAAAACCTGGCAAAGGATTGACCTTTCCCTTTTTGAACTGCAGTTTCGGGGGATCGAAAACGAGCTGAGCTAGCTTTTTTACTTCACATTTATTTAGCGCTTCATATATTTTTATGTTGTCTTCGTGACAGTTTACTTTTGTATTTTTATTATTGGAATTTTTATTATTGGTATTTTTATTGGTTTCTGATCGTTTTGTGACTCTCATTATATGGCATGCTTTAACTGACATGTCTTTTAAATCATTTATATTAATGCGTGATAGTGCATCTGCAACATAATTTTCTTTTCCAGCTATGTACTCCACTTCAAAGTCATATTCTTCCAGATCTAGTCTTATTCTAGTTAGTTTTGATGATGGGTTTTTCATCGAAAAAAGGTAAGTTAAGGGTCGGTGGTCTGTTTTAATTGTGAATTTTCTACCGTAGACGTACGGTCTGAAATAAGTGATAGCCCAATGTATGGCTGCTAATTCCTTTTCAATTGTTGCTTTATTTATTTCGCCTTTTGTGAAAGATCTAGAGGCATAAGCAACTGGTATTTGTTTTCCTTCATATTCTTGACTTAGTACTGCTCCGCAGGCGTATCCACTTGCATCTGTTGTTATATAAAATTCTTTATTGAAATCTGGGTATTGTAATATATTTGGGCTAATTAGTGCATTTTTCAAATAGTTAAATGAATTTTCACATTCTTCTGTCCAATTAAAAACTATATTCTTTTTGCAAAGTCTTGTTAATATTCTAGAATATTCTGCGAAATTTGGTATAAATCTTCTATAGTAATTGCAGAATGCGACGAATCTTTTTGCTTCGTCGGCATTCTTGGGAGTTGGGTAATTTTGAACAATTTTAAATTTATTTGGGTCGGGTAAGATTCCTTTACTTGTACATTTGTGTCCAAGATAAGTAACTTCTTGGTTGAAAAATATACATTTATCTGGGTGTAATTTTAAATTATATTTTCTGCAAGTTGCGAATACGTCTTTTAAATTTTTAATCATATGATTTTCGGAACATCCTAATACTACTAAGTCATCCATGTATAAGAATGCTTGTGATGGCTTTAGACCTGCGAATGCCAAAGTCATCATTCTCTGAAATGAGTTTGGTGCTACTTTGAGACCATAAGGTAATCTTTTGAACCGGTATGTACCATTGTATGCGGTAAATGATGTTATATCTCTTGATTCTGGGCTTAGTTCTATTTGGTGAAAGCCTGACATTAAATCCAAGCAAGAAAAATATTTTGCTCTTCCCAATTGATCCAGAATATCATCAATTCTTGGTAATGGGAATTTGTCTGCGGTTAGTTTTTTATTTACTTGTCTGTAGTCAATAACTAGTCTCCATCTCTTGTCGTTATTACCTGGTAGAGATTTTTTCGGTACTAGTAAAATTGGACTATTATATTCGGAAATAGATGGTTCTATTAGATCATCTTGAATTAGTTTATTTACTTGTTTATTAATTTCCTGTTTATGTGCTTCTGGTATTCTATAATTTTTTACATAGACTGGATTGTCGTCTTTCATGTAAAGTTTTTGTTTATAAAAATTGTTAGTGGTTATAGGTTCTGATTCTAATGCAAATATATCTATATATTCTGAACATAAAGTATTAAGTTGAGATTTAGCAAATGATGGAAAATTTTTATTTAATCTTTCCAGTTTTTCTTTATTGTTTTCTTCATTTTTCTGTTTATTTTTTACAATTATGTAGTCTTCTAAATTTTCTGTATTAATATTGTAATTTTGAATAGTTGCATTTTTATCTGTTGTATTAATAATTCTAACAAATGCTTGATTTGGGTTCACTATTGAATTGGCAATAAAAATACCTTCGGCTAATTGTTGATGTGGTATAAATAATTCGTTATTATTATTAATTTTAATTTGTCTAATTACTTCTGATCTTGCTGGTACTGATATACTATTGATTGTTGGCTCATTTGTCATTCGAATTGCTATATCTTCTGGGAAATCATATGGACGTAATATCAAAGTATCTTTATTATTTTGATAGTCCAAAATGCAATTATATTTTTTAATGAAATCTAGTCCCAAAATTCCGTCACATGGGATTGGGAAATCATCTTCTACGATGTGAAATTTATGTCGAATCAAAAGATCGTCACCTTTCAAATCTGCTTTAACTGTTCCGAGGGTACTTGTTATACCCTGACCAATGCCTTTTAAATCTGTTTTTTGTGAATTATCAATTGAAACATCATTCTGAATTTGACCCTTCTTAATAATAGATATATCTGCTCCTGTGTCTACTAGGAGAGTTGAAAATGAGTTATTTAATGTTGACTTGGAAGTTATGTAGCTGTTCAAATGTAAATTGAATACAAAAATTTTTCTCTCTACTGTTGAAGTGGAGTCTGCTGGTTTTCCTGTTGATCGTAGCTACGTATGTTTCGTGTGCTGTTTGTATTGTTATTGTTATTGTTGTTGTTATTGCGAGCATTTGAGCGTGTTTGGTTTCTATAGTCTCGCCTTTGCATGTTATTGTTATTGTTATAATTGTAGCGCGTTGGAAACGCGCGTCTTTGGTTACTTCTGTTATTATTACTTTGATAACTTCGACGGAAGCTACCGCGGTAATAGTTTTGTTGGCGGATGTGAAGTAATGAGTTTGGGTTTCCAGTTACTTCAGTGCAGCTATTTGTGAATTTAGAGATAGCTTCGTTCATGGAAGTGAACGTTCCTGCTTGCATTATCATTTTTACTTTTTCGTTTGAGCAATTCTTACACATGGCTTTTACAGCTGCTTGTGTAGAATATTTGCTTGCCAAGTCTGAGGTAAGCCTATCAGATATATATGCTCCTTCCAATTACTTTGTTAGCTTCTCTATTTCAGTAGCGTATTGATTAGCTGTTTTACTGCGCTGTTGGATATTCAAAAGCTTTGCAGTCAATACTTCCACTGACTCCCCTTTAATTGAAGTTTGCAATTTTATTTTAACTTGTT
Source organism: Urophora cardui (assembly GCA_960531455.1). NCBI lineage: Eukaryota > Metazoa > Arthropoda > Insecta > Diptera > Tephritidae > Urophora > Urophora cardui. Next base: position 24,162,619 of record OY482675.1, on the reverse strand, counting down.
GTATTGTATTTTCAGTACTGATGTAATTTCGTGCAGTACCTTTAAGTTTAGTTTTTATAATGGATATCGCTAACGCTTCATGCGTATCCTTGATCTGATCGAGAATTTCAATTGCATCTAAAAAACTATGCAGATTTTCCGGCTTACCATCAAATTCAGGCAGAATTGATGAAGCCGTTTTAATGAACTCTACCACTGTTTGTGGCATTTTGTCTTTTTCTATTTCTTCTGGTTCTGTTAATAAAATGCTAAAGTCGAGTGTTATAGTACTTTCGTATGTGTTTGGTACTAATGCATCAATATTGTATCTTGCTAGTGAAGATACTAGTTTGTCTCTAACAAAGGAAAATATTTGGTATGCCTCTAATTGGTGAGCTGCAGTGAGTTGTTTGTTAACTTTGCGTATTACTTCACCTAAATTATTTAATGAATCTAATATTGTTTTGAGGTGTTTTCTTACCGTTTCCGTTTTTATTGTTATATTTTTGTTTATGCATTTATATGCTTTTTCTGCCGTGGTTTTTTCTTCAATGAGTGTTTTAAGAATTATTTCCCATTTGGCCATTGAAAAATAATGAAATAGAAAAAGAAATAAAATCTGTTTAGACTTTATCTAGATCGTTAGCGCGAGAAATGTATCTCTTTTTCAGAATTTTGTTGTGGGTTGAGTATATTTTCAAAAATAAATTGATGCAACTAATGATTGCAATAACGAGTAAAATGAATTTAATTGAATCCAAGGATTCAGTATGATCAACCACTTCAATGGAATTAACCACATTGGCATTTGGTTTGTCAATCTTGGATGTTTTGCCACCCATATTTGCTTATTTGTAAAAAAAAATCTCAATGGTATCTTGGAATGCCGAAAACTTCACTCATTCGATTAATTTCTTCTGCTTGTGTTGTAGGGTTAATAACGTCCTCCATTGTTGGTTCCCTAGTCATTCCTATGCGACGCCAAAATCTTCGCAACCATTCTAATTCCCTGTCGTAATCTCTCAAATCTCTCACTTCTACTCCGCTAGATAAATCAGTAATTGGGTTTCTAGATCTAGACATGCTTGAAAAGAACAAAAGACATTTCCACTTTTTATTTTATTTATATTTATTTATATTTTTTTTTTTTTCTTTATTTAAACATTTTTCTTATTGTTTTCAACTTATTTTTTAATTCCTTCTTTTCCTCAATACTGGTAGCAAGGTTAATTTTCTCGTGGGTGATGGCAAGAGCTTTTCGCATGTTATACTTCTTGCCACCCCTCTTTCGCCTGAAGGCTATGGGCTTCGGAATTTTGGGTTCCTCCACCCTTCTGTTAGTTTGTTGCCTTTGCCGATATTCCTCAATTGTTATCGGCAAAGAACCTGGCCTATTGCTTTCTGGTGGTTGTTGAGTTCTTTCTATAAAGAATCTCGACCACCTTTCAAATATTTCGTCAACCTCTTGTTGGTTGACCATCGAGTGTGTTAGTAAAGAAGTGAAAAAAAATTGTAGGCGAAAATCTTTCGATTATCGCCACTGAGTAGGCTGCCGTTAGATTGCCACAAGGTGTGTTAATATATATACGTGTGTATTAAATAAAATACATTAACTCTAAATTCTATGGCTGCTGCTGCTGGTCAGAAAATTAATGTTATGTTCCTTTCTTCGCTCGGCCCTTTTGACGTTGGTGTTCTGCTGTTGCCGCTGCTGCTGCTGTATCTGCTCTACTGTTGTTGCTGTTTCGTGTACCAAGCTGTTTGTTATTGCTTCTTCTTGCTCAACAAGGATACGATATCAATTCAAAGCACAAATCATATCATGTTGTCCTGGTGGCTATCTTGCCGCTCAGACAAAGGGAAGGCGAATTAATTCGCCGGGACTTTATCTGGCAAGGGTCGCCATGTATTAATTGAAACAACGTCTGACTTTGGTTGCTAAAAACGGATTCAATTTTATTATCAAGAATTTTGCCTTTTATACAATATTTGCTCTTATGTACTACTTATTTACTATGATACATATTTACACTAAGTACTTAAAAATAATGGGACTCTTTCCCACGGTATATTGTACATATGTACATGTACCTACGTACATGTACATATGTATGCTCCTATGAGCGCTTAGGCTTAGAATAACATTGGAAGCGTGAGAATGGCAGCGTCAGCAATTTTGTGTACATTACAATTTGTGTGGGGCTGACTAAGTAGTCAGCGCCAGCGCGTGACAATACAATGTATGGAAATTTATTACGTATGTATGTTTGCGCTTGTGTAACTACATTTGACGCTCTACACCTCTCAACCCAATTACAACTTTTGTTATGTAATTTGACAATTAATATATATGTACATATATCAACCCAATTACCTATTGACAATTTTTATGATTTTATGATTATTATATAGATAATTTGATAATTAATATACCTTTGTACATATATTAACTCAATTATAAATATCTAATCGGTGATCTTTAACAATTTACATCCAAGTTGATGTCTTATTTTCTTCAAAAATTTTGTCATAATATCAGCAGCGTTTTTTTCTGTATTAATATAATAAATCTGAATTTTTTCTTCTTCATATAATTCACGTACATAATGAAATCTATAGACTTAAGATGTTTGCTGCGTTTATGAACCATAGGATTTTTCAATAAAAATTGTGCGCTCTGATTATCGCAAAACATTGTTGTAGGCTCCTTTACATAGTTTTCGTAACCCAAGTCGCTCAGCAAACCTCGTAAAAATACGACATCTTTCGCCCCTTGTTTTAAATATCGTAATACATGTTTAGCGGCTTTAAAATGCTCTTCGTGCGGATGGTGATTAAATTGCGACAGCTTTGAAACAACATGGGATATATCCGGCCTTGTTAGCACTGCCAAATATGTTAACCCACCAATTAGGCTTTGGTATTTTTTCACATCGATGTCTTCACACCTTTTCTCGCATTTGTTTAAAATAGTACCCTCTACCCACGGCGTAGCAGCTGGCTTGCACTCTTCCATGCCCCACGACTTCAGTAATTGTTGTATGTAATGCGTTTGATGAATAGATATTGAACCAGTCGAAGGATTTCTGTCCACTTCTAAACCCAAATAAAACGATACGGGACCTCTATCTACTGCTTCAACAAAATTATTTAATTGCTTCAAAATATTGCTAACTTGCATTGCATTTGAGCTAGCCAGCAACATATTGTCTACGTAAAGTCCAATCAAACACATGCTATCTTGCTCCCTCTTAAAGTAAACACAGCTGTCCGCCTTGCTTCTTTTAAATCCCATAGTTGTGAGAATTTCAGACACCTTTTTATTCCACTCTCGTCCTGCTTGTTTAAGGCCATAAAGGGGCTTAATGAGTCTGCACACCTTATTTGGAAACTGTTTATCTTCGAACATTGCTGGCTGTGTCATATAAATCTCATCGCTCAACTCTCCATTTAGATAGGCTGCCACCACATCAATGTGGTGAGTATGGAGATTGTACTTTGCTGCCAGCGCTAATAGCAGGCGAATTGTTGAATTACGCACAACTGGTGCATATGTTTCACAGTAATCAACGTTTAATTTTTGCGAGCAGCCATGTGCAACCAGTCGTGCTTTGAATTTTTCGATATCTCCACTCGCATTTCGCTTCACTGCGAACACCCATCGACATCCAATTACGTTTTTGTTCTTCGGCCTATCCGCAAGCACCCACGTTTTATTTTTATTTAGTGAATCTAATTCGACTTGCATAGCCTTCTTCCAATTTTCAGCCTGTGGTGAACTCAACGCTTCCGGAACCGACTTTGGGTTCTCAATAAGACAATTTAGGACTTCTGCCTGCTTGTATTGCTTTTTCGGCCTACCAACACTACCGTCTCTTATAATTTTGGGTCTACCACGGCCTCTTTTACGCGAGACCCCTGGGATGCACTCATCGTCGGTAGAATTTTGTTCGTTGCCGCCATCTTCAACTCTCGTTTCCAGCTGAATTTTATCTGAATTATCGCTCTCTTCTACGTTTCGATTTTCGTCAATCACACATTGCCTTTCACTGTCATTCTCCTCTTGCCTTTCAACCACGCGTTCATCTTTATTAGGCTCAATTTCCCCTTGCTTTTCAACTCCGAATTCGTGATGTGCAGATACATCATACGTCTTAGCCGGCTCATAATAAAAAGGTGATTCTTCACTGGCGTTAACTTGCGGTATATCTTCAAACGAATTTTCAAAAAATATACAGTCCCTGGCAATAATAATACTCCTAGTAGATGGATGATACAATCTATAGCCTTTGGCAGAGCCAGCGTAACCTACGAATTTTAGCTTTGTGCCTTTTGTGTCGAACTTGCTACCCTTAAGAGCACCTTTTTTTAAGGCCACCGTATCGCAACCGAAAATCTTAAAATGGGACACAGATGGAGTCTTACCATGCCATGCCTGATATGGAGTCATGCCATTTAACACTTTTGTAACGCATCTATTTCGCAAATATGCCGACGTATTCAAGGCTTCACCCCATAAATATTGTGGCATACCTGAGTCTTGTAACAAACAACGCGTCATTTCTACCAAAGTCCTATTGGCCCTTTCGGCCACACCATTTTGTTGCGGTGTATATGCCACAGTTGTTTGATGGCAAATGCCTTTCTCACTAAAATATTTTTTAAACGAACTGTTAATAAACTCTCTACCATTGTCACAGCAAATTGCTTGAAGGCGTTGAAAGCCTCAGATTTATTTTTAAGGAAATATACCATTGTATACCGCGAACAGTCATCAATAAATGTTATAAAATATGATGCACCGCCTAAAGATTTCACCCGCATCGGACCGCAAAGGTCTGTGTGAATTAAGTCGAGAGTGCTCTTCGATAGCACTTTTCCGTAGCTGTTATATGGCAAATTATGGATTTTACACAAAGCACATGTCATACACTGCATGCTTGGTTCTGTATCGACACTGAGACCATACACTAATTTTTTACTAGATAATGTTTTCAAATCGTTCATATTAACATGACCAAATCGTCTATGCCATATGTCTGCACTATTCTTTTCGATCACTGCGTTTATTTTTTCTACGTTCCTACTTATCGCCATATTCGCGACGAACACGCCACCCATTATTGTTGCTTTTACGACATTTTCACCGGTCGCCGTTTTCATGATCGCACCATCTTTGGCAAACGTCACCAAATAACCATATTCTATAGCTTTGGCTATTGAAAAAAAAATTTGCAGTTAGCTCCGGTACATACCAAACGTTATGTAACCTCAAATTAGTGTAATTTGTTCTTAGGATTACAGTACCGAAACCCTCAGCGTAAATTTTCTTTCCTGAAGCTAATATAATTTCTTGCTTTTTAGGCTTGATGGCATTAAAAAAATTCTTATTCATGCACATGTGTGAGCTGGCACCACTATCAAAAATCCACAAATCACAATTTTTATTCATGCTCTCAAGCAAACCACATGCTTTTTCTGTGTTATGTCCTTTTGACATTGAAGCTTTGCACTGAGAGCGTATATGGCCCTTCTTCCCACACTTGTAACACACCACGTTTGCTCGCCGATCGTCGTTATTATATTTTGCGTGAAACTTTTTTGTCTTTGCTAAAAATATTTTTTCGTCACTGCTTACGTTCTTATCACCTTGGCGAAGTTCTGTTTATAAAATTTTTGCCACTAACACGTCTAACTTCGGCAAAGAATCCCGGCTCTCAATAGCTACCACGAAATTTTCCATTTCTTCCGGAAGGCTAGAAAGCATTAAAATAGTTTTGAAGTCTTCTGGGATTATAATATCAATTTCCTTTAACTCATCAACGATTGAGCAAAATTCTTTTACACGGGTCGCGAATTTTTCTTGCATTGTAATTTTAAACTGAACCAGTTTCTTAAAAAGTACTACTTTCCGTCCAGCACTATGAGCTCTATAGGTGGAACTTAACGTATTCCAAGCATCTTTTGCAGTTGTACAATGTTTAATATGTATCACTTCACTCGGTTTTATACACAGTGTGATATTTGCCAGAGCTTTCTGGTCATTTTTTATCCACGGCGCTTTGAGTGCCTCGCCTTCCGGACACGTGCCGATCACATTTTCCCATAAGTCCAGGGTGACTAGCAGGCTTCTCACCTGCACCGACCACGTCGCGTAATTTTCAGAATTAAGTTTCTCGATATTTGCTATCGCACTCATTATCTCAATATATTTCGCGTTCTTTAAAATTTAAACAAAAAAACTTGGCCACATGCTCTGGGCCCATAACCTATGTTGGGTTAATTTCCGAGTCCGTATTAAAGAAAGACGAGTACGCGTGTTGACACTTTAATTGGTTTATTCAGACTAAAGCATATAGTGAAGTAAGTATACATACGTAGCAGATTAGTGAGAGAAATTAAGAATAGTAAATGGTAAAGAGTAAGACGGGTTGCCAGATTTCTACAATTATTATTATTATTATTATTATTATTATTATTATTATTATTATTATTATTATTATTATTATTATTATTATTATTATTATTATTATTATTATTATTATTATTATTATTATTATTATTATTATTATTATTATTATTATTATTATTATTATTATTATTATTATTATTATTATTATTATTATTATTATTATTATTATTATTATTATTATTATTATTATTATTATTATTATTATTATTATTATTATTATTATTATTATTATTATTATTATTATTATTATTATTATTATTATTATTATTATTATTATTATTAGAATTTTAACATCAGACAAGGGAAATAAAACGGTTGCAATGGATATAAATGACTACAATAATAAAATGATGGAGATTTTAAATGATCGAAATACGTATAGATTACAAAGGCAAGATCCCACATCTAGACTACAAAAGAAAAACAATGACTTGGTTGAACAACTTTTTAAATTGGACATTATTCCCAAGGTGGAAAGGAATAAACTTATAACTACAACAGCACTACCCCCCAGAATTTATGGGCTACCAAAAACACACAAAACTGGAACACCACTTAGGCCGATATGTTCAGTTGTTGGTTCGCCGTCGTATGCGCTATGCAAATATGTTGCAAATATTTTGAAAAATGTAACAGCGAACTCGACATATAATATAAGGAATACAATGGACTTCAAGGACCGGGTTAATAATACGTATATTTGTGACAATGAAAAACTGGTTTCTTTCGATGTAGTCTCGCTTTTCCCAAGCATACCAGTACAACTAGCACTAGACGTAATACGAAACAAATGGCACATTATAAAAGAACACACAAAGATACCAAAACAAATATTCATGGAAATTATAAAATTTTGTATCCAAGAAACCCGATATTTTAAATTCAATGACACAATATACACACAATTAAAAGGACTACCGATGGGATCTCCCACGTCACCAGTAATTGCTGATATAATTATGGAAGAGTTGTTGGATAATACTATTAATAAATTGGAAAAACAACCAAGACTAATCACAAAATATGTTGACGACCTATTTGCAATTATAAACGAAAGTGAGATAAAAAATACACTTGACGCACTTAATTCATTTGACAAATATATAAAGTTCACCGCTGAGATTGAAGAGCAAGAAAATTTGGTTTATTTGGAGTCCATCCTAATTAGACATGGAAATAAATTAAAAGTAAGGTGGTATAAAAAGCCAACATCAACAGGACGAATCATCAACTTTTACTCAAAGCACCCAAAGCGATGATAATGAATACAGCGATGGGCTGTATACGGAGAATGTTGGGAATATCTGACAAAATTTACCACGAAGACATAAAGCAAGAAATAAAATTACTTTTAAAAGACAATGATTTTCCTGAAAAAATTATAAATACATTAATATCGAGATGTATATCAGAAAATAAATCACTTGACCATGGAAAACCAAAAATATTTAAGTCATTTTGTTACGCACCACATTTATCTGAAAGACTAGCAAAGTCAGATTGCTATAATAAAGAAACAACACGAATAACTCACAAACCAATAAACACATTAAAATACGTATTCAATAGAACCAAATCTGTGATACCTAAACTAGAAAAAAGCAACGTAGTTTATAAAATTCCTTGCAATGGGAAAAGTAATGAACCTTGTAACAGTGTTTACGTGAGAACAACAAAAGTTGTAAGTTCGAGTGGAATCGAACATTAGATACTCAGCTGTATGCTTTCATTGTTTGTTTGCGTTTGATGGAAACACGGTGTAGGTACTTTATATAAAGTAAGTGCTGCATAAAATGGGCGTAGCCGCGCCCATTTTCAAAATTTTTATCAGTCATCCAACTAAGCATATTAATATTATTCTTTGTGCAAAATTTCATTCCTTTATGACTTCTAGTTACATAAACCGATTTCAATAAATTTTTGCGTGGCTATTAACACAAGTTATAAAAGTGTATAAACCAAGTTTCGTCATAATATCTCAATTATTTGTCGAGTTATAGGCTAAGAAATCTCGTATATCCCTTTGTGTAAAAAGAGGCGGTGCCACGCCCATTTTCCAAAATTTTTCTATTTGTTGTTTCCGGTCTATTGTAGAAATCATACCACAAAATTTCAATGAATCATCTTTACATTTGACAAAGATATCGCTTAAAATGTTTTTATTAGGTCACTTTATAATACCCATATATAAAAGTGGGCGTGGTCGTCAACCGATTTCGCTAAAATTTTCAACATGTATTACCACAAGTAATATAAGTGTACACACCAAGTTTCGTCATTATATATCAATTATTTGTCGAGTTATGGACTCAGAAATCTCGTATAATCCAGCTTCTAAAAAGAGGCGGTGCCACGCCCATTTTCCAAAATTTTTGTGTTTTTCGTTGTATGTCCGCAAGTGGACTCCTGGCATAAAATTACAATGATATATCTTTATATTTGACAGAGATATCGCTTAAAATGTTTTTATTAGGTCACTTTATAATACCCATATATAAAAGTGGGCGTGGCCGTCAACCGATTTTGACAATTTTTCGTCCAAAGATTTGCCTAAGTAAGTAAATCACGCGTACCAACTTTCATCGATATATCTTCAACGGTTTCTGAGTTATGACTCATAAAACTTTCAATGTTTAACCCTTAATAAGTGGGCGTGGCACCGCCCATTTTCCAAAATCTCATCAAATTTCTTCATAGGGGCCTGAGCTCAACACGTGGGTAAAATTTCATCGCTCCAGCTATATTAGGGACTGAGATACCAAATTTCCGATTTTTTCTATATAGGAAAAGTGGGCGTGGTCATGGTCCGATTTCGCCCATTTTCAATACCAACCGTCCTAGTCTCGATACCAACTTGCATTCCAAATTTCATCAAAATATCTCAATTTTTGCGCGAGTTAGAGTGTTTACAGACGGACAGACGGACGGACAGACGGACGGACAGACGGACGGACGGACATGGCTCAATCGATTTCTCTTTTCACCCTGATCATTTTGATATATATAAGTCTATATCTATCTCGATTATTTCATTCTGTTACAATCCACCGTTATGTGATTAAAACTATAATACTCTGTGTACTAGTACAGCTGAGTATAAAAACGAGGATAGCGCAACATAGGTCTGACATAAAACATTGCAATAATTCAACTATACAAAAAACAGCACTTATGTCCCACTGTAAAATTAATGGGCACCAACCGAATTTTGAGAGAACGACAATTCTCGAACAAGAACAACACTTCTGTAAACGATATACATTGGAAATGTTACATATAATTAACATACCGACAAACATAAGAATAAACTACAAAGCGGACACTGATAACTGCGCTCACTTATATCGACATTTACTTAAAAAATAGGAAATAGTTAAAATCTCCACGTTCTAAGGTGCAGACGTGTTAAATAATGTATGTATACATGTAAACAAAAAAAAAAATTTTGTGTTAGTGTTTTTATTGTTTATATTGTTATTTATAAATATTTGTCTTTGTTAAAACAGTTGCCCTGAAGACGGTTACCGTGGTGTAAACCGAAATATATTGGCAGAAACAAAAAATTTCTTGCGTTTCAATTTATCAAGACCTCGAGCCGGTGAATACAAATTTATTAAGGAAGAAAAGGTCGCAAAAACCAAATTTTATTATTATTATTATTATTATTATTATTATTATTATTATTATTATTATTATTATTATTATTATTATTATTATTATTATTATTATTATTATTATTATTATTATTATTATTATTATTATTATTATTATTATTATTATTATTATTATTATTATTATTATTATTATTATTATTATTATTATTATTATTATTATTATTATTATTATTATTATTATTATTATTATTATTATTATTATTATCATTATTATTATTATTATTATTATTATTATTATTATTATTATTATTATTATTATTATTATTATTATCATTATTATTATTATTATTATTATTATTATTATTATTATTATTATTATTATTATTATTATTATTATTATTATTATTATTATTATTATTATTATTATTATTATTATTATTATTATTATTATTATTATTATTATTATTATTATTATTATTATTATTATTATTATTATTATTATTATTATTATTATTATTATTATTATTATTATTATTATTATTATTATTATTTTATTATTATTATTATTATTATTATTATTATTATTATTATTATTATTATTATTATTATTATTATTATTATTATTATTATTATTATTATTATTATTATTATTATTATTATTATTATTATTATTATTATTATTATTATTATTATTATTATTATTATTATTATTATTATTATTATTATTATTATTATTATTATTATTATTATTATTATTATTATTATTATTATTATTATTATTATTATTATTATTATTATTATTATTATTATTATTATTATTATTATTATTATTATTATTATTATTATTATTATTATTATTATTATTATTATTATTATTATTATTATTATTATTATTATTATTATTATTATTATTATTATTATTATTATTATTATTATTATTATTATTATTATTATTATTATTATTATTATTATTATTATTATTATTATTATTATTATTATTATTATTATTATTATTATTATTATTATTATTATTATTATTATTATTATTATTATTATTATTATTATTATTATTATTATTATTATTATTATTATTATTATTATTATTATTATTATTATTATTATTATTATTATTATTATTATTATTATTATTATTATTATTATTATTATTATTATTATTATTATTATTATTATTATTATTATTATTATTATTATTATTATTATTATTATTATTATTATTATTATTATTATTATTATTATTATTATTATTATTATTATTATTATTAACTAGTATCGCCCGTGCTCGAAATTCGACCATGCGATTTATTTTTTCAACTTTGTACTGGATTACCAAACTTAGTACTTAAAGTATCACAAAGTACCTCAATAAAATAAATACGAATTAAGTAAAATTGAAATAAAAAGAAAAATATTAAAATAAAAAGAAATAAAATAGTAAATAAATTAAAATAAAAAGCCCTAACATCGAATAGAGTGAAATTAAAATACAAATTTTAATGAAAATAATTAAAAGCATCTAAAATAAAATAAATACGAATTAAGTAAAATTGAAATAAAAAGAAAAAAATATTAAAATAAAAATAAATAAGATCATAAATAAATGAAAAAAAAAAAAATTTAGATTTTTGGCCAACCGCTCGCGCACATGTTCGTCGTTAGTGGCGTGGTTCACGAACATTGCATTGAAAGCAACAACAACAACCTCATTTCGTGCTGACGCTTGAGCAGTAAACATCGCGGATGAAGTGAGCAGTACACTGGAAATTACTGAATTGCATTGAATGCAAAAGAAATATATGCATGTTTAAGGATTTTATACGTATTTAAATAGTTTTTCATACAATTTTCTTCCAAATAATACCCAAAAGTATGTTTCAATAGTTTTCACACAATTGTTTTGTACGAATATTTTATGATAAATGCTTATAATATCATTAAACGTGCATATAATTTTTATACTCAGCTGTACTAGTACACAGAGTATTATAGTTTTGATTTCCTAACGGTGGATTGTAACAGAATGAAATAATCGAGATAGATATAGACTTATATATATCAGGGTAAAAAAGAGAAATCGATTGAGCCATGTCCGTCCGTCTGTCCGTCTGTACGCACGATAACTCGCGCAAAAATTGAGATATTTTGATGAAATTTGAAATGTAAGTTGGTATCAAGACAGGAACGGATGGTATTGAAAATGGGCGAAATCGGACCATGACCACGCCCACCTCCCCTATATAGTAAAAATCGGAAATTTTGTATCTCAGTCACTAATAGAGCTAGAGTGATAAAATTTCACACACGTATTGAGCTCAGCCCCTTATGAAGAAATATGATGAAATTTTGGAAAATGGGCGGTGCCACGCCCACTTATTAAGGGCAAACATTGAAAGTTTTATGAGTCATAACTCAGAAACCGTTGAAGATATATCGATGAATTTTGGTAGGCGTGATATACTTACTTAGGCAAATGTTTTGACGAAAAATTGCCAAAATCGGTTGAGGACCACGCCCACTTTTATATATGGGTCTTATAAAGTGACCTAATAAAAACATTTTAAGCGATATCTCTGTCAAATATAAAGATATATCATTGAAATTTTATGGAAGGTGTCCAACTATGGACATATAACAAAAAATACAAAAATTTTGGAAAATGGGCGTGGCACCGCCTCCTCTTAGAAGCAGGAATATACGAGATTTCTGAGCCCATAACTCGACAAATAATCGATATATTATGACTTGGTGTATACACTTTCACTACTTGTAGTAATACATGTTCAAAATTTTAGCGAAATCGGTTGACGACCACGCCCACTTATATATATGGGTATTATAAAGTGGCCTAATAAAAACATTTTAAGCGATATCTTTGTCAAATATAAAGATAATTCATTGAAATTTTGTGGCATGAGTTCTACAATAGATGGGAAACAAAAAATAGAAAAATTTCGGAAAATGGGCGTGGCACCGCCTCTTTTCAGACAAAGGAATCAACGAGATTTCGGAGCCCATAACTCGACAAATAATTGAGATATTATGACGAAACTTGGTTTATACACTTTTATAACTTGTGTTAATGGACACGCAAAAATTTATTGAAATCGGTTTATGACCACGCCTACTTTTTAACAAAGATATTTCTGGAACACCCTTTGGGAATTTGTAACGTGACATCTTTGTAACTCATAAAGGGAT